>CM055896.1:63850415-64335889 GCA_029582155.1 Panopea generosa | reverse complement strand
TTAAATAAAGACTTTATTATTATTTATTATTATTATCTCATTTCCTCAATACAATTATTAACTGTAACCCCTCTATACACATATCTCCACTATACACTATCTCTCTATATCTCATTTCTTCACTACCATTATCAACTGTAACCCCTCTATACACATATCTCTACTATCCACTATCCCTCTGTATCTCATTTCTTCACTACCATTATCAACTGTAACCCCTCTATACACATATCTCTACTGTAACCCCTCTATACACATATCTTTACTATCCACTTTCTCTCTATATCTCATTTCTTCACTACCATCATCAACTGTAACCCCTCCATACACATATCTCTACTATCCACTATCCCTCTATATCTCATTTCTTCAGTACCATTATCAACTGTAACCTCCCTATACATATATCTCTACTATCCACTATCCTCTGTATCTCATTTCTTTACTACCATCATCAACTGTAACCCCTCTATACACATATCTCTACTATCCACTATCCCTCTATATCTCATTTCTTCAGTACCATTATCAACTGTAACCCCTCTATACACATATCTCTACTATCCACTATCCCTGTGTATCTCATTTCTTCACTACCATCATCAACTGTAACCCCTCTATACACATATCTCTACTATCCACTATCCCTCTGTATCTCATTTCTTCACTACCATTATCAACTGTAACCCCTCTATACACATATCTCTACTATCCACTATCCCTCTATATCTCATTTCTTCACTACCATCATCAACTGTAACCCCCCTATACACATATCTCTACTATCCACTATCCCTCTGTATCTCATTTCTTCACTACCATCATCAACTGTAACCCCTCTATACACATATCTCTACTATCCACTATCCCTCTATATCTCATTTCTTCACTACAATTATCAATTGTAACCCCCCTATACACATATCTCTACTATCCACTATCCCTCTTTATCTCATTTCTTCACTACCATCATCAACTGTAACCCCTCCATACAAATATCTCTACTATCCACTATCCCTCTTTATCTCATTTCTTCACTACCATTATCAACTGTAACCCCCCTATACGATATCTCTACTATCTACTATTCCTCTGTATCTCGTTTCTTCACTACCATCATCAACTGTAACCCCTCTATACACATATCTCTACTATCCACTATCCCTCTATATCTCATTTCTTCACTACCATCATCAACTGTAACCCCCCTATACACATATCTCTACTATCCACTATCCCTCTGTATCTCATTTCTTCACTACCAACATCAACTGTAACCCCTCTATACACATATCTCTACTATCCACTATCCCTCTGTATCTCATTTCTCACTACAATTATCAACTGTAACCCCCCTATACACATATCTCTACTATCCACTATCCCTCTATATCTCATTTCTTCACTACCATCATCAACTGTAACCCCTCCATACACATATCTCTACTATCCACTATCCCTCTATATCTCATTTCTTCACTACCATTATCAACTGTAACCCCCCTATATGATATCTCTACTATCCACTATTCCTCTGTATCTCATTTCTTCACTACCATCATCAACTGTAACCCCTCTATACACATATCTCAACTATCCACTATCCATCTGTATCTCATTTCTTCTCTACCATTATCAACTGTAACCCCTCTATACACATATCTCTACTATCCACTATCCCTCTGTATCTCATTTCTCCACTACCATTATCAACTGTAACCCCCCCTATACACATATCTCTACTATCCACTATCCTTCTATATCTCAATTTTTTCACTACCATCATCAACTGTAACCCCTCTATACACATATCTCTACTATCCACTATCCCTCTGTATCTCATTTCTTCACTACCATTATCAACTGTAACCCCTCTATACACAATATTCTCTACTATCCACTATCTATCTGTATCTCATTGTCTTCACTACCATTATCAACTGTAACCCCTCCATACACATATCTCCACTATACACTATCTCTCCTATATCTCATTTCTTCACTACCATTATCAACTGTAACACCTCCATACACATATTTCCACTATACACTATCTCTCTATATCTCATTTCTTGACTACCATTATCAACTGTAACCCCTTTATACACATATCTCTACTATCCACTATCCCTCTGTATCTCATTTCTTCACTCCCATTATTAACTGTAACCCCTCTATACACATATCTCTACTATCCACTATTCCTCTATATCTCATTTCTTCACTACCATCATCAACTGTTACCCTTTTATACACCTATCTCCAATATCCCTTTATATCTCATTTCTGTGCTCTATATATGCTAGCAGAAAAAAGAAACTGTGCATGGGTATAATATGCTATAACTTAGGAGATATATAAGAAATCACAAAAACAATTTCAACAGGGTTTTATCTGACCTTTATTTAACACCAGCTCAATTGATATGGTTATTGCATCAGCAGCGTCTTGGATAGAGATCAGTTTTCAGAGACGTTCTCTAAACAAAGTTCATCTCATCAATACCGTGTATATCCACCATTGGAATCGATGCATGCTTGGCAACGATGCCTTATTGATGTGACAAGTGTGCTGAAAAATGCCTTGGGAATACCATTCCAGATTCTCACAAGTGCATGTGACAGGTCAGGTAACGTCAACGGCTGATTTTGGAGGCGACGTAAGCGACGCTGCATCTCATCCCACTAGTGTTCTATAGGCGACATATCTGGTGACATTAGAGGCCAGGGCAGCACATTCACATTGTTCTGGATCAAGAAGTCGGTGACGACCTGTGCAACGTGCGGGCGAGCGTTATCCTGTTGCAGCGTGGCGTTACGTTGCTGCACAAGTCGAAGGATGTGAGGCGGTATGATTTCGTCATGGTATCTGATGCCTGTAAGTGTGCCATCCACAACCACAAGAGCTGTTCTGTCCTGGGATGAGATGCCACCCCACACCATGACACTACCTCCGCCGAATTGACGTTGTTGAATCACACAACTGTCATGGAAGCGTTCATCAACACGACTGTACACTCTAGAACGACCGCCACTGCTGTCGAGATGAAACCTGGACTCATCCATGAAAAGAACACATGCCCAGTCCTGTTGCGTGAAGTGTATGTGTCGTCTACACCAGGCAAAACGTTCTACATGATGACGTTGCTGGAGAACAGGATGTATGGCTTGACGTCATGGACGTATGCCTCGTTCAAGCAATCGATTACGTACTGTTCGGGGACTAATTCTTCTAAGGCCAGGAATACTTCTAGCCGTCAAAGTAGCAGTTCTGAGTCGTTCACGGAGATGAACGACCCGGATGTACGTATCGTCGTGATTAGACGTTATGCGTGGACATCCTGACTGAAACCGGTCTCTGGTGGTCCCAAACTGTTGGTACCGTCTCCACAAGGCGTTTACAGTATTTCGGTGCACACCAAATTGTCTGGCAACGTCAGTATGATGTTCACCAGCTTCAATCATGCCTACGACGCAGCATCTGTCAGTTTCATTCAACCTTGGCATTGCGTATCAAAGACGTTTTTCAAAATTATGCTGGTTTTGTGTCTTACAGGTATCAACACTATGCTTTTACACAGGTTTAGGCGACAAAAGTGTTTGCGAATGACTACTGGCCGAAAAAAATGTGAAAACGAAGACATTGGCCAGACAGACAAACTACCCATGCAACTCATGCACTGACCAGTGTAAATGACCGAGAGGGATACACAACTTACCTGTGTAAAGCTTCAAGCTTTAATTTATAAAATTTTTTTTTTTGTGGACAAGCCAACCACATCTTTTATGACTGTCATTTGAAAATGTACAATGTAATTAAAGATTGTTCTTTAACTTAAACATATTATGTTTTATGCAACTGATTGTATCTATGGCATGTCTATCTATATAAAAACAGTGTCTGTTGTTTGTTTAATATTTTGTATGGAAAATAGATAGGATGTTTGTATCGCCTTAATGCATGTAAAGTAGCATAGCTACATGAAGGCACTTCACACAACAGGGCCTACTTTTATTATTTTCCAGAAAAATAAAAAAAATTGATTTAATTGAAATACCTGTAAGTAATTGGTATGTTTTACATAGAAGAAAATACACACAAAACCTTGAGAATGCCCCATCTCAGCCATTTACATTTTAAATAATTATCGGGGAGGACCGCCAGATCCCCAATAACAGTTTTTTGCCTACAATTTTAAATTTAACATGGGATCATAAGCAGAAGAAATAAGTTTCAAACTATTCACATTAGGGAACAGAATTTGTTATCGATGATGAGTAAAAAACTCATATCCAAAATATTTCCAAACAATATTATGTATAGGTCACTAGCATTTTAGCTACAAGACAACTAGTGGACTCCAAATTTCAATTATGCTTGGCTTGTAGACAATTTATCATGGTAGATGACAGTTAGTGCTATTCATTACACGCTGGTAACAAGAGCGATCGTGGCTTCTCCCAAGATTATTGCGTCTATAATTGCTGAGAGACTTAACTGACATCCGGGCAAACAGAATCTGCTGGCATTGAGGTTTTCCAATGACTTTTGGTCAAGGTTTGTAGTGAGCTAATGTTATGGGTTCATGACTTGGGTATGTGAATACAGACTGTCATATTTGAGATAGTTGAGATAGGATTATTAATTTTTTTTGCTTTGTTTTTTGTGGAGGTGGGGGCGGTGGATTTTCTTTGATTTTTTTTTTTTCCCCAAGATGCATATACACTTATCATCAGTTTTCAATAATGTAGGTTAACAGAATATGCTTATCATTTAAATATTTAACATAGTTTATCTCATATGTTTTTAATATTTGTTAATACCCAGGAAATCATTTCAAAATTTGCATGCTAAACAATTATTGCAAAATTATGTAAAACACCATTTTGGGATAGAATTGCGCTTTGAATGTCCCCTGTAAAGATTAAGGTGGCAGGCCAAGTGTTGCTAACTCAAAATATATAATTAACGAACATGCAAAAAAATAAAATTAAGAACATGAATATAAAAACAACAAATACAATATACAACTTTACAACAAGAGGGAACTGTTGTCAAACTAATGACTTGAGCAGTGGGAGATAGAGATCATGTAATGGGTCAGTAGAAATATAGAGAAAACAGGCCGTGAAACTGGTGACTCAGAACAGTGTTAAATGCTGCATACATTATTTCATTATGGGAATTAAAAATTACAGTGGATTAATTAACAAAACACAGTGCTAATGATAAAATTATTCTGCAAATCTGCATGATTGCAGATTCAAGATATTTAATCAGAGGGATGAAATTGAATTCCCAAACTATAGATATTGACAGATAACATTTGACACATTCCCTAAAACTTAATGAAAGTGAAGGAAAATCTATTTAGATGTTTAATAAGATTTTAATACTCTTGTTTGAGTTCATGCTTTGATAGAAATAGAATTTTCAAATCAAAATGTAAAATAACCTTCAGTTTACATGCAAATCTTCTGTAATATAATCTATGAAAGTGTCCCAGTATTACTGACAACCAAAACTGTAACACATTAAAAAAAATTCTAAATTTGTTGTCAACTGAGCTATGAATTGACATGTAATGTAACTACTCCTCTCTACAAAACAATATAAACATGATATTTAATGATTTTAAAAATATTTGTCAATTTTGTGTGCAGGGCCAAATTATCTCAGTCTGTAGCGTGTTTTACTATCAATCCAGGGGTCATGAATTCGAAAACCTGCCCAGCCATATTCCCCATGATGATTGATATAGGACTTTATTGCATATCATTATCATTCCTCTCTCACCTCTGATTCAAGTGGGGAAAATTATCAGTTACTTGTGGAGATGGTGTGTGGTTGAATACTAGTTAACCTTCCGGGATCCCAGGACACAGTGGTTAGATTAACTGGTAATCTTTTAGCCCTTGATAGCATAAAAATAATGCTGAATATTCAATCAATCTATCATTTAGTGGATGTGAAAACCTGTTTACTGTTTTATTTAGAACTTCTCATATTGTGACTGGTCCCAAACTTATATTGCTCACTGAATGGTACTAAATGAGAACTGCCATGATAACTTAACAGATTGTGATGGGTCCCAAACTTATTTTTGTCGCTAAATTGTACTAAATTAGAGTTGCCATGATAGCTTAACAGATTGTGACTGGTCCCAAACTTATATTGCTCACCAAATTTGAATTAAATTAGAGCTGCCATGATAGCTTAACAGATTGTGACTGGACCCAAACTTATATTGCTCACCAAATTGTACTAAATTAGAGCTGCCACGATAGCTTAACAGATTGTGACTGGTCCCAAACTTATAATAGCCACTTAATTGTACTAAATTAGAGCTGCCATTATAGCTTAACAGATTGTGACTGGACTCATACTTGTATTAGTTACTAAATTGTACTAAATTAGAGCTGCCATGATAGCTTAACAGATTGTGACTGGTCCCAAACTTGTGTTAGTCACTAAATTGTACTAAATTAGAGCTGCCATGATAGCTTAACAGATTGTGACTGGTCCCAAACGTATAATAGCCACTTAATTGTACTAAATTAGAACTGCCATTATAGTTTAACAGTTTGTGACTGGTCCCAATCTTGTATTAGTCACTAATTGTACTAAATTAGAGCTGCCATGACAGCTTAACAGATTGTGACTGGACCTAAACTTATATAAGCCACCAAATTGTACTAAATTAGAGCTGCCATGACAGCTTAACAGATTGTGACTGGGACTCATACTTGTATTAGCCACTAAATTGTACTACTTTAGAGCTGCCATGATAGCTTAACAGATTGTGACTGGACCCAAACTTGTATTAGTCACTAAATTGTGCTAAATTAGAGCTGCCATGATAGCTTAACAGATTGTGACTGGTCCAAAACTTGTATTAGTCACTAAATTGTACTACATTAGAGCTGCCATGATAGCTTAACAGATTGTGACTTGTCCCAAACTTATATTAATCACCAAAGTATACCATATTAGAGCTGCCATGATAGCTTAACAGATTGTGACTGGTCCCAAATTTATATTAGTCACCAAAGTATACCATATTAGAGCTGCCATGATAGCTTAACAGATTGTGACTGGTCCCAAACTTATATTAGTCACCAAAGTATACCATATTAGAGCTGCCGTGATAGCTTAACAGATTGTGATGGGTCCCAAACTTATATTAGTCACCAAGTTAGTTACCAAATAATGGTTGTGGAGGGTAAATGTGAAATTTTAGACAGTAATATTTGTGGAGAGAAATTATGAAGTTTTAGAAAGTAATATTTGTGGAGAATTATTGTGAAGCTTTAGACGTTATATTTGTGGAGAGTAATTGTGAAGTTTTAGACAGTAATATTTGTGGAGAGTAATTGTGAAGTTTTAGTTAGTAATATTTGTGGAGAGTAATTGTGAAGTTTTAGGAGTAATTGTGAAGTTTTAGACAGTAATATAAGTGGAGAGTAGTTGTGAAGTTTTAGGAGTAATTGTGAAGTTTTAGACAGTAATATTTGTGGAGAGTAATTATGAAGTTTTAGACAGTAATATTTGTGGAGAGTAATTATGAAGTTTTAGACAGTTATATTTGTGGTCAGCTACCACCATTGAGATGAGCTCTCTGATTGGCTGAAAAAAGTATAAGGATGTTCAGGGCATATATTTTTATAGTAAGCTTAATTCTGGTTGGATGAAAATGTTAAATTGGCAAATGATCACAATAAAATATAAGTTTATTATGTTTGTGTCAGTAAAAAGTTAGAATTATGTTTCTGTGACTGACTAAATTCATTTTATCAAGGAAACTGCATGGAAAGTAAAATTGGTGAAATTTACTTTTTTTTCATGCTGAAAGCGGAGGTACCCAACCTCAGGGGGCAAAAATGGTAAAAAGTGGTACTTGTGACCCCATTTTGGGGACATTTTAGTTTGAGTCTAGGACAGTTCTTTAATATGATATAGGACTTTTTGGTCTGCGAATGATAGAAATAGTGAAAATTAGGTCAAACATTATAATGTAAATCTATGGAAAATGCAATGGTGGTAGCTGACCTTGTGGAAAGTAATTGTGAAGTTTTAGTCAGTAATATTTGTGGAGAGTAATTGTGAAGTTTAAGACTGTAATAATTATGGAGAGTTATTGTGAAGTTTTAGGCAGTAAAATTTTGGGAAAGAGTAATTGCGAAGTTTTAGACAGTTATATTTGTGGAGAGTAATTGTGAAGTTTTAGACAGTACTATTTGTGGAGAGTATTTGTGAAGTTTTAGACAGTAATATTTGGGAGAGTAATTAGTTCCTGAACATGAGTAAAAAAATCAATTTCAATATTACCATGTGTCCCTTTAAAGTTTGCTAAAATTATTTTCTGTTAAGTTTAACTCCATGAAAATTGAAAAAAAAAAAATACTGCCCTTTTTAGCATGTTTGTTTTAATTCTTCTTTGTAATCAAATATTGTAAAAGAACATTCTACTTTATTATTCCCTTAAAAGGATTTTCCAACTTCTAAAATTGGCTAAAACATTTTTTTCCATTATATCATGTCTATATATATTCACTGACCCCATGTTGCCAAAAGGATATCTAATTAAACATGCCAAAATTAATATATTGAGATTAAAAGAGATTTCCTTACTTGGGCTATGTTAGACTAAAACAGATTTCCTTTTTCCTGCCTAAAAGTCCAAAATATATAATTGTTTCATTTTAGAAAGAGTCCGAATGACATCAAGCAGTTTTTAAGTGTTGTCTATTTTTAGAATAGGGAATTGCGCGTAAAGTTTGCCTCTCCAATTTAAAGATTGATTTTGTCACGTTATGATGGATTTGACACACCAAACCATTCAGATTTTATTTGTAAATTATAATGAGATGCTTTTAAACCATTTTAATGATTATTTTATTTTTTAAGGGTTTTTTCCAGATATATTCCCTTTAAACTAGAAATTATCATGGAAGTGTTATTAGAGAGAGGAGATTTTGTGTTATATTTAGCATTCGAGAATCATGATGATTTAAAGGGAAGATGTAGCCAGATTTATATTGGAAAACAATAACTCTTCTGAAATGACAGCAGCTGTCTGGACTATGAGTAGAATAAGGAATTTACTGTACCATGTGAAACAATAGTTACATAAGAAGATTGAGATTTCAAGTACCACCACATTATACAAGAGGAACGATAATGGTCTTGATAGGCTCGTATGATTTTAAAATATAATTGGGACGAGGCTGTAGTGTTGTGGATAGAGTGTTGTCTGCTTGTGACAGAAGTTGTGGGTTTGATCCCCAACACCACCATATGTCCCTAAAAAACAACACTTAGGACTGATTCAACCCAGGAAGCCAACATGAGAGCAGTTCATTTAAGCTCTGAGCTTTTGTGACTAAATTAAAATCATACAGTAATGCATATAATGGTGATTGTGTAGACAAATAACATAGCTATTGTTATTTTTACATAATGATAACATGATGTCAGAAACTGACTTGCACTTTCAGAAGGATATCACAAATTCATTAACCCTTTACTTCATATAGACGCCTTTGGACACCTCTAATGTAGACGCCTTTGGACACCTAATATAGAAGGCTTTTAAATTATTGGGTGAATTATGTTTATATTAACTGACAGAGTGGAAAACAGTGCAGGAAGTGTTCAGATTGCTCCTGCACTGCTTTCAAAGGCCTTCTGTGATTGGTGCGGGGAAAACGCGTGGAGTAAGGGTTAAGTAATATTGCAAATTCATTTTCAGATGTCTGGGCTGGATATTCAATTTTTGATATTGTTTATGAATGAATGATTTCAAGTGTAACAAAAACTACAGTTGTGGATATAGAATATTGATATCATTAAATTTTGTAATATTCCTAAATGAATTTCTGAAATAATATTTGAAAAACTATTTGCGATATTGGAATCAAATTATTTTTTTTATATAGAAATGAAATGATAACTTGATATGAAAAATAGAAATGAAAATTACAAATATGTGGAATTCATTTTATTGATACCAGAAATTTAATTTGTGATATCACTTTTTAAATTTCCATAATCAGTAATTAATGAGTAACAAGAACAAGGCTTGCAACAGGCTTGCACTGCGATGTTAATTAATGAGCTTGCAAACTAACCTTAAATTTAACCTTAATTTAGGAACATGTTTTTTTACAAAACAATAAACAGAACTTTCTGATATATCATTGGTACTTGTATGCAGCAAATGATTGGTGCCATAGGCATCATCAGTGGTATGGGCATCCTCGGTGGCAGAGGCTACCATGCATCCTTGGTGGTAGGGGCTATGATGCATCCTTGGTGGTAGGGGCTATGATGCATCCTTGGTGGTAGGGGCTACCATGCATCCTCAGTGGTAGAAGCTACCATGTGTCCTCAGTGGTAGGGGCTACCATGCATCCTTGGTGGAAGGAGCTACCATGCATCCATGGTGGTAGGGTCTACCATTCATCCTCAGTGGTAGGAGCTACCAGGCATCCTCGGTGGTAGGAGCTACCATGTGTCCTCAGTGGTAGGGGCTAACATGCATCCTTGGTGGAAGGAGCTACCATGCATCCATGGTGGTAGGGGCTACCATTCATCCTCAGTGGTAGGAGCTACCAGGCATCCTCGGTGGTAGGAGCTATCATGCATCCTTGGTGGTAGGGGCTACCATGCATCCTTGGTGGAAGGGGCTACCATGCATCCTCAGTGATAGGGGCTACCATGCATCCTTGGTGGTAAGGATTACCATGCATCCTTGGTGGTAGGGGCTACCATGCATCCTTGGTGGTAGGGGCTATCATGCATCCTCGGTGGTAGGAGCTACCAGGCATCCTCGGTGGTAGGGGCTACCATGCATCCTCGGTAGTAGGGGCTACCATGCATCCTCTGTGGTATAGGCTACCATGCATCCTCAGTGGTAGGATCTACCATGCACCATCAGTGGTAGGGACTACCATGCATCCTCGGTAGTAGGGGCTACCATGCATCCTCGGTAGTAGGGGCTACCATGCATCCTCTGTGGTAGAGGCTACCATGCATCCTCAGTGGTAGGATCTACCATGCACCATCAGTGGTAGGGACTACCATGCATCCTCAGTGGTAGGGGCTACCGTTGCATCCTCAGTGGTAGGGACAACCATGCATCATCAGTGGTAGGGACTACCGTGCATTGTCAGTGATAGGGGCTACCTTGCATCCTCAGTGGTAGGGGCTACCATTCATCCTCTGTGGTAGGGACTACCATTCATCGTCAGCGGTAAGGACTACCACACATCCTCAGTGGTAGGGACTACCATTCATCGTCAGTGGTAGGGACTACCATGTATCATCAGTGGTAGGGGCTACCATGCATCATCAGTGGTAGGGGCTACCATGCATCATCAGTGGTAGGGGCTACCATGCATCATCAGTGGTAGGGACTACCGTGCATCCTCAGTGGTAGGGACTACCGTTCATCGTCAGTGGTAGGGGCTACCACACATCCTCTGTGGTAGGGACTACCATTCATCGTCATTGGTAGGGGCTACCATTCATCGTCAGTGGTAGGGACTACCACGCATCCTCTGTGGTCGGGACTTCCATTCATCGTCAGTGGTAGGGGCTACCATGCATCCTCTGTGGTTGGGACTACCGTGCATCCTCGGTGGTAGGGACTACCCATATCCTCAGTGGTAGGGACTACCATTCATCGTCAGTGGTAGGGACTACCATGCAACCTCTGTGGTAGGGACTACCATTCATCGTCAGTGGTAGGGACTACCATGCATCGTCAGTGGTAGGGACTACCGTGCATCCTCAGTGGTAGGGACTACCATTCATCGTCAGTGGTAGGGACTACCAAGCATCCTCAGTGGTAGGGACTACCATTCATCGTCCATGGTAGGGACTACCATGCATCGTCAGTGGTAGGGGCTACCACGCATCCTAAGTGGTAGGGACTACCATTCATCGTCAGTGGTAGGAACTACCGCTCATCCTCTGTGGTAGGGACTACCATTCATCGTCAGTGGTAGGGACTACCATGCATCCTCAATGGTAGGGGCTATTGTGCATCATCAGTGGTAGGGACTACCATGCATCATCAGTAGTAGGGGCTACCATGCATTGTCAGTGGTAGGGACTACCATGCATCCTTGGTGGTAGGGGCTACCATGCATCCTTTGTGGCAGGGACTACCATGCATCCTAGGTGGCAGGGGTTACAATGCATCCTCAGTGACCGGGACTACCATTCGTCCATGGTGGTAGGGATTACCATGCATCCTCAGTGACTAGATTACGATGCATCCAAGGTGGTAAGGACTACCATTCATCCTCAGTGACTGGGACTACCATGCATCTTAGGTGGCAGGGGTTACCATGTATCCTCAGTGACTGGACTACCATGCATTCTGGGTGGTAGGGACTACCATGCATCCTCAGTGGTAGGGACTACCATGCATCCTAGGTGGCAGGGGTTAACATGCATCCTCAGTGACTGGGACTATTTTGCATCCTAGGTGGTAGGGACTACCAATCATCCTCAGTAACCAGGACTACCATGCATCTTAGGTAGCAGGGATTACCATGCAGTCTTGGTAGTAGAGGCTACATTGCAGCCTTGGTAGTAGGGGCTACCATGTATCCTTGGTAGTAGGAACTACCGTGCATCCTAGGTGGCAGGGGCTACCATGCATTCTTGATGGTAGGGACTACCATGCATCCTTGGTAGTTGGGGCTGCCATGCATCCTCAGTGGTAGGGGCTACCATGCATCCTTGGTGGTAGGAGCAACCATGCAGCTTTGGTAATAGGGACTACCATGCATCCTTGGTAGTTGGGACTACCATGCATCCTCCGTGACTGGACTACCATGCATCCTAGGAGGTTGGGGCTTCCATGCATCTTCGGTGGTAGGGGCTACCATGTAGCCTCGGTAGTAGGGACTACCATGCATCCTCAGTGACTGGGACTACCATGCAGCCTTGGTGGTAGGGGCTACCATGCATTCTCAGGGTAGGGGCTACCATGTATCCTTGGTGGCAGGGACTACCATGCATCCTTGGAGGTAGAAGCTACTAGCATCCTTGATGGAAGGGGCTACAATGCATGCAAAATGGTAGGGGCTACCATGCATCCTCGATAGCTGGGGCTACCATGTATCCTTGATGACAGGAGCTACCATGCATCCTTGGTGACAGGGACTACCATGAATCCTTGATGGCAGGGGTAACCATGCAGCCTTGGTAGTAAGGGTTACCATGCATCCTCAGTGGTAGTGGCTACCATGTATCCTTGGTGGTAGGAACTACCATGCAGCCTTGGTGGTAGGAGCTACCAATCATCCTTGGTTGTAGGAGCTACCATGCATCTTTGGTGGTAGGGGCTACAATGCATGCATAATGGTAGGAGCTATCATGCATCCTCGATAGCTGGGGCTACCATGTATCCTTGGTGACAGGAGCTACCATGCATCCTTGGTGACAGGGACTATCAAGCATCCTTGGTGGCAGGGGTTACAATGCAGCCTTGGTAGTAGTGGCTACCATGCATCCTTGGTGGCAGGGGCTACTATGCATCAATAATGGTAGGGGTTACAATGCATGCATAGTGGTAGTGGCTACCATGCATCCTGGGTAGCAGGGGCTACCATGTATCCTTGGTGACAAAAGCGAGCATGCATCCTTGGTGGCAAGGACTACCATGCTTCCTTGGTGGAAGGAGCTATCATGCAGCCTCAGTGGTAGGGGCTACCATGCATTCTTGGTGGTAGGGGCTACCATGCATCCTTGGTGGCTGGGGCTACCATGCATTCACAGTGGTAGGGGCTACCATGCATCCGCAGTGGTAGGGTCTACCATGCAGCCTCAGTAGATCATTTTTAGTTATGATATCTAAAAATCAATTTTTTACAATAATTATTTTAAAAAATTATAATGCCAAAAGGTTTATGTAAAATAATGACATTTCACACATTTTCAATAAAATATTAACTGCGAGAACCATTTAATGAAAAAACATTCAACAATTGGGGATCTACTGTTTAAAAAACAGGTCCCACGCCCACCTTCTACTTAACTCCCATATTTTATTAAAATTCACTATATTTCTACTGAACAAACATGTGTGCTCTTTCAGATTTTGTGTCACACCCCCTTTGTATGCCCCCTCTAAACTGAAATTCTGGATCTGCCCCTATTCAATACATATATATATAGAGAAGGGCAAAATATTTATTAAATCTCTTCCACAGCAGAATTGAAAAGAAGAAAAATGATCAGTTTTGACCTTAACATGATGCTCTGTCAATCCGGTGTTCTCGGAATGGAAATTGAATATTGGATCATAAGCTTCATTAAGCATTGCTCACAGAGTTGGCATTATCGATATGAATGCAAAATCATTTGCTTTTGAAATATGGAAAATGTAGGAAATGGAAATTTCTTAAAGAAGCATGAAGTAAATGGGGAAGAATGTTGCAATATTTGTCTATTTTGTAAGATATAAAATTATTGAAATCTCCATAATATATCATGACATACAATTGCAAGTATCTAGTTGACGCAATTTAAGCATGACAATAACTATGAGAGAATAAAAATGTTTTATTTTACTGATCCAGGTAATTCGACCTCAGTGTTTCATCAAGTTGTTTTAGCATATTATATAATTATATAGCTTACAAATCATGTTGATGGCAAACAAAGAAGTTTTATCTAGTATTTTATGCTGTTAGTCATATACGTAACATAAAGAGGAATTAGTCTATGGAAGGGTATCACTGCCATAATTCTTAGTCTGAAATTTGTTGTGAACTGTAAAGAATGTAGTATGTGGTATTTACTTCTATAGTTCACACCATGGAATGGTGCAGTACTACAGGCCAACTGTGAACTGTAAAGTATGTAGTATGTGGTATTTACTTCTATAGTTCACACCATGGAATGATGCAGTACTACAGGCCAACTGTGAACTGTAAGGTATGTAGTATGTGGTCTTTCCTTCTATAGTTCACACCATGGAATGATGCTGTACTGCAGGCCAACTGTGAACTGTAAAGTATGTAGTATGTGGTCTTTCCTTCTATAGTTCACACAATGGAATGGTGCAGTACTACAGGCCAACTGTGAACTGTAAAGTATGTAGTATGTGGTATTTCCTTCTATATTTCACACCATGGAATGATGCAGTACTACAGGCCAACTGTGAACTGTAAAGTATGTAGTATGTGGTCTTTCCTTCTATAGTTCACACCATGGAATGATGCTGTACTACAGGCCAACCGTGAACTGTAGTATGTGGTATTTCATTCTATAATTCACACCATGGAGTGATGCAATACTACAGGCCAACTGTGAACTGTAAAGTATGTACTATGTGGTATTTACTTCTATAGTTCACACCATGGAGTGATGCAGTACTACAGGCCAACTGTGAACTGTAAAGAATGTAGTATGTGGTCTTTACTTCTATAGTTCACACCATGGAATGATGCTGTACTACAGGCCAACTGTGAACTGTAAAGTATGTAGTATGTGGTCTTTCCTTCTATATTTCACACCATGGAATGGTGCAGTACTACAGGCCAACTGTGAACTGTAAAGTATGTAGTATGTGGTCTTTCCTTCTATAGTTCACACCATGGAATGATGCTGTACTACAGGCCAACCGTGAACTGTAAAGTATGTAGTATGTGGTATTTCCTTCTATAGTTCACACCATGGAGTGATGCAATACTACAGGCCAACTGTGAACTGTAAAGTATGTACTATGTGGTATTTACTTCTATAGTTCACACCATGGAGTGATGCAGTACTACAGGCCAACTGTGAACTGTAAAGAATGTAGTATGTGGTCTTTACTTCTATAGTTCACACCATGGAATGATGCTGTACTACAGGCCAACAGTGAACTGTAAAGTATGTAGTATGTGATCTTTCCTTCTATAGTTCACACCATGGAATGATGCTGTACTACAGGCCAACTGTGAACTGTAAAGTATGTAGTAGGTGGTCTTTATTTCTATAGTTCACACCATGGAATGATGCTGTACTACAGGCCAACTGTGAACTCTAAAGTATGTAGTATGTGGTATTTCCTTCTATAGTTCACACCATGGAATGATGCTGTACTACAGGCCAACTGTGAACTGTAAAGTATGTAGTATGTGGTATTTACTTTTGTAGTTCACACCATGGAATGATGTTGTACTACAGGCCAACTGTGAACTGTAAAGTATGAAGTATGTGGTATTTACTTCTGTAGTTCACACCATGGAATGATGCAGTACTACAGGCCAACTGTGAACTGTAAAGAATGTAGTATGTGGTATTTACTTTTATAGGTCACACTATGGAGGGATGCAGTACTACAGGCCAACTGTGAACTGTAAAGTATGAAGTATGTGGTCTTCCCTTCTATAGTTCACACCATGGAATGATGCAGTACTACAGGCCAACCGGGAACTGTAAAGTATGTAGTATGTGGTCTTTCCTTCTATAGTTCACACCATGGAATGATGCTGTACTACAGGCCAACTGTGAACTGTAAAGTATGTAGTATGTGGTATTTACTTTTGTAGTTCACACCATGGAATGATGTTGTACTACAGGCCAACTGTGAACTGTAAAGTATGTAGTATGTGGTATTTACTTCTGTAGTTCACACCATGGAATGATGCAGTACTACAGGCCAACTGTGAACTGTAAAGAATGTAGTATGTGGTATTTACTTTTATAGGTCACACTATGGAGGGATGCAGTACTACAGGCCAACTGTGAACTGTAAAGTATGAAGTATGTGGTCTTCCTTCTATAGTTCACACCATGGAATGATGCAGTACTACAGGCCAACCGGGAACTGTAAAGTATGTAGTATGTGGTATTTCCTTCTATAGTTCACACCATGGAATGCTGCTGTACTACAGGCCAACTGTGAACTGTAAAGTATGTAGTATGTAGTCTTTCCTTCTGTAGTTCACACCATGGAATGATGCTGTACTACAGGCCAACTGTGAACTGTAAAGTATGTAGTATGTGGTATTTACTTCTGTAGTTCACACCATGGAATGATGTTGTACTACAGGCCAACTGTGAACTGTAAAGTATGTAGTATGTGGTATTAACTTCTGTAGTTCACACCATGGAATGATGCAGTACTACAGGCCAACTGTAAAGAATGTAGTATGTGGTATTTACTTTTATAGTTCACACTACGGAGGGATGCAGTACTACAGGCCAACTGTGAACTGTAAAGTATGTAGTATGTGGTATTTCCTTCTATAGTTCACACCATGGAATGATGCAGTACTACAGGCCAACTGTGAACTGTAAAGAATGTAGTATGTGGTATTTCCTTCTATAGTTCACACCATGGAATGATGTACCATAGTACTACAGTTGAACTGTAAAGTATGTAGTATGTGATCTTTACTTCTATTGTTCACACCATGGAATGATGCAGTAATACAGGCTAACTGTGAACTGTAAAGTATGTAGTATGTAGTATTTACTTCATGGAACAATGTACCATAGTACTACAGTTGAAGTGTAGGTATGTAATATGTGATCTTTACTTCTATTGTTCACACCATGGAATGATGTAACATAGTACTTCAGTTGAACTGTAGGTATGTAGTATGTGATCTTTACTTCTATAGTTCACAACATGGAATGATGTACCATAGTACTACAGTTGAACTGTAGATCTGTAGTATGTGATCTTTACTTCTCTAGTTCACACCATGGAATGATGTGCTATAGTATTACAGTTGAAGTTTAGGTATGTAGTATGTGATCTTTACTTCTATAGTTCACACCATGGAATGATGTACCATAGTTCCACAGGTGATCTGTAGGTATGTAGTATGTTATCTTTACTTCTATAGTTCACACCATATACTGTTGTACCATAGTACTACAGGTGAACTGTAAAGTATGTAGATCTAGTGATAGGTCTTTTTAATGATCTCTGTAGTTCATCTCATGTATTGAAGCAGTACAGCAGGCCAGCAGTAAAATATATTTGATGTCAAAGCTCCAGAGATGACACGTGTCCCAGTAATATATTGAGGAGTTCAGTGCAACACTGTTCTACATATTTATAACAGTGTAGTGCTGCACCATTGATATGTAAATGAAAGGACTTATTTGTGAGATGAATTACTATATTTGAATTGTGGCCCTTGTTTTGTTATGTACACATATAGCGCCAGGTGAGCAACTCAAGGACTTTTAGGTCCTCTTGTTCAAAAATACAACATGATGCACACTGAAAAATTGAATCAATGTGATTGTGAATTTTGCATCCAGAGCTGAATTTTACAGTTCAAATCACAGCTAGAATGATGCAGCAGTGGAAATAAACTGACCTTTAATGGTCCCACGTTTCTTGTCTACTAGATTATATGTTGAGATGCAAGAGACAATGCTTACGTATTCATAGCTTTTGAATAACAATGATGTTGTAAATGTACAGCGGTGGTTATATCACTGTCAGAATATGAACCTTAATTGTTCTGTTTAAGTGGTTTTCTCGACTTAGTTGTCGTAAGGTCTCAAACTTTGTTGTAATTGATGGACCATAATCTGACCGCTTCCTTTCAAGTGAAAATCTCATTCGAAATAAAAAAATATGATTTTTCTTCAGACATTAAAGTATTTTTTACAAAAACAAAAAATAAAATGTGTGAAATGATCAATAAAATGATAAATTTTCAAACATTTTTTTTTACAATAATTAGATCCCCCATTAAGGTCTCATGACACAGATGTCTTACTGCAGTATATGCTATGCCAACTTTTGCTCTACTCATCTGCAGCAAGAAATCAAAACCACATTACATAGGCCTTTTTTTAAGTGTAAGAATCATGTTACCGCTGGGAAGAAAGGGGCATAATTGTGTGGTGAGACATTTAGGGTTCCAATACTGTTTGATTCCTCTCATTATTTTAATTAAAATACATGGCTGAATCTGGTTAGCTCAGTCGGTAGCATGTCTGATTATCAATCTAGGGAATTCTCACCTGGCAAGAGTCTCAATGAATAATGATATAAGATGTGTTTATTGCCATGCTTCCACTGATTCAAGTGGGAAAGTTATCAGTTACTTATGGAGACGAGTGTGTTCAAGTACTGGTTAACCTTTCATGGTCCTAGGAACGAGTGATTAGGTTAACTGATTGTCTGTTAATAAGCAATGGAAGAAAAATTATGCTTTTCTTCATACCCTCTTCCGTGCCCTAATCCTGGTTAAAGCATCTGCCACAGAAGCAGAAAGTCGAAGGTCCGAATAACAGTGGAAGCACTTTTTTCCTAATGCCACTGGCTGTTCATCAAGCAGCTAGTTAAATTGAGGGGTACTGAATGTCTAAAAGCCTGACACCAGAAAAGGAAACTGTGTACAACATAAAGGTATATCATAAGCCCATTGTGGCTGGTCCTTTCAATAGGGATGACACTATAATATACAAACACTTTTCTTTTACTTTTATTTATACAATAAAAAAAAAAATGCATAATAATTATCAAGAACATTTTGTACGATAAGGCCAAGTTTTGCAGCCACTATACCATTTTTTAATAGTTTTAGAGGAAAAATTAAAAGATATGTCAAGCATCTATTCTAGGAATAAATGAACAGAGAGCGGATTTTCAAAAAAACATCAGGATAGTACTTTTTAAACAAAACTTGTACTGATTTTACTGTAAGTAGTTCACCACTACCTTTAATTGCTGTGATTAAACTTTTGGACATTTCTCAAATTGTTTATTTATCTGGCTAGCATTTGTTTTCACATGTGCTTGGAATTTGACCTTGTATTTTCTTAAATCAGCTCACATTTTGTGAGTGTGCCAGTGCTTAGCATTTGGAAGCCTGGAAATGAATGAACTTAGTTTCTTTTCCCAAACAAAAAAATCTACAGTTGAAGGGATGAAACTAATTATTAATTAAAAGCTATTTAATGCATAAACTTGCAAGCTATGATTTTGGAAAAATGCATGATTGATGAAAAAACTAGTGTGATACACTTGATTACGCATCCTAGAATAGACACTTGGCCTCAGATTTATGTGTTTAATTTGATATAATTGAAAATTATCTCTGTGTTTTATGGCCCTTGGAATCAACATATTTTGTACAATTTTGATTAAATGTTTTGACACCAAAAAAAAGAGTCATCGCAATTTACATGTATCCTTTTCATTGCATATATGTAATAGTATGTGTTTTTATTTTATTACATCAGATGTGCAATCATTGTTTCATAAACAAATAATACATGTATATAGATACTGAACCATGCATGAACATCTTAAGAACACAAAACAAAGAATGTCTAAGTTTTATAAATATAAATTTTGACAGTGAATTTAGCTTTTCTTTTTTTTTAACAACTAGATCTTGCCAACACAGCACTGGGCTCCCATTAATACTATAAAGAAATTTGTCTTTCAATTTAGTCCAAATAAAAGAATATTATAACATTTCACATTGGTCAGAAATCTTGTCTTTTCCCAGCACAACTCGCACCAGACAACTAAAAATTATTCCATCAATAATTTGTTTAGTAATTGAGTTGTTCCTGACTGTGAGTTAGTAGTTACTTAAATTTTCATACATAATCTTAAGTGCCTACAAACAGTCCCTCTGGAAATGCTTCCCTACACTGTTGTACTCCCAAGCTCCTTCTGGTACAACTGCATCCGACTTGGAATTCTCAGACAGATAACATATTTTCCATCTTGGAAAAAAGTCAATTGTCTTGCACACAAACTCTGTTTGTGTATTGCATAGCTCCTTACAATCTGTGATGTCAGTGATGTTCGTAAAGTTCAGGTTGTTGAAACCGCGAATGATTCGTTTATTAAAGCTCTGGTAAGTGTTGCCGTAAATCTTGCATGAATTTACACAAGCCTTGGTCTTCCAGTCATAACTGAGTCCAGCAAGACACTGACATTTGTCTCCCCTACATTCAGTTTTGTCTAACCTGCATTCATCGCCACTGTCTGAACAAGCACTGCCGTAACCTCCATAGTATACAACACCCTCAACATTAACGCTCAGATGAGCAGATGTATTAACCTCTTTAATTGTGTGTTCAAAGTCCTGAAGCGAAACTTTCACATTGTCTTTCAATCCTTCAATGATATCTTCAGTTTCGGTCACCTTTGATTTCATTTCGTCTATAATTTCTTCTGACTTTATCTTCAAAGCGATGTCTTTCTTTTTCTCAACCTTTAAATAAGTCTTTATCGCTGCAATTGTGTCCTCCAAACTTATGAGCCTTTGTTGGAAATTTTGGTCATTGGGTGTTTTGAATCGTGGCTTAGGTGTTGTAGCTTCAGTTGTAGCTTCAGTTGTTGTTTTTGATTTGTTATTTAAAAGCTGGTTAACTTGAAGTTGCAGACTTTGGAGTTGCTTCAAAAGATCAGCTGCCGCATCACGTTTGCTAATGATATGACATTGTTTGACTTCTACTAACACAAGCACTGCAATAACAATCTTCAACATTTTGAGTATATTTCTATTTCCTTTTTTTAATGTTATTTTCACAATTTGTTTTTGCTGTAAGTGCAAGAGTTGTTTTATTCACTAAGTACAATGTACAATGATAATAATTTTATGCCAATAGGTTCTTGTTTATCCAAACATATGCAACACAATGATGCCTGGACTTACAATGTGTATTAACAATACCAGCCTTATATGGGAAAACATTCACTTGAAGTACCACAAAGTAGCATATCCTGTATTTGGTTATTTTAATTGGTTTGGCCACTTAACATAGAAAAATACAAAATGGGGAGACACTAACATGATAAGTTGTTGAAGGGTATATGTCACGAAAAAATGCTATAAATGTCGAAAAAAAAAAAAAAAATTAAAATGGATATAAAGCATCTCAATATCATAAATAAATAAAATCAAAGGTGATAAAATCACTGTTTCAGTCGGAGTAGTAAACTTGAAATGAAATCCCCATTCTAAAAATAGACCTATTTAAATACTACTTTACGACCTTCATATTGTTTTTCGGACTCGTTCTAAGATGAAACAAATTTCACAATGTGTAAACATGTATGAAGGATGAAATTGAAATCAAAATGAAATCCCTTGACCCATTTAGACCGTTACAAAATGTGTTTCCATTTTAAGCGGGAAATCTATTTTAGTGTAACCTAAGCACGTAGCCCAAGTTAGGAAACCCCCTTTTCAACATATTATTTTGACATGTTTTAATAGATATCATTTTGGCAATACTGGGTCAAAGAGTATATGTAGGCATTATATATTCCCAGTTTAAACATCGGAATGTTTCCAGTCTTTTTTTATGTTTTACATGTTACAGAAACTTGAACCATTGACTTAAAATATATACACCAAGTTGCTTGGATTTAGAAAAAGTGTACAACACATTATTAAGGTCATTATAATTAATTGCTAGATTATCATCCAAATTTTTCTTAAAGGGAATTTATCAGGATTTTTTCAAATTTTTAAGATTGGCTAAAAAAAATTTTCTCAATATATTATGCCTATATTTACTCACCAATGCTTTTTTGCAAAACAATGTATATTTAAACCTGTCAAAATAATATATTAAAAAAGATTTACTAACTTGGGCTACATGCCTAGGTTACACTAAAAAATAGATTTCCCGCCTAAAAACACAACATATATTGCGACATATTAAATGAGTTACATTATTTCATTTTGATTTCAAACTGATCCGTTATACACAGGGGTGGATTCAGGATTTCAGTTTAGAGGATGAGGGAGTGCAACACATAATCTGAACAGGCTAACACGTATTCAGTAGAAATATAAAGAATTTAATAACATAATTATGGAAGTTTACGGAAGTACGTTTTTTTTAAAGAGTAGATCCACCATTGATACAGGTTTACACGTAGAAAAAATTGTTTCATCTTAGAAAGAGTCTGAATGATGTCAAGCAGTAGTTAAGTGCTGTCTATTCTTAGAATGGGGATTTCGTTTCAAGTTTACCACTCCAATTTAAATATTGATTTTGTCATGTTTTGGTGGATTTCCCATATCAAACCATTCGGATTTGGTATATTAATGATAATGAGATGCTTTTTATCAATTTTAACAATTATTCTATTTTTTAAGACATTTCTAGCATGTTTACCAGATACACTCCCATTAAGAATGGGGATGGGAATGATTTTATTGTTATTTTTTTAAAAAATTGTTGTTGTTTTTTTAAAAAAAAGATAAAAAAGGTCAGGCAGCATGAAAATTAGGAGGCAGGTGGGAATGAAAATCTAGCAATTTATTTATTATGACCTAACCATAAACAACTGTTTACTGCATGACTATCAAACCTAATGGTGTATTTATTGTAAATGAAGCAATAAAAGTCAGTACAAGCTTTGCTTGAAATATACTATTCTCTCCCGGTTTTTTTTTAAATCCATCCTATTTTTCTAACATAAGTGGAGATTTCCCTCTGCTTTTTGAAAATCTGTCCTTTTTTCAAACATAATTTGGGGGATGGATTTCCTGGAATAGACATTGAAAATTCATGACTTGCAATGAAAAATATTTTGTTTTAGAAAGCAATAATCATACATTACATATCACAAAGGAATTCTTATGTTAATTTATTTTTCTTTCCAGATCTGAACTTCTAGGATTTTACCAATGATTTTGACAGTTGAACAAAAGCAATCCAAAATGAAGATTCGTAAGTAGTCATATATATAGCAACATGTTCTATGTGATACATAACATGCACATGTGACATATAGCAGATCACATGTTTAATCCATGACTAAAATGATTATTTCTTTAAATGATATTATAGAAAAATTCCATTTTTAATGAAAATCAAAAATCAAATGACTGGAATTCCTATTACCTTAATACCTATTATTTTATTAAAATATGAAAATTGAAATATTTTGTCTTGTGACAATATACCAAACACTGCATACATCTTATTTACATGTCATGCCATGGTTTGATATTAGCGGGTTATCCATTCAGACAGTATCAGAATTGACACAAGTGGGGGGGGGGGGGGGGGGGGGGTGATATCAGATGATTGTATCATGATGTAGATTGTTGTTTTCATGTATTGTTTTGTACCATATTATATCTAATAAATACCCAGCGTGCAGCGTGTAATAAACAGGAACAATACAGTAGTTTTAAAATATGTACCATAGTGGTTGTGTATCAATACTTGTGCCCAAGACCTTTATATCTTCTGCAGGGTCATTTTCTGACCATGGTTACTACTGTAGCTAACAGACTTGGGTTGCATTTCACAAAAAAACTACGATAATAAGTGTTATGTAAGAAACTTTTTTTTCTCGTCTGCATAAATTTAAGATTATATTTTCAGAAAACAAACCATTTTATGAAATATTTATTTCTGAGATTGGGTTTATCTGGATTGATATTTAAAATATTATGAATGATACTTACTTTACATTTATGACCTATTTTAATCAGTAATTTTTTTTTGTGAAATGCAACCCAGGTATATAATAACAACTGAATCAGGAATTCCTATGTTTTATTTCATTTTTAAAACATCCATAGTCAAATTTATTGGACTTTACTTTTTTATTCAGTATACATTCACATTGAATCTTTGGACTAGTCCATTACCACAGTCCTTTTTTGTTTACTTAACGACATAAACCGAATATGCTATGTAATTCTATTTTTAGATGCAACCTACTGTATTAGGGATGACAGCACATTCATCTGTTTCATACATTATATAATACAATAGATTCAATATTAATGTGTTACCTGTATTGGACGAGTCCAGTTATAAATCAATTGACGTAGTTTCACTATAGCATATTCAGTTCGTAACTTGTATTCATAACACTGACAAATGCATGCATGACATGTATTCAATAATGCATTGATTGCATAACAAACTGTAACAACTGCTTGACCTATACCTATTCCCTGTAATGAAAAATGTTGAATAGATTATGCACTCAGTAACCTTAAAATGTTTGATATATAAATATTGATTGATTGAATATTAAGAGTCATTTTTATGCCATCGAGGGCTAACAGATGATCAGTTAACCTAACCACTGTTTCCTAGGATCCTGAAAGGTTGACCAATACTCTAGCACACCCCATCTTCGCAAGTAACTGATAACTTTCCACTTGAATCAGTGGTGAGAGACGAATGATAATGAGACACAATGCCATATATCGATAATCACAGCTGGGCAGGGATTCAAACTCACGAGGGTCCTCCGTGGCCGAGTGGTCTAAGGCGCCGTCTCAAGATCATTTACCTCTCACCGCTATGGTCGTAGGTTCGAGTCCCGATCGCTCCAAAAACTTTATGTGAGAAAGTTTCCAGTTACTTGCGGAAGGACGGTGGTTCTACTCAGTCTGACTCAGTCTGAGGTCTTCCTCCACCAGTAAAACTGGATATGCCATATATAACCTGAAATGTGTTGAAAATGGCGTTAAACCCCATTAAAAAAAACAAAAAAAAAAAAACTCACGACCCCTGGATTGATAATCAGATGCATTACCAACTGAGCTAATTTGGCCCAGCACGATAAATAAATATAAACTAAATGCTCCTCATCTGAACGAACATTAAAGGGGAATTGGACAACCGCTTTAAGTTCATTTCAATTTAAGTCATTTGATTTAACACAAGCAATGGTACTTGAACCTACAACCTTAGTGATGAGAGGTAAGTGATCTCGAGATGGCGCCTTAGACCACATGGCCACGGAGGATGCTCCTAAACACATGCAAACAACTCGCAGAGGAATTTTTTAATATTAGCAAACATTTACAGTGAATAAGACATTAAGATGACTTGTGTTTTCAAATGTTATAAAACATTAAATATTTAATATCAATGCAGCTCATTTCTTTCTGCTATTGCTGTTCAACTTGTTGACCTGGTTAACTCAGTGACGAGTACAAGACTATCAAACCAGGGGTCATGAGTTCAAATCACCTCTAGGTTACAGTATATGCAATGATTAATTTACATCAATGTGACTCATTGTCATTCATCTTTTACTGCTGATTCAAGTGGGAAAGTTTTCAGTTACTTGGAGAGATAGTTGTGCTTGAATACTGGTTTACCTTCCAGGATGGGTGGAAGGAATGGTTAGGTTAGCTAATTGTCTGTTAGTCCTCAATGACATTAAAAGGACACTAAATATTCAAATAAACAAACAAACCAATTATTTCTGTTTGTGCAATTATCCTGTTGCATTGAACTGTTCGACTTGTCTGATTGCCATGACAACCTGCTACTTTATATCCGTCTTAAAACTTAAAGTAATATATGCAGCAAGTAATTATATTCTGGTAGAATGTGCTGAAGTATTGTTTTATAGCATTATTCTGAAATGAAATTAATTTCTTAGAAGATAAATTTTGATTGATTGATTGATTGATTGAATATTTAGCGTCATTTTTATGCCATCAAGGGCTAACAGATGATCAGTTAACCTAACCACCATTTCCTGGGATTAACCAGTACTCGAGCACACCCCATCTCTGCAAGTAACTGATATTATTCCCACTTGAATCAGTGGTGAGAGATGAATGCTAATGAGACACAATGTCATATATCAATCATCATGGAGACTGTTGCGGGGCGGGGGATTCGAACTCACGACCCCTGGATTGATAGTCAGACGCGTAACCGACTGAGCTAATTGGGCGCAGCGATAAATTTTAAAGCAAGTGGCTTAAATTTTATAGAGCCACTTAAAGCAAAAGATTATCACCAGGGCTCTCAGCTATAAGGTCAGAAGTAGATTTGATGAATTACTCTCAATATAACAAAATCTCGAGGGCCTGTCACATGTGTTGAGAATATGCTGGTGATTAAAACATAGCAATCACGCACTCTTTCTGTTATAGGCATGTGACAGGCACTTGTAATGTTCTCTAACTGTGCTGAGTGCTCTCCGTGGTAAATGTATTAAATTAAATGACAAGATTTATTGAAGCAGAAAGTATCTTGAGGAATTAATAAAATGTTCTTTATTGTAAAGGTCATTTCATACAAGGACAAACACTCTTGGTGAGCAAGTTGTGAGTTTGAATCCCCGTCAGGACACAGTCCGATTGATATATGACATTGCATCTTATTATTATTCATCTCTCTCTGCTAGTTCATGCGGAAAAGTTATCAGTTACGGAGATGGGTTTGCTAGAGTACTGGTTAACCTTCCCGGTGAGGATCACAGGGTAAAGTGGTTAAGTTAACTTATCATCTGTTTACCCATAATATCATGAAAATGACGATAAATATTCAAACAAACTATTTGGTTACGTAAAGTTTACAGTAAGGTTTCTATGGCAGTTTTGCTTATTTTATTGGTTTAAACATATTTTATTTCTATATAGATATACAGAATTGAGTTGTGCCACTGTGAAGTTCTTTCAACATTAAATTCCCGTACAGTTTAACAAATAACATAATTAAAGGGTACCGTATGTAAATAAATGAAATAAATATGAAACAGAAAAAGACAGAATCATATGAGAATAAGAACCAAGAGAAATGACTAACAAACATAGAATAGTACAAAAATTGTTTGTTTCCCATAGTTGATTAAACAGGTTTTTTATAGGTAGACGACAGTGTGATCCAGTGATTAAATGTATAAAAAACATTCTAGATTGATAGAGCACAAAATGATTGTTTTATATAGTAACATTGCTATTGCCCGATTAGCACAGTCAGTTACTCGTCTGACTGTCAATGCAGGGGTTGCAATTTGGAATCCCCACCCAACAACAGTCTCCATGATAACTGATATACAACAATGTGTCTCATCATTCGTCTCTCACTGCTGATTCAAGTGGGGAAGTTATCAGTCACTTGCGAAGTTAGGGTGTGCTCGAGTACTTGTTAACCATTCAGGATCCCAGGAAACAATGGTTAGGTTAACTGATCTTCTGTTAGCCCTCGATGGCATAAAAATGACGCTAAATTTTCAATCAATCATGTTATTTTGCTATTATTACATTATACAGTCATGTACCTCTGTCAGATTTTGAAAGCTTATCAAATATTATAAAAATGTAAGATAACTTAATTAGAAAACCAGTTTCTGCTTTTAATATGGTTCTGGACAGCTTGAAAAAATTGAATGTTTTTGTCCAATGTTAAGGTCTTCTTTTCAAACAGTGATACATCAGTGGGTGAAATTCTCTCATAGATTTGAAAAGTTATTAACTTTAATTTCTGTAATGACTGCATTTAAAAAAGAAGTGTTCAGCATTTTCTTTTCCATTGTAAAAATTACAGTAATTTTAGCATCTGGTCTTAAGTGATTAAGAAAAAGGTCATTATTTTCCACTGTAATTGTAGTTAAGGCCATTATAAATTATTGCTAGATTATCATCCAAATTTTATCAAAAACAGGGAGGGTAAGGAGGATTTTGTTTTTTATTTTTTAATTTTTTTATGTTTTTTTAATAATAAAAAAATCTTTTTTTTTTTTTATTATTATTTTTTTTTTTAATGAAAACAAAAAGGGTTGTTGCGGCATGAAAATTAGGGGGCGTGCGGGGATGATAATCTAGCAATTAATTTATTATGACCTAACTGATAAATATCAATTACCATGAAAAAAGTAACCAGTGATCTCATTCGTGCCAATAGAAGAAACAATCAAATTTACCTTAACATCAGAGTAAGATGCAGATTGTCTAGTGTCAGTTTTTAATGAATTCCAAATGGGATACAATTTTTTTTAAATAAAGCAGTTTGTATAATACCATTTCGTAATAGTTGATGTGACCCAATAAGGGGAGACATGACATTATGAATATAAGCAGGGACTAAACGATAAACTGCTTTAAATATAAAGCAACATTTTTTATTTTTCTCTTTTTTGTGAAAGAGATTTCCAACCACATTTTTTATATAAATTCATGAAAACGGAATGCGTGAGCATGATAATACAAGCACCTTCGTTTTAAAACTTTTCAAGGGATTCGGTTGAGGAACCTGAACACTGATCCATACTATAGGTACATACTCAAGAAGAGGTAACAAGTAAATGGGTTTATTTGATTTAAAGTTGCTCTTTTAAATAAAAATTTTAATTTTTGCATTATGTCAATTATTTTAGATTTATTCTATATGTTGTGTCCATTTTTCAATATCTATTAAATGTAAATCCCAGATGTTTATGATTTTGTACATAATTTATTTCAGTGTTACCAAAAGTAATATTGTGGATGAAGATTATACCCGTAAATGGGTAAAGAACATTGTTTCATTTTTTGGGAGTTGAAATTAGCCAACCATTGTTTTGGCCATTCTGTTGTTGGCTGTTCCCAAATTGTAGTTGATTATTCCTTCAATGTTTTGAATGGTTGCTGCTGAATAGACTCAAGAGCTATCATCAGCATATAATCTAGTAAGAATAAGTAGTGAATCAGAAATATTGTTAACCTCACTGAGTAATAAAATAGGTCCAAGAACAGAGCCTTGTAGAAGCTCAAGAACAGAGCCTTGTAGAAGCTCAAGAACAGAGCCTTGTAGAAGCTCAAGAACAGAGCCTTGTAGAACCTCAAGAACAGAGCCTTGTAGAAGCTCAAGAACAGAGCCTTGTAGAACCTCAAGAACAGAGCCTTGTAGAACCTCTGCAGTGACTGATTGAATATCAAATACTGTATAGTGAATGGCAATCTTCTTTTGTCTGTCTGATTAGTAATTTGATACACATTTTAATGAATTTCCATTAGCTCTGTATTCATGTAGTTTGAAAAGCTATCTCATATGCCATACTTTCAAATGCTTTTGAGATTTCTCAAAACACCTTACATGGAAACTGGTTATTATGTAACGTTTGACAGAATATGATGATATATATTGACTAATTGGTAAATTGTATGTAGCAAGGTAAAAATCCAGTCTGATATATATACAATAGTTGTAGATATTTTTAAAAACTATATTCTTAAAAACTTTCAACAATCTTTCCACACCAGCTTAGAAGTGAACTGGAGTAACTTTAGCTATGTTCCATGAGTTTGGGATAATACTTGTATAGAACAGTTGAAAATAATAGCTAACAATTATTTGATAGAATCTGCACATTCCTTTATCATTTTATAACTTATTTGATCTGGTCCACTTTCGGTATTTGTATTAAGTGAGGAGGTAATATCATTAATTTCAGTTTGAGTAACATGAAAACCACCAAGACAGTTTGGTGTTCTTAGAAAGGGTTACATTTGAGTCATCTACTTTAGCAATTGAAGAAAAATAATAACTTGAACAATCAGCTTATTTTTGATTAGTAGTATATATATAGTTTTGCCAGTTGTCTTTTATAGTTTGTTTTATATAATCTCGTTTCCTCAACATTTTTAAAAAAATATTTGAATCATTTTTACAGAGTTGAGTTGCTGTTGATAATTTAGTTGACACTTAAGTTACTGTTGACAATTAAGTTACTGTTGACAATTAAGTTACTGTTGAGAATTAAGTAACTGTTAACAATTAAGTTACTGTTGACAGTTGAGTTATGGTTAGCAATTAAGTTACTATTGGCAATTGAGTTATTGTTGGCAATTAAGTTACTGTTGACAATAAAGTTACTATTGACAATTAAGTTACTGTTGACAGTTGAGTTATGGTTAGCAGTTAAGTTACTGTTGACAATTGAGTTACTGTAAGTAAATAAGTTACTGTTGAAAAGTGAATTATTGTTGTCAACTGAGTTACTGTTGACAATAATGTTTCTGTTGACAGTTGAGTTACTGTTGACAAATGAATTATTGTTTGCAATTAAGTTTTTGTTGACATCTGAGTTACTGTTGACAACTGAGATACTGTTGACAATTGAGGTACTGTTGGCACTTGAATTATTATTGACAATTGAGTTACTGATGACAATAACATTACTGTTGACAGTTGAGTTACTGTTGAAAATTGAATTATTGTTTGCAATTAAGTTACTGTTGACATATGGGTTACTGCTGACAATTTAGTTACTGTTAGTGAATACATTACTATTAACAATTGAGTTACTGTTGACAATTAAGTTACTGTCGACAATTGAATTACTGTTTGCAAATACATAACTGCTAACAATTGAGTTATTGTTGACAATTAAGATATTGATCTAAGTGGAACTTTAAAAGTTCCAATATACCAAAGCTTGATAAGCTGGAATCAAATAAATTAGGTCAAACTTTCATATTCAGAATTGTCTGCCTCATCAAAAAATATGGTTAACAACCCAGCCCAGGAAGTAGTCGATTTACTTGTGAATTTTATAAGTTTTTTGTGGGGCAAATAGGACATTTTGTAACCACAGTTATGAAATAGGAGAGTTCTTTATGACTCAGAGACAAGACATTGTAACTCTTATACCAAAAGAAAATAAAGAAAGATATTTTCTAAAAACTATTGCCAAATAACCCATTAAATTCTGTGTACAAAATGGCTTCAGCCTCAGTAGCCAATAGAATGAAAACTGAATTATGTAACCTTATAAATAGAGATCCAACTGAATTTTTAACAGGTCATTATACAGCTGAAAATATACAATAAACTTGACATAATGCATTATTATACCCCCGACAAACGAAGTTTTGAGGTCGGTCTGTCGGTCTGTCGGTCGGTCTGTCCGCAATTTTCCTTGTCCGGAGCATAACTTGAAAAGTACTGGATGGAATTTCATCAAACGTCATACAATGGTAGAATATAATGAGAGGAAGTGCAGTGTACAAGAAACATAACTCTATTCTTGCTAATTACAGAGTTATTGCCCTTTGATATTTTTTCTTGTCCAGAGCATAACTTGAAAAGTACCAGATGGAATTTCATCAAGCTTCATACAATGGTAAAATACAATGAGAGGAAGTGCAGTGTACAGGAAACATAACTCTATTCTTGCTAATTACAGAGTTATTGCCCTTTGATATATTTCCCTTTGATATTTTTTCTTGTCCGGAGCATAACTTGAAAAGTACCAGATGGAATTTCATCAAGCTTCATACAATGGTACAATATAATGAGAGGAAGTGCAGTGTACAGGAAACATAACTCTATTCTTGCTAATTACAGAGTTATTGCCCTTTGATATATTTCCCTTGTCCGGAGCATTACTTTTAAAGTACTGGATGGAATTTCATCAAACTTCATACAATGGTAGAATATAATGACAGGAAGTGTGGTGTACAAGAAATATAACTCTATTCTTGCTAATTACAGAGTTATTGCCCTTTGATATATTTCCCTTGTCCGGCACATTACTTTTAAAGTACTGGATGGAATTTCATCAAACTTCATACAATGGTAGAATATAATGAGAGGAAGTGCAGTGTACAAGAAACATAACTCTATTATTGCTAATTACAGAGTTATTGCCCTTTGATATTTTTTCTTGTCCGGAGCATAACTTGAAAAGTACCGGATGGAATTTCATCAAGCTTCATACAATGGTACAATATAATGAGAGGAAGTGCAGTGTACAGGAAACATAACTCTATTCTTACTAATTACAGAGTTATTGCCCTTTGATATATTTCCCTTGTCTGGAGCATTACTTTTAAAGTACTGGATGGAATTTCATCAAACTTCATACAATGGTAGAATATAATGAGAGGAAGTGCAGTGTACAAGAAACATAACTCTATTCTTGCTAATTACAGAGTTATTGCCCTTTGATATTTTTTCTTGTCCGGAGCAGAACTTGAAAAGTACCAGATGGAATTTCATCAAGCTTCATACAATGGTAGAATATAATGAAAGGAAGTGCAGTGTACAAGAAACATAACTCTATTCTTGCTAATTACAGAGTTATTGCCCTTTGATATATTTCCCTTGTCCGGAGCATTACTTTTAAAGTACCAGATGGAATTTCATCAAACTTCATACAATGGTACAATATAATGACAGGAAGTGCAGTGTACAGGAAACATAACTCTATTCTTGCTAATTACAGAGTAATTGCCCTTCAATATATTTCCCTTGTCCGGAGCATTACTTTTAAAGTACTGGATGGAATTTCATCAAACTTCATACAATGGTACAATATAATGACAGGAAGTGCAGTGTATAGGAAACATAACTCTATTCTTGCTAATTACAGAGTTATTGCCCTTTGATATATTTCCCTTGTCCGGAGCATTACTTTTAAAATACTTGATGGAATTTCATCAAACTTCATACAATGGTAGAATATAATGACAGGAAGTGCAGGGTACAAGAAACATAACTCTATTCTTGCTAATTACAGAGTTATTACCCTTTGATATATTTCCCTTGTCTGGTGCAGTACTTTTAAAGTACTTTTAAAGCCATCAGTGATAACAGTTTAATAAAGTTCATGAAAGAACCAAGTTGATGATACATGGAGTTCAAGCAAAGCAGGTTCGATATTGTATTCCTAGTGCTCTTGTTTGTTTCTTATCCATAAAATTGTTGTCCCTCAACATAACTCGAAAAAGTATAACATTTATTGATTGCCATGAAAGCTTGTACACTGCACAATAATTAAAAAGACCGTTTTTAATTTTAACAAAACCATAAAAAAATTAACAATACAAACAACTCAATCCATAACATTCTCTTTTATTAAGAATTTCTTTTGTCTGGAGCATTACTTTAAAACTATTCGATATAATTTAATAAAACTTCATACAATGGTTAACCATTTTCTGTCATGGCGGCGTTCGGGGGTATTCATCACTGCAGTGATAGGTCTAGTTTAGAGGAAAATCATATACCAGGATTACTGCTCCTTGTTGACTTTGAAAAAGCTTTTGATTCTTTATCTTTGTCATTTATACAAAAAGTGTTTAAGTTTTTCAATGTTTGTCCATCAATACAGTCCTGGATCAATCTTTTTTTTTTATAAAAGCTCAGAATCAGCAATTAATCAAGGAGGCAAACTGTTGCCTTTTATCAACATTGAAAGTGGTTGTAGGCAAGGTGATCCCCTGTCCCCCTTATATATTTATACTCTGTGCAGAAATATTAGCTATTAGAATGAGAAATAATAAAAATATTAAAGGGATTAAAATAGCTAGTACAGAAAACAAACTAACACAATTTGCTGATAATACAACTTCCTTTTTAGATGGGTCTGAGACATCCCTTACTGAAACACTGAGTGAGCTGGATTATTTTGCAAACATTTCAGGATTACAAGTAAATTTTGGAAAAACACAAGTAGTTTGGTTAGGGTGAAAAAAGTATAGTACTCAATCAATAAAAAAAAAATGGAAATTAACCTGGGGCAAAACTTGATTTAAATTGCTAGGGATTAACTTTGCCATAGATCTATTAAAAATGAATGATTTAAATTACCAGGATAAAATAATTGCTATGAAAAATAAAAAAATGGGTTGACAATGTAGGTACTTAATGACTCCTATTGGTAGAATTACAATTATTAAGTCTCTACTTTTACCTGCCTTTAATCACCTCTTCTTGTCATTACCAAATCCAAAGGATAAAGTTATTAAACAAATAAGCAAACTTTGTTACAATTTCGTTTGGCAAAGAAAGCCAAGAATTGAATATACCGTTTTGTGTAAAGGTTATGTAGATGGTGGTCTGAAAATGACTAATATGTTTGCATATATAACAGCATTAAAAGCAAAATGGCTTAGGAGACTACTTTTAGAAAAAAGCAATTACGCTAGCATAGCTAAAAACATTTTAGATCTATCTGTGGAAGTATGTATGTAAAAGAAATCTTATCAAGTGTAACAAACACTTTTTGGAAAGATGTTTTAAAAATCACATAGTGAAATTTTAAAGACTCAGCCACCTATTAACGATATTCTTATCAGTACCCAAATTTTACAATAAGGATACATGTATTAAGATAGGAAACCAAGCTTATTTTGTAAAAAAATGGTATGAAAAGGGAATACATTTGATCAACAACATTATATTTAAAAGTTGATGGATATTTATGTTTTCTTCAAGAATTGAAAACTATATTTAGTATTACTATAAACTTTCTACAATACCACTGTATCATTACTGCAATTCAAAATTTGAAAAAAAAATGAAAAAAATAAGAAAAGTTAATAACAATCTTCAAATCTCGATCATACCTAACCCTATCAAAATAAACATGAAAAAATAAAAGTATTCAAGATATGTATCCTATTTTGAATCATAACAATGAAATTCCTAGTGGAAAAACATCATGGAATAAAACATATAATTTTGATGAAGCATTTTGGAAAACAGTGTTTTCATGGCCATATTTGCTAACAAAAAATACAACATTACAGTGGTTTCAATCACGGATCAATCGTAATATAATGGCAACAAACAATTTCCTACATAAGATAAAACTACTCCATAGTCCATTGTGTTCATTTTGCTCATCTATTGTGGGAATGTAAAGAAACACATAAAATACTACACATTTTGTAAGACTGGCTGTCCATTAAAAGTATCCCATTTCCATTAGAACAAAAATCATTTATTTTTGGAATGTATTATAAAAATATAAGTAAATAATCCAGCCCATTCAGTTAACCCTTTACTCCATAGATACCAATAACAGAAGGCCTTTGAAAACAGTGCAGGAAGAGTTCAGATTGCTCGTGACGAGCAATCTGAACACTTCCTGCACTGTTTTCCACTCTGTCAGTTAATATAAACATAATTCACCAAATTATTCAAAAGCCTTCTATATCAGAGGTGTCAAAAGGTGTCTGTATTAGAGGCGTCCAAAGGTGTCTGTATTAGAGGTGTCAAAAGGTGTCTGTATTAGAGGTGTCAAAAGGTGTCTGAATTAGAGGTGTCAAAAGGTGTCTTTATGAAGTAAAGGGTTAAAGGCAAAATATTATATATACTATTGGAGATGCTCAAACATAATTAACATATTAAAATACTCCAGCTCAGACACCAACTTTTATATAAAACATACAAAGAAATATCTATCACTTAAAACAAATACAATAGGTTTTTGAAAACCTGGGAATTGTTTCATGACAAACTTACTTAGTTTTGTATATAAAGACACGTTTGATGAATGTGCATGTCTGAAAATCAAAACAAGAACAAAAGCTTCAAGTCAGAGAACCCCCTCCCTTATCCCCCCTCCCTACCCCCTTCTTTCAGTTATCTCCCAAATACATTATTATATAAAGTATAATGATTACAATATAAAATTTACTAGGTTTAATTACCAGTTTAAACAGTGCATGAAAGCAATGTGTGAATATTGAATAAAAGTGAGAACCTATACAATTTCAATCATAGAATATTATTTCTCTTTTATATGTGCACTTATTGTAAGCTGTATGATGGGATGTTCCTCCTTGACCCCTTATACTGCATGAGATAGGGAGAATAAAAGGGACTCGATTTTTTAGTCGGAAACTACCAAAAAAAAAATATATATATATACTATTAATAATTAAGATATTGTTGACAGTTGAGTTACTGTTGACAGCTTAGTAATGCTTGATAGTCTGATTAGTACTGTCAATCTTTACAGTTCTGTGACATGTAGTTGCATTTATAATTTGGCATGGTTTTAATTCAGCAGTGTTGCGACTTTTCAGTGAAGTTGTTCACTTTGTTATATGTATAAATGTTTCTATAGGTAGAGACTGCAGAACATTTTCTTATAATGTTTAAATTTTGTCTTTTAGTATCACAGTGATGGTCTAGAGGTAAAGGGTCCGTCTTGTATGCAAGTTGGTGTGTTCAATGCCGGGTCATACCAAAGACTTGAGAAATGGCTTGGTGCTCAGCATTGAGATAATAGTTCCAGGTCTGGTCGGTGCGGTGTCAATATAATGTGAGGTATCATACCATGTGTTTTTGGCATGATAGTGCTCAGAATACTGTCTCAAGTAGACACTGTAGCAATATGACTGAAAAGTTAAAACCAACGCTAAACACAATGCAAGAACAACTTGTCTTCTGGTTTGCTTTATTAACTGTAAAACAATTTTCTTCAACTATCAATGCCAATCTAGACAATCAAATGTCTCCTGTATTCCTGAAGTGTCATTCAGTGCCTGTTGATGTCTTAAAGGCAATGAAATATTGGTGCCAGACATTAGATAAGCTGTCAACTGTAAGATTTATCCTTGAAGAAAATGGGAATTGTATTTATCATGTTTTGTTTTGTAATTATTGTGAAATATTCCCTTAATTATTTCAGAATAATGAAGCAGGTCAATAAACGCAAATTACACAGGATAAAAGTACTCTAAGAGTAGAATTGTCTGGTATAATGTAAAACTATGTAGGAATAAGAACTAGACAATTATCTACATGAAGCTCAATGCAGACTATTATGCTAGGGCTTATCAAGAACTAGACAATTATCTACATGAAGCTCCATGCAGACTATTATGCTAGGGCTTATCAAGAACTAGAAAATTATCTACATGAAGCTCCATGCAGACTATTATGCTAGGGGTTATCCAGAACTAGACAATTATCTACATGAAGCTCCAAGCAGACTATTATGCTAGGGGTTATCTAGAACTAGACAATTATCTACATGAAGCTCCATGCAGACTTTTATGCTAGGGGTTATCCAGAACTAGACAATTATCTACATGAAGCTCCATGCAGACTTTTATGCTAGGGGTTATCCAGAACTAGACAATTATCTACATGAAGCTCCATGCAGACTATTATGCTAGGGGTTATCCAGAACTAGACAATTATCTACATGAAGCTCCAAGCAGACTATTATGCTAGGGGTTATCTAGAACTAGACAATTATCTACATGAAGCTCCATGCAGACTTTTATGCTAGGGGTTATCCAGAACTAGACAATTATCTACATGAAGCTCCATGCAGACTATTATGCTAGGGGTTATCCAGAACTAGACAATTATCTACATGAAGCTCCATGCAGACTATTATGCTAGGGGTTATCCAGAACTAGACAATTATCTACATGAAGCTCCATGCAGACTATTATGCTAGGGGTTATCCAGAACTTGACAAATCTGATCAAGTCAACATTTATACAAGAACATCGTTTTACAACTCTTTGTTGTTGTTGTTGTATGGTGTTTAGCGTGGTTTTCAACATACCTTTAGTCTTATCATGACGCTGTCCACTTGAGAAAGTGTTCTGAGTACTACCGCACAGGAGATCATGCTGTAGACACCATGGTATGACACACCAGCCAGTCACATTATATTGACACCAGGCAAACCAGACCTAGAACTATCCTCTAAATGTACCCTTTTTCAAATATATGGTATAATTTGGAAGGCGATTGAACCTACGTGAGGAGGATGTTTTACCTCCAGACCACTGCTGAGGTGTATTACAGAAGTATTCATGTATTTGCCATCAATATTTGGTATATTAAAGCATTTCTTACATCAGTTATAATGTTACAGTATTTATAGCAACATGCATACATGGCTAGTGCTTCAGTTTAAAATATTTTAAATACAACATATGGAAAATTAATCAGACATGCCATTTTCCTTTTGTTGATAACCCAAACATGTAGTGCTGACCTGTGACAGATTGTTACATACATCCAACACTTTTGTTAAAATTAGATTTTTTTTTTTTGAATGGGGTTTAATTCCATTTTCAACACATTTCAGGTTATATATGGCATATCCAGTTTTACTGGTGGAGGAAGACCTCAGACTGAGTCACACTGAGTAGAACCACCGTCCTTCCACAAGTAACTGAAAACAGTTTTTTGGAGCGAGCGGGACTCGAACCTATGACCTTAGCAGTGAAAGGTAAGTGATCTTGAGATGGTGCCTTAGGCCATGGAGGACCCCAAAACTAGACATGAAACATTGTCCATAAAAGAACTTACATTACCTGAGGTGAGCATGTCAGGGTTGTAGTGTACCTCTTGTTTATATCTCTAATCAATGATGGAATGAATAATCTGAGGTTGTAACATTAAATACTATTATAAGCTATGCCATTAAGTTTAATGATAGATTCTGGCTGCAATACCGTTATAATACCTTTTAAGATATTAATTAATTTTATAGTTCTGCTTGTAGTAACGAAGTAATATTCTGACATTTTAAGATAGAATTGAGAGAGAGATTCCATCAAGTTGTCAACAGTACATAATCATGGCTAAGCGTAATTGGGAAATTGCCTGGTGCACATCAGTATATCATTTTGTACTGAATTCTGCCCATCTTGGGTTGTATTCACTAACCATTTTTGAGAATATTCTTAGACTTGAGCTTGAAAATTCAAATTTCAACCTTAGATATCTAGTTTACCACGACATATAGAATAACTATAAGTTTATCTGACTATATATTAGGGGTCTCTACATGCTTGCAAATTTTTGCCGCAAACAATGGTCTCTAAAATTTATGTGTTTTTCAAAATTCATTGTTGAGTTCAAAACTTAGAATATTCTTGAGAATGTTAGGGAATACGATGCCAGATATCTTAGTTAATATGCCTATTCCTTCAAAATCACAAACAGATCAAAATTTTATATCAAAGATTATTTCCTTGATGGGTAATATAGTAAAACCCATGTTGTGGAGATTAGTAATTGGACTTGTCAAAATGGTCTTTGGAAAATGCATTATTTAATGGTGTTAAGCTTCACTTTCAACAATGTTTCAGTCATATGGCGACGATGTCTACTTGAGACAGTATTCTGAGCGCTGTCACACTAGAGTTTTATGCCACAGACACATGGTATGATACCACACCCATTTACATTATACTGAGCCAACAAGATCTAGAACTAACCTTCTAAATGCTGAGTGCCAAGCGAGGAATCTTCTAGCACCATTTATCAAGTTCATGGAAAAAGCGAAATGTGATTTCAATCTTGTATTCATTTCATTTATTTCACAAAATTTAAATGTAAATTATCTATAGTATTCGTTAATAAAAATATTTTGCTCTGCTACATTTTTTGTGTGTGGTTAGATAGTATTTAGCTTTTTGTTCTAAAGAGGTTTTTGGGTATCTGAGTTGGAATAGAAACATCACATTGACCTTAACTTGGTCAAATGCTTTTGTGATCATTGTGTATATGTAATCATTAATAACCAGTTATTTTGTGCAAACTGTCGCACAATTATTTCTTGATGTTTTTTCAATAAGCCAAAAAGAATAAATGGTGTATTCATGTTTCTGGTTACTGATGTTTGACCAGAAATCGCTAGTAAATGATGTTTGGGCAGCAATGGCTGGTAAATGATGTTTGGTCAGCAATGGTTGGTAAATGATATTTGGGCAGCAATGGCTGGTAAATGATGTTTGGGCAACAATGGCTGGTAAATGATGTTTGGGCAGCAATGGCTGGTAAATGATGTTTAGGAAGCAATGGATTGTAAATGATGTTTGGTCAGTAATGGCTTGTAAATGATGTTTGGTCAGCAATGGCTTGTAAATGATGCTTGGGCAGCGATGGCTGGTTAATGATATTTGCTCAGCAATGGCTGGTAAATGATGTTTTGGCAGACATGATTAGTAAATGATATCTGGACAGCAATGGCTGGTAAATGATGTTTGGCCAGCAATGTCTGGTAAATAATGTTTCTCAGCAATGGCATGTTAATGATGTTTGGACAGTAATGGCTGGTAAATGATGTTTGGTCAGCAATGGCTTGTAAATGATGCTTGGGCAGCAATATCAGCAATGGCTGGTAAATGATGTTTGGGCAGTCATGATTAGTAAATGATATTTGGGCAGCAATGGCTGGTAAATGATGTTTGGGCAGCAATGGCTTTTAAATAGTGTTTGCTCAGCAATGGCTGGTTTGTGATGTTTGGACATCAATGGCTGGTTAATGATGTTTACTCAGCAATGGCTGGTAAATGAGGTTTACTCAACAATGGGTGGTTAATGATGTTTGGTCAGCAATGGCTGGTAAATGATGTTTTGGCAACAATGGGTGATAAATAATGTTTGGACAGCAATGTCTGGTCAATGATGTTTGGTCAGCAATTGCTGGGTCAGCAATGGCTGGTAAATGAAGTTTGGTCAGCAATAGCTTGTAAATATTGTTTGCTCAGAAATGGCTGGTTAATGATGTTTGGACAGCAATCGCTGGTAAATGCTGTTTGGTCAGCAATGGCTTGTAAATGATGCTTGGGTAGCAATGGCTGGTTAATGATATTTGCTCAGCAATGGCTGGTAAATGATGTTTGGGCAGTCATGATTAGTAAATGATATTTGGGCATCAGTGGCTGGTAAATGATGTTTGGGCAGCAGTGACTGGTAAATTATGTTTGCTCAGCAATGGCTGGCTTATGATGTTTAGGCAGCAATGGCTGGTAAATGATGTTTGTTCAGCAATGGCTGGCAACATTGGCTTGTAAATGATGTTTGCTCAGCAATAGCTGGTAAATGATATTTGGGCAGCAATGGCTGATTTATGATGTTTGGTCAGTAATAGCTAGTTAAAGATGTTTGGTCAGAATGGGTGGTAAGTGATGTTTGGTCAGCAATGGCTGGTAAATGATGTTTGGTCAGCAATGGCTGGTAAATGATGTTTGGGCAGCAATGGTTGGTAAATTATATTTAGGCAGCAATGGCTGGTAAATGATGTTTGGGCAGCAATGGCTGGTTAATGATGTTTGGGCAGCAATAGCTGGTAAATGATGTTTAGGAAGCAATGGATTGTAAATGATGTTTGGTCAGCAATGGCTGGTATAGGATATTTTGGCAGCATTTGATTGTAATGATGTTCGGGCAGCAATGGTTGGTAAATGATGTTTGAGCAGCAATGACTGATAAATGATGTTTGGGCAGCAACAGCTGGTAAATGATGTTTAGGAGGCAATGGATTGTAAATGATGTTTGGTCAGCAATGGCTGATTAGTGATATTTGGGCAGCATTGGATTGTAAATGATGTTCGGGCAGCAATGGCTGGTAAATGATGTTTTGTCAGCAATGGCTAGTAAATGATGTTTGCTCAGCAATAGTTGGTTAATGATGTTTGGGCAGCAATGGCTGGTAAATGATGTTTGTTCATCAATGGCTGGTAAATGCTGTTTGAACTGCAATGGCTTGTAAATTACGTTTGGTCAGCAATGGCTGGTTTACAAAGTTTAGGCAGCAATGGCTGGTAAATGATGTTTGGACATCAACAGTTGGTAAAAGATGTTTGCTTAGCAATGGCTGGTAAATGATGTTTAGGCAGCAATGGCTGGTAAATAAAGTTGGGTCAGCAATGGCTGGTAAATGATGTTTGGACTGCAATGGCTGGAAATTTATGTTTGGGCAGCAATGTCTGGTATATTATGTTTGGGCAGCAATGTCTGGTAGATTATGTTTGGGCAGCAATGTCTGGTAGATTATGCTTGGGCAGCAATGTCTGGTAGATTATGTTTGGGCAGCAATGTCTTGTAGATTATGTTTGAGCAGCAATGTCTGTTAAATTATGTTTGGGCAGCAATGTCTGGTAGATTATATTTGGGCAGCAATGTCTGGTAGATTATATTTGGGCAGCAATGTCTGGTAGATTTTGTTTGGGCAGCAATGTATGTTAGATTATGTTTGGACAGCAAGTCTGTAAGATTATGTTTGGGCAGCAGTGTCTGGTAGATTTATATTTTAATTTATGTGAAAAAGTTAGCTAGTTACTTGCTGAAAGATGGTGGTTCTATTCAGTTGAATTCTGAGGTGCCGGGCCCAATTAGCTCAGTCAATAATGAGTCTGACTTTCAATCCAGGGGTCGTGAGTTTGAATCCCTGCCTGGCAAAAGTCTCTGTGATGATTGATATACAACATTGTGTCTCATTATCAGTTGTCTCTCACCACTGTTTCAAGTGGAAAAGTTATCAATTAAATGCGGAGATGAGGATGTGCTCGAGTACTGGCTAACCTTTCAGGATCCCAAGAAACAGCGGTTAGGTTAACTGTTCATCTGTTAGCCCTTGATGCCATAAAAATGATGCTAAATATTCAATCAATCAATCAATCAATCAATCAATCACTCAATTATTCTGCGGTTCTGAGGTGAGAGAGGACAAGCCATATATTACGTGAAATGTGGTGAAATGGGCGTAAAACCTCTTTCAAAAAATAAAATAAAAATAAAATTAATTAATTAATTAAAAGATTTAATAAGTTTCATTTTCCTTTCTTCCTAGCTAATAACATTGATACTTAGGTGACTGGTATTTTCCTGAAGCCCGTTTATGTGTATCTTTTGTGAAAATGACATTTTTACTCTATAAATCATCTGAGAAATAGCTTCCGTCATATTTATTTTCCTAAATCTATCAGCAACGCACTAGAGAAGTAATTCTATATTTTTTTATTGATGGGATTCGTGATTTTGTATATTGAGTGGAATTGCCTTAGTTGGAAACTCGGAATATATTTATTTATTAGCTTTTTTATTTGCAGACTAAGTAAGGAGTACTGTTTTGTTTTATTGATAAGGATTGGCTTAGTATAGGAATTGAATTCATGAATATTTTAAAGAGGCAATTTTTTTGTTTTTATCAATTATTATATACTGAAAGATGCATCACCTATAACTTAATGTTCAGTAAATGCTGGAAAGTTTATTAAATTACAAAGAAGAAGGTCAAATTTGAATCTAATGGTTGATTCCGTCCTTGTAGCTTATCTTATTTATGAAAAATTTGTTACTAAGGTTGGAATTGTAGACATTAAAAATTATATACCCAAATACTGACTAATGAGGAATTTTACTGCGTGATGCAATATAGTATTTGGTCAACATATTAAAGAATTTTATACTAATGAGACAAAAAACAATACAGCATATCCATAATAAAGGATGTTTGATATAAATGTGCAGTTATACAGCTAAGATCAAAAAATCATCAGCAATGTAAGTGAGGTGTCTTTAAAAAGAATTACATTCTAATAATTGGAATAAAGTTTATAGCTTAACTTTAATTAAAACTTTTAAGTGGAAAAACTCCAGAATAGCTCAGCAATGATAAATGACTATTTCTATATCATTGAAATAAATCTTTAAAAAATGGTTAAGATATAATAAAATGCTATTTTTTAGACCTAATTAATGGTGTCTTCGCATTCAATTGTTAACCCTTTACTCCATAGATACCAATCACAGAAGGCCTTTGAAAACAGTGCAGGAAGAGTTCAGATTGCTCGTAACGAGCAATCTGAACACTTCCTGCACTGTTTTCCACTCTGTCAGTAAATATAAACATAATTCACCAAATAATTCAAAAGCCTTCTATATTAGAGGTGTCAAAGAGCGTCTATATTAGAGGTGTTCAAAGGCGTCTATATTAGTGTCAAAAAGCGTCTATATTAGAGGTATCCAAAGGCATTTATATTAGAGGTATCCAAAGGGGTCTATATTAGAGGAATCCAAAGGCGTCTATAATAGAGGTGTCCAAAGGCGCCTATATTAGAGGTGTCCAAAGGGGTCTATATTAGAGGTGTTCAAAGGCGTTTATATTAGAGGTGTCCAAAGGCGTCTATATTAGAGGTGTCCAAAGGCGTCTATATTAGAAGTGTCCAAAGGTGTCTATATTAGAGGTGTCCAAAGGCGTTTATATGAAGTAAAGGGTTATAATAAACACCAGGTTTGGTTTATAGAACATTGTCATATTTTGCAATCTCCCAGTTCAGCTAGTGAATCCATGTCATTATTTATGTTAGCATTTCTCAAAGATGAGAACCAATTATTTACATAGGGATTGTAAACGGTTTCTTCAAACACAGACAGGAATCACTAATTGACAAGTCAAAACACACCCTAACACTTGATACATGATGGGTTTCTGTAATGTATTAGTTCATCTTTGTTTTAAACCAATTTATTATTATTTAGAAGTAAAGAGAATAAGGATTTATGGACTGAGAGCCACTCTATGTAGATCCTTATTAGACCGCAAGTCACCTACTGTCTACTGAGATATTGAAATGAAATGAAAATTAAATTTCTTTCTGTTGCCATAATGAGGTTTTTAACTACATTTCATATAGACCTGCATTGGTATACATATACATGTATTGTCTTGTATAAAACTAATATATTTCACTTAAATATTTTAAATATTGAGTATTCCAAAACTGAATAAATTGTCACAAAATTGTTTTGTTACTTGAATAGATATATTGATTAAATAATCAGATAATAACATTATCAGCTTCAGTCGCTATTCACTAAAGTGAGACCACTGGGATCAGTTAGCTCAGTTGGTAGCACATCTGACTATTGATCGAGGGGTCGTGAGATCCAATCCTCACCTAGCAACAGTTTACTTGATGATTAATCAACGACATGGCATCTCATTGTTATTCATTTCTCAGAGTCTTTTTTTCCAGCAATTGGGAAGAGGACCGAGCCTTCGATATTGAGAAAAAAACAGTGTGATTGAGTAGAAATTGGGATTTTTTTTAAGACTTTAGCAAACTGGAAAATAAAGTGTAACGTTGTTAAGATTATGTTGTCACTAGTAGTTATCAGATATTACAATAATACACCATATCCAGTTGAGTTTTTTTATCCCCTAATTTAAGAAAATAATTTTAAAAAAAACGAAAAAAAACCCAGTTTGGGAAATTTTTGGCTTCAGTTGGGAAGAAAACATTATTTTTTAATTAAGAATCCACCGAATTTTGTACTCTGTTCAATAAGGTTAAAAAGCACTGTTTCTCATTGTTGATTCAGGTGGGAAAGTTGTCAGTTACTTGTGGAAATGGGTGTGCTCTAGTGCTGATTAACCATCCAAATTCCAAGGAAAAAGTAGTTAGCATAACTGATTGTCTGTTAGCCCTCACTGGAATAGAAATGAATTTATTCTCACAAAAAGAGAGAAGTAAGTGAGACACTTTATGAAAAAATTCAACTTTTTTCACACAGTGGCAACAATATCCATACACTCTGAGGAGAGACTGACTGCAGCTTTACCACTTTAATGCAAGTGAATTCTCTTAATGTTCTTGTCACCACAAAACCTAGCAGTGTTTGCGAGACTAATGATTTGATGGAACTTGGATTACAGTGTTATACTTCATTCTGCTTACTCTGAAGGTAGACTATAGAACTATAATATGTAGACTTGTACGAGGTATGTCCCAAAAGTAATAGGATGACCCTGTCGTTCTTGTATTTAAGGCGTTACATGCAAACCAATGGTATCAATGGATAGCTCAACACATCTTCTATTGTCATAAAACATAAAATCAACTTTCAGTCATCATTATGTTCATGCAAAAGTCACCATAGTAACGCGAGTTTAGAAGTATGGGGGACTTTGAAATGAGACGCCATTTAAGAAAACAACCTTGCCTTGGAAAGCAGACAACTTCCACAATATCATGCCAAATGTTATGAAATAATAGTGGACGTATTTTTGAGATCATGTGTGAATGTTGTTAAAATAGTCGATGTTATTGATATACATTTGAATAATTTGCACACTTTCGAAATAACAAGTGCGAATTTGAATATTAAAAAAAAAGGACGACGTTACGCCTAGAGTGGAAATTTGGAGTTTGGTAAAAATTTGTGTTGGGTTTAATATGACCTCACAGGATACTCTGAAGTTTATTTGCACAACTCTTTAACAGAAGGCATGTCCTGGAGACTTATCTATTGGTGGTTTCCAATGGTGAAACGAAAGTAACTGACCATCAGCGATCTGGACGACTGAAATCTTGTGTTGTTTTTCTGGGATTCCAGTCATATCTTCGTGAAAAGCCCTTTCAGTTCCTCTGGCCCATGTTCCTGAGTGTACATTCTGTGGTAAGGATCTAAGAGTCATCATAGTATCGTAACATTTACCAGAAGTGGGTGCAGTACCACACAAATTGTGTTTTGCACAGCGGTTCATACTTTAAAAAAAAAAGACTTTCATTTGAATGTCAATTTGACGTCACACAAATAACGTCAAACTCCCCCGTACTTTGTTACATATACATTTTGACTTGTCAAAATTAATGTTAAATGGTGTTGTACGATAATGAAATTTTGCATGCTTATAGTTTAAATATGGAAATTTATTCATGCCAAATTTTGTTTGGATTGAAATATTTGAAGCATATTTCTAAATGCGTCCTATTACTTTTGGGACATACCTCGTATACACCAAAATCCTCCTTTCAATTTGGTGGAAATCATGAGGCCAGTGCCTGTTTCACATCATATTCATTGGAAAGGGGAATTCTTTCTTGTAAAATTCTGATGGTCACAAGATATTAGTAAGTGTAATAAATGTAAACAAACTTAATTTTGTTCCATTAAATTCTATATTAGTATTATTGTCACTCCACTGTCACAGTGGATGTATAGAAGTTTAAAATAAAAAAAAATCTCTCAGGGGGATTTTTTTTACTTAAATTGTGTGGAAAAGGAATATTCCAGCACAATGGGAAAAGGGTAAAATTTTGGCCCCAAAAATGGTCAAATGAGAGCCTCATCAATTGAAAAACTATCAAAAACATTAACACTTACGAATTCAATCCATATTCATTTCATATCTTCAGCAGATGAGCATGATTGTGCAAAAGGTACATAATTTTATTGTAATCAGTTGTGAGCTGAGGACTGCCAGTAGCTGTTGATTGAAACTAGCGTATATGTGGTGAGCTGCATGTTGAATGTATTGGATATGTAGTGAACAACATGTTTAATGTATTGGATATGTGGTGAACTACATGTTTAATGTATGGGATATGTGGTGAACTATATGTTTAATGTACCAGATATGTGCTGAACTACATGTTTAATATAACAGATATGTGGTGAACTACATGTGTAATATACCAGATATGTGGTGAACTTCATGTTTAATGTACCAGATATATGGTGAACTACACATTTAATATACCAGATATGTAGTGAACTACATGTTAAATGTAACAGATATGTGGTGAACTACACGTTTAATGTACTGGATCTGAGGTAAACTACATGTTTAATGTACCAGGTATGTGGTTAAGTACATATTAAATGAACAAGGTATGTGGTGAACTACATGTTTAATGTACAAGATATGTGGTGAACTACATGTTTAATGTAATGGATATGTGATGAACTATATGTTTAATATACCAAATATGTGGTGAACTACATTTTTAATGTACCTGATATTTGGTGAATCACATGTTTAATGTACCAGATATGTGGTGGACTACATGTTTAATGTATGGATATATGGTGAACTACATGTTTAATGTACTAGATAATAGGTGAACTACATTTTTAATGTACCGGATATATGTGGTGAACTACATGTTGAATGTACCAGATATGTGGTGAACTACACTTTTAATGAAACTGATTTGTAGTGAACTACATGGTTGATGTGAAGATACAGGAAATTATAATGCTCCACACTAGGTCAGGTAAATCATGCGCTGTTTCTTTTCTTATTACAATCTCAGCAGACTGTTCAATTTGGGATTAATTCATCTGGCCCCTTCAGAGGAAAACAGGGACAATTCCTTGAAAAATGAACTCATCATAATGATCATTATTTTAAATGATGATGTCATTCAGATGTTCAATGATTAAAAAGTGTAGAAATTTTATAATTACACTCTGGTCCCATATAATCCGAAACTCGTTTATATAGTGTGTTTTTTCTATGGCTGCCAAATTTAAAATTGATATTTTCAACCAGATTCATTAGAAACTCACAGTATAATAATTGATGAATTGATAAAAAAAATCAACTAAATCACCATTTAAACTGTGACCATGTATTTGTGTATAAATTACACCTTAATAGTTCAGACTTCAAATGATAACAACTTCTGTTTGTTATGAACAACATCGCTTTTAATGGATTTACAAGACAAAAAATTGTCTGGGCATGTTAGCTGCAGTGGTACAATATTGCAATGTCCGGCCAGCCATAACTTACACTATACTGGTTAGTTACTGGTCCGATTGGTTATGTGTACATGTATCAGGCATGTTAGCTGCAGTGGTACAATATTACAATGTCTTGTCTGCCATAATTTATACTATACAAAGTCTAGGTAGTTGCTTATCCAGTAGTTATGTGTACATGTGTCAGGCATGTTAGCTGCAGTGGTACAATATTTCAACGTCTGGCCTGCCATAATTTATACTATACTTGGTAGTTGCTGATCCAGTAGTTATGTGTACATGTGTCAGGCATGTTAGCTGCAGTGGTACAATATTTCAACGTCTGGCCTGCCATAATTTATACTATACTGGGTAGTTGCTGGTCCAGTAGTTATGTGTACATGTATCAGGCATGTTAGCTGCAGTGGTACAATATTTCAACGTCTGGCCTGCCATAATTTATACTATACTTGGTAGTTGCTGGTCCAGTAGTTATGTGTACATGTATCAGGCATGTTAGCTGCAGTGGTACAATATTACAACATCTGGCCTGCCATAATTTATACTATACTTGGTAGTTGCTGATCCAGTAGTTATGTGTACATGTGTCAGGCATGTTAGCTGCAGTGGTACAATATTTCAACGTCTGGCCTGCCATAATTTATACTATACTTGGTAGTTGCTGGTCCAGTAGTTATGTGTACATGTATCAGGCATGTTAGCTGCAGTGGTACAATATTTCAACGTCTGGCCTGCCATAATTTATACTATACTGGGTAGTTGCTGGTCCAGTAGTTATGTGTACATGTATCAGGCATGTTAGCTGCAGTGGTACAATATTACAACATCTGTCCTGCCATAATTTATACTATACTGGGTAGTTGCTTGTCCAGTAGTTATGTGTACATGTATCAGGCATGTTAGCTGCAGTGGTACAATATTTCAACATCTGGCCTGCCATAATTTATACTATACTGGGTAGTTGCTGGTCCAGTAGTTATGTGTACATGTATCAGGCATGTTAGCTGCAGTGGTACAATATTACAACATCTGTCCTGCCATAATTTATACTATACTGGGTAGTTGCTGGTCCAGTAGTTATGTGTACATGTATCAGGCATGTTAGCTGCAGTGGTACAATATTACAACATCTGTCCTGCCATAATTTATACTATACTTGGTAGTTGCTGGTCCAGTAGTTATGTGTACATGTATCAGGCATGTTAGCTGCAGTGGTACAATATTTCAACATCTGGCCTGCCATAATTTATACTATACTGGGTAGTTGCTGGTCCAGTAGTTATGTGTACATGTATCAGGCATGTTAGCTGCAGTGGTACAATATTACAACATCTGTCCTGCCATAATTTATACTATACTGGGTAGTTGCTGGTCCAGTAGTTATGTGTACATGTATCAGGCATGTTAGCTGCAGTGGTACAATATTACAACATCTGGCCTGCCATAATTTATACTATACTAGGTAGTTGCTGATCCAGTAGTTATCTGTACGTGTATCAGGCATCTTGTAACATCTTACCTGCCATAATATATTCTTGGTTTTATACCATCTTTGAAATATACACAGTCATCCCAGTTCATGCGCCACTAAGAATTACAAAAAATATACCTTTTCTGATGAAATCTCAAAAAGTCTATATTTTTTCAAGGACTTATATTGAAGAATAGGAAACTTCATCTCTCTGCTAAATGTTTTTAAAATAGCATGCAAAGAAATAATAATTTGGCAAATTAATCTTTCATATATCAAGGGCAACTGATTTCATTTACATAAAATGTAAGGTGTATGTATCCTTAGATGTTTTATACTGTTTTAATCACGCAAAAAGATCTTAATTTAATTAAAATATTGCAGTTTGAAGTACAATTTCAAGTACTTTCCTTGATTTTTAGTTGCAGTATACAAATGTTGTAATTATAAGAACTTCAACAATTTTAAACCTTTGGACACTTCTAATATAGATACCTTTGGACACTTCTAATATAGACACCTTTGGACACTTCTAATATAGACACCTTTGGACACCTCTAATATAGACGCCTTTGGACACTTCTAATATAGACACCTTTGGACACCTCTAATATAGATGCCTTTGGACACCTCTAATATAGACACCTTTGGACACCTCTAATATAGACACCTTTGGACACCTCTAATATAGACACCTTTGGACACCTCTAATATAGACACCTTTGGACACTTCTAATATAGACGCCTTTGGACACTTCTAATATAGACACCTTTGGACACTTCTAATATATACGCCTTTGGACACCTCTAATATAGACGCCTTTAGACACCTCTTATATAGACGCCTTTGGACACTTCTAATATAGACACCTTTGGACACCTCTAATATAGACACCTTTGGACACCTCTAATATAGACGCCTTTGGACACTTCTAATATAGACCCCTTTGAACACCTCTAATATAGAGGCCTTTGGACACCTCTAACATAGACGCCTTTGGACACCTCTAATATAGACGCCTTAAGACACGTTTAATATGGAAGGCTTTTGAATCATTGGGAGAATTATGTTTATATTAACTGAGAGAGTGGAAAACAGTGCAGGAAGTGTTCAGATTGCTTGTTACGTGCAATCTGAACTCTTCCTGCACTGTTTTCAAAGGCCTTCTGTGATTGATGTGGGAGAACGGGTATCTATGAAGTAAAAGGTTAAGGTACAATTTGATTGGAATGGTCCCATTTTGTAGAAAATCCCATTGTGCAAAGAAAGAAATTTAATTTGTAGTTCTGTGATGAATGGAAGTTATTTGAAAACGAGATTTCATGAGATTTTGCTTTTATGTATATGCGCATTCATAACATCTAAATTCATTGCTTTTCCTTCTCTTTATAAGTCCCATGACCTACACATCATCAAAGACAGTTGAGGTCCCACTATTTAACTATCTGCCTCCCTCTTCCAGTATAAAGAAATATTTCAAATTGAAACTTATAATTTAACCCATGGCCCTTTACCCCTTTGGAATTCCAGAATCCTTCTGGACTGCATTACACTTTTTTTGGTCAGTGCTTTTTTGGTCAGTGCAATATACTATAATCATTTGCTGTTTACTTTTTCCTATGACCCTTAGAAATACCACTACCAGTCTACTTTGTATGGTATTGTTTCAACATTTTTTGAAAATGGTGATATTTTTTTGTGACAAAAGATAAGTAGATCACGTTATATTGTATTAACTTCCCATACAGCTTCACGAGGAAGAGCACTTCAGATGCAAGTGTTCCCTGTAAACAACCCCAAACAAGTGGAAGATCCTTATACATTGTTTTCTTCATTAGGGTTAATGGCAGGAAATTGTACTTTGAGGTTAGTTCAAGATTAAATAGCTGTAGTGGATAGTTTTGAGTATGTGTTTATATAAGAATCTTACACGGGTCTGAGGTTCAGATAGAAAATTCTATCCCGAGCGATGACTGTTTTGGCAGAGCCTCGTTCCCATGAATACAGTTATCCCAAGAACTGAAAAAGCTATGAATGATTCTTTTTCTTGCATACTGAAAACATTGAATATTTATTTTAACTCAATTTATCGTTATAGATTTTATAATGATCGCTTTTAAGACGTGTAATAATTTACATCACATATTTTATACAGTATGTCATTTAGATGGTTCAAACATCACAGCGCGAGAATTTTATCGCAGCCCTATTATCTAACCCTGGTAAAAATGCAGATATCCTTATCTGGTTTGCAAGAAGATATGATCTTGAATAGGGTAGACAACTCCCAATAAGTAAAAGTCTGTTAGATTGTGGCAGTTACTTCACTTTTGAATGTTTTCATGACCATGGGAAGTTTGTATTAAAGAGGCATGACCTATATAAGTCTGATATTTTTAGGATAAAATATTTAACACTGATCATTTAAATGCTGTCATATAAATAAAGCTATTTTATGAACTTTTTGTTCAGAAACATGTATTCTTCTCTGCTTTTATAGTGCATGTTTTATAGACAGAATGTGAAGTTTTGCTAATGTTGATCAAATCACGTCCTGCTATAAATTCAACAACAACAAATATCCTAAATCCGATGATTCCCAAGCAAGTTGGCTGAAATGAATGCACAGGAAAAATATCAAGGACAAGGCTATCGGCATGACCGTCGTGTTGATTATTTTCCTTATCGACACAAAGGAAACTTTTTAATTTACATAGCACGAGTGAGGAGAAATACCAAATTGAGATTAGACAAGACATGAAAGGAGTGAACAGAAGGAAAATAGACAAGACATGATAATACATGCAATCAAAATATCAAATGACAAGATTGTATAATACAACATGCAGCAGACAAGACATCACAAGACAACCCCTCTGACAATAACAGGGAGGTTGCAATATGAAGAATAATATTTGGTAAATTGTACAGCTGCAGTAAGGTTTTTATTGGAAACAGATTTTGGAAAAACAGCAACATGGCCTTTAAAACATATGCAAGCTTTTATTCAGAACATACTTTTTAAATACAGCCAAATAACTAAATCACAAGCATTATGTGAGCAGTAAACGTTTTAAAATACATAGTTTTATTTCCATGGAAACAACTGGGTTGTGTGTGCAGCAATATATAACAATGAAGAGAATTAAAGCCTCAAATTTCAAAAGTTAAGTAGATGCCTGTGAAAAATCGATTAAATGAGTGACGAGTGTCCCTCTCAAACATGTCCAAATTACTTTAGGACCAACTTGTTAACATCTGGATGGAAGCTTGAGCCAGCCTTGAGAGAAAATAGAGAGTAGACTTAGGAAACACTGTATAAGGAGAAAGAAAATAACTAGGACAAAAGAAGCAACCACAACCATTCTCTCCATTTCTTTTTCTCTTCCTCTCTATCTCTCTCTCATTTCTCTCTTTTATTGAAGTTTATCACATACCAAACCTTGTTTACTATGTAATGCAACCATTATGTATATTGTATAACACTCACTGTGTAATACAACCTTGAATGTCTTTGATTGGATGCCAATTCAGCTGACCTTTGTATTAATTTGCGTATTTATACAACTTCTGAATTTTATTAAACTTGTTCAAGAAAAGTTTTAATAAATGTGCTTGGCAAGTATAATGAATGTTGTTGTTTGATAAATGTATAGTCAATCGATAAATGTGTTTTTTTAGTTAGAATTATTTTTTTAGGCCAGACTTACAAATCTCATTGTGGTTATTCAGCATATTAAGGGTGTCTGCATTTTATGTCCTTTTGTAAGTTACTTACTTGAATTTTAATCTGTACGTAGGAAATGTGATAAATAGAATCTGACACGTGTTGTCAATTCATACAAAGTTTCCTTAAACTCGTCCAGGAAAAGTACTTTTTCTTGAACTCGTTTCAGATCCTATAATTCTCAACCAAATCTTGAAAATGCTGGAAAATGCCTGGATATATACTTACACCCCGTGACTATCTGCCGTGACTTACTTCCCTTGTGGAGCACCTGTCCTGCAAAATAAGAAACAGTTTCAGCATTACTGTTGTGCAGATAAGGGCAATAATAGGTATAACCGTTGTGTTGATAAAGACAATAATTGGCACGACTGTCGTGTGGATAAGGAAAATAATGAATAATGGGCACAACCGTCACGCAATAGACACTTCCTTTTTAGCTCACTGGGATGAAGTCCAAGGATAGCTATTGCCATGACCCCGGCGTCATCAGCGTCGTCAGCGTTGTCGGCGTCATCTGTAGCACCCAGGTTAAACTTTTGCGTTTAAGTTTAAGATTATGCAACCACTCATTTAATTTGAATGAAACTTTGCATGTGTGTTCACCATCATCAATGGAACACACAGTCAAGAACCATAACTCTCCATTGCATTTTGGCAGAGTTATGGCCCTTTTCAACTTAATTTTTCAGGTTAAAGTAAGATATCTATGCAACCACTCATTGAATATCAATGAAACTTCAAATGTGTGTTCACTATCATCGATGGAACACACAGAGACAAGAACCATAACTCAGGGTTGCATTTTGGCAGAGTTGGCCCTTTTGGACTTAATTTTTTGTCTGTAGACAGCCAGGTTAAACTCTTGCGTATAGTTGCCTTTAAGTTTTGGTGTTTGCCTCTAATCTCAATCTTTGAATGGGTGGTGAGTTTTATCCCATAGACAAGCTATGTTGTCTCCTGACAATTCTTGTTCATGTCATGTGACAATAGCAAATCTTTCTAAAATCAATTATGAATACAATTGTTTATAGATGGCCTTTTTAAACACTTATTTCTAAAAAGTAACAGTGCTGTAGAAAATAACCCAGACTTCTTCAAGCTACCTAGGTTTTTCTTTCAGGCTATATACAGTTGGATCAGTTCATGGACATAAAATGTATAGGCTAGGCCTCTTTTCATAAGATTTTTGTTTGTGTGTTTTGTTATCAAAGGCTTGAAGGATACACGGAGCTCTTAATTGTTTAAAGGTGTATGCCAGGAAAAATCACCATAATTTTTGAAAGAATTTAAATAATGTTTATAAAATGATATAAAGCATCTAGTTATAATTGGTAGCTAAAATACAAAATTTGTGATAATTTTACTGGTGGAGGAAGACCTCAGACTGAGTAGAACCACTGTCCTTCAGCAAGTAACTGGAAACTTTCTCACATAAAGTACATGAAGCAATCGGTACTGGAACGTACAACATTAGCGGTGGGAGGTAAGTGATCTTGAGACAGCACCTTTTCTTTTCAGGTTCGACAAAATTGACAAAATCAAGACTTTTCATTAGATTCATGAAATGAAATGAAAATTAAATTCTGAAAATAAATATCATGCACATAATGACCTTCACCTCATCATTTGCACTCTTTCAAAGATCATCAGAATTCGCTGATATATATACCGTATATATATGATTTAATTTATTAATTATTCAGGATTTTTGTCTGGCTTGCTTGGCCAAATGTTATGAAATTAAGATTAACTCCTGTATTTCCGACAGATATTTTTAAGGTGGTCCAATGTCGTAAAACTAAAACAACACATCCCTTGATACCAGTCAACTGTCACGGTGCATAAACACCCGTATGTTACTGGGATGTGTTAATGCTTTAATAGAGTCTGAATACAAATGTAGTACTTGCAGAAAGAAATAGCACGTTTTGAAATTGTCCCCCCCCCCACCCTGGATATCCCATGTTCCCCATTTTCCTCAGCATCACTCTATTATGTAACCGATATGACAGATTAAATTAATATCAAATTAAAGTTGTGTCACTCATTTTATACTTTATAATATTGCAATTTTGTGTGGCAAAATAATATGAGTAATGGAATGCATTTTATCCATAAACATGATCCCCATAAGGCCATTATAAATTAATTGCTTAATTATCATCAAAACTTTTCCTAAAAACGGGGAATGCGGAAGGAATTTATTTTTTAATTATTATTTTTAAGGTTTTTGATTTTTTTTTTAATAACTTTTAAATTTTTCTTTTTCTTTTTTTTTTCTTTGTAAAAATAAAAAGGGTCAGGGCAGCATGAAAATTAGGAGGCGGGTGGGGATGATAAATCCAGCATTTAATTTATTATGGTCTAATTATGCACAGAACAAAGGCCCTTAATTAGAAATGGTGAAATGGAAGTATATGAGGGGTAACCCAGAAGTTTGTAGTCAAATTTAATAAAATTCACATTTTTTAAGTACTTCAATGTTTTTTGCACAACTTAAATATTGATGTATTGAAAGATTTATTGAACTCAAAGATTTACTTTGTATATTCATATGATTCATGGAAAACTTCAAATAAATCAGTCATTTTTATCATTTTATGTGATTTGATGACTACATCAGAATTAAGAATGAGATCATCCCTCCTTCACAAAAGTTTTAAATTTCAAAAACAGCCAAACTTGTCTTAAGCAGCCAGTAAATGGAAGGAGCAAAAGTGACTTTTTAAGACAGGTTGTTGCTTAATACAGGTTAAGTTTCTATTAAAGCACAGAAATGGAAAATAGCAAATATGGCTGCTTAAGACAATTGGCTGCTTAACAGAGGTGACCACTTACACAGGTCTGACTGTACTGCTTAAATGTAATTTTGTTTATAATTAATAATCTATTTTACAACACCTCCTATATTCACCACAGAAGATCCTCCAGTAAAAATTGGCCAAGTGGTCTAAGATGCCATCTCAAGATCACCTACCTCTCAATGGTACTTAGGTCATTGGTTCAAGTCCCGCTCACTCCAAAATCTTTATATGAGAAAGATTCATTTTGAGATCTCCCTCCACCAATAAAACTGGACATGCCAAATATAACCTGAAATGTGTTGAAAATAGTGTCAAAAAACAAACATAAAACTAATAACCATAAATTAACTAAACCTCTTGCCAGGTCCTGCCATTAATGAAACTTTTCTACTGGTATACTACAAGACGGATCCTTGGATGTCTCAGTAGTTGATACCATTGTTGATATCAGGCCATTTACCCAGAGGCTGCTTCCCAGTTAATCAGAAATCAGTTTTCATTGTACAAAAATGGTAACACAGAGTTGTGTGGAGAATTGTGCTCCTGGATTGATTTCTGTCTCTTAGCTCAAGCACCAGCAGTTCAAGAAGTCAGAGTGTCAAAAGCAATTCTCTTTTTCCAATAATAGCACTTAAAAATATTATATTTTTTTACTCCATTTTTGTGTTACTGGTATTCATGTAGCAGTTAACTATCTGCTGCTTATATTGTCTGGATCGTTGCCATTGGGGATGACTGACCGTCAAATGAGATGGCATTCCAGGGTCAAATGTATCATTTTGCACGAAGCTGTCCCATGTGGATGATAAATAAGAGCTCATCTGCATGCGATATTAAAATTTCTTGCATACTGTAGAATGATATCTGCATTTTTTACCCAGCATTCCATATTTCTATCTCGCCGTAGAGCTGCTATAAAATTCTTGTGCTGTGACATTAGAATCTTTTATGACTTAACGTATAAAATATATGACATAAATCATATGATCAAATGTCTTTTAAGTGACTGTTGAAAAAAGTATAATGATGAACTAAGTCAAAATAATTATTTAATATGTTTGGTATGCAAAAAATAGAATCAGTCATGGCTTTTTCAGTTCAGATACAGTCAAACCTGTGACAGCGGTCACCTCTATCAGCTAACTGTCTTAAGCAACCATATTTTTTATTTTCATATTTTCTATACTTTCAGAGCAAATTAACCTGTACTTAGCAACAACCGGTCTTAAAAGGCCATATTTGCTCCTTTCCTTGGCTGGCTGCTTAAGACAGATTTGACTGTACCAAATTCCCTCGCCATAACTATTTTAGCAGGTACTCAGCAAAGCATTGTCCCTGCCAAGACAGTTATCCCTTGAAGGGAATTTTCTATCGGAACCTTAAACCGATGTAAGATTCCTATAGTCTTACCAGTCTCACTTTAGCCTCATTTATCTTTTGTGATAGTTAGGGACAAGATTTGGTCCTCCGATGATCCAAGATGCTGTCTCAAGATCTTGTATCTCTTGATACCTGCAGAGTATCAGCAAATTCTATTGCATTACTCAAATTGTTGCTTCTTACGACATGCATGAGCCACAGTGATCCTATTCTTGCCATCACTCATATTGCTCCCTGTTCAACATCAGTAGAGCATTTGACATCAGTAGAGAGTTCAACATCAGAAGAGTGTTTGACATCAGTAGAGCATTCGACATCAGTAGAGTGTTTGACATCAGTAGAGCATTCAACATCAGTAGAGAGTTCAATATAGGTAAAGTGTTCAGCATCAGTAAAGCATTTGACATCAGTAGAGACTTCAACATCAGTAGAGCATTTGACATCAGTGAAGCATTTGGCATCAGTAGAGAGTTCAACATCAGTAGAGCATTTGACATCAGTGAAGCATTTGGCATCAGTAGAGAGTTCAACATCAGTAGAGCGTTTGACATCAGTGAAGCATTTGGCATCAGTAGAGACTTCAACATCAGTAGAGCGTTTGACATCAGTGAAGCATTTGGCATCAGTAGAGACTTCAACATAAGTAGAGCGTTCAGCATCAGTAAAGCTTTTGACATCAGTAGAAACTTCAACACCAGTAGAGCGTTTGACATCAGTAGAGAATTCAACATCAGACTAAAGTATTCAACATCAGTAAAGCGTTCAGCATAGGTAGAGCGTTCAGCATCAGTAAAGCTTTTGACATCAGTAGAGACTTCAACATCAGTAAAACGTTTGACATCAGTAGAGAATTCAACATCAGATTAGAGTGTTCAACATCAGTAAAGCATTCAACATCAGTAGCGAGTTCAACATCAGAAGAGTGTTTGACATCAGTAGAGCATTCGATATCAGAAGACAGTTCAACATAGGTAGAGCGTTCAGCATCAGTAGAGGGTTTGACATCAGTAGAGACTTCAACATCAGTAGAGCGTTTGACATCAGTGAAGCATTCTGCATCAGTAGAGAGTTCAACATCAGTAGAGCGTTCAACATCAGTAGAGCTTTTGACATCTGAGTAGAGAGTTCAACATCAGTAGAGTGTTTGACATCAATAGAGCGTTTTACATCAGTAGAGAATTGAACATCACTAGTGCGTTCAACATCAGTAGAGAGTTCAACATCACTAGAGCATTCAACATCAGTAGAGAGTTCAACATCAGTAGAGACTTCAACATCAGTATAGTGTTTGACATCAGTAGAAAATTCATCATCAGACTAGAGTGTTCAACATCAGTAAAGCGTTCAACATCAGTAGAGCATTCGACATCAGTAAACAGTTCAACATCAGAAGAGTGTTTGACATTAGTAGAGCATTCGACATCAGTAGACAGTTCAACATCAGTAGAGCATTCGACATCAGTAGAGCATTCAGCATCAGTAGAGCATTCATCATCAGTAGATTGTTCAACATCAGTAAAGCGTTCAACATAGTAGAAAGTTCAACATCAGTAAAGCATTCAACATCAGTAGAGCGTTCAACATCAGTAGAGAGTTCAACATCAGTAGGGTGTTCATCAGTAGAGAGTTCAACATCAGTAGAGTGTTCAACATCAGAAGAGTGTTCAACATCTGTAAAGCGTTCAACATCAGTAGAAAGTTCAACATCAGTAGAGCATTCGACATCAGTAGAACATTCAGCATCAGTAGAGCGTTCATCATCAGTAGATTGTTCAACATCAGAAGAGCATTCAACATCAGTAGAGCGTTCAACATCAGAAGAGCATTCTACTTCAGAAGACAGTTCAACATCAATAGAGCTCTTGACATCAGTAGAGAGTTCAACATCAGTAGAGCGTTCAACATCAGTAGAGTGTTTGACATCAGTAGAGCATTCAACATTAGTAGAGCATTTGACATCAGTAAAGCGTTCAACATCAGTAGAGCATTCAACATCAGTAGAGTGTTCATCAGTAAAGTGTTCAACATCAGTAAAGAGTTCAACATCAGTAGAGCGTTCAACTTCAGTAGAGCATTGAACATCATAAGAGCATTCCATGTCAGTAGAGCATTCAACATCAGTAGAGTGTTCAACTTCAGTAGAGCGTTCAATTTCAGTAGAGCATTCAACATCAGTAGAACATTCAACATCAGTAGAGAGTTAAACATCAATAGAGCGTTCAACTTTAGTAGAGCGTTCAACATAAGTAGAGTTCAACATCAGTAGAGCGTTCAACATTAGTAGAGCGTTCAACATCAGTAGAGTGTTCAACTTCAGTAGAGCGTTCAACATCAGTAGAGCGTTAGTCATTAGAAAGTTCAACATCAGTAGAGCGTTCAACATCAGTAGAGCGTTCAACATCAGTAGAATGTTCAACTTCAGTAGGGCTTTCAACTTCAGTAGAGCGTTCAACATCAGTAGAGTGTTCAACATCAGTAGAGCATTCAACATCAGTAGAGCATTCAACATCAGTAGAGAGTTCAACATCAGTAGATCATTCGACATCAGTAGAGCATTTAACATCGATAGAGCATTCAACTTCAGTAGAGCATTCAACATAAGTAAAGTGTTCAACATCATTAGAGTGTTCAACATCGGTAGAGTGTCGGTCAGTAGAGAGTTCAATATCAGTAGAGTGTTCAACATCAGTAGAGTGTTCAACATCAGTAGAGAGTTCAACATCAGTAGAGTGTTCAACATCAGTGTTCAACATCAGTAGAGTGTTCAACATCAGTAGAGAGTTCAACATCAGTAAAGCATTCAACTTCAGAAGAGCATTCAACATTAATAGAGTGTTCAATATCAGTAGAGAGTTCAACATCAGTAGAGCTTTTGACATCAGTAGAGTGTTCAACATCAGTGTTCAACATCAGTAGAGAGTTCAACATCAGTAGAGTGTTCAATATCAGTAGAGCATTCAACATAAGTAGAGTGTTCCAACATCAGTAGAGTGTTCAACATCAGTAGAGTGTCCAACATCAGTAGAGTGTTCAACATCAGTAGAGAGTTCAACATCTGTAGAGTGTTCAACATCAGTAGAGTGTTCCAACATCAGTAGAGTGTTTAACATCAGTAGAGAGTTCAACATCAGTAGAGAGTTCAACATCAGTAGAATGTTCAATATCAGTAGAGTGTTCATAGTAGTTTGTTCAGCACACAGGGGATGTGGGTTCTTATCTCCACTGACATTGCTGATTTTTCTTTGAAATTTTTATTGCATTCATTTAGTTTTTTTTTATATTATATCTGTCATGAAATCTGAAGTCACATTTGCATCTGCGCCATGGGAACTAATATCATACTTTGATCACATTGATAATACAGTAAAACCCCACCTTACAACCACCACCCTACTGTTATGGGCATTTTTTTTTTGAAGAATTATGTATAACTATATTGTTGAAACATTTAATGTGTTGTCTTTACTTGTTTTTATTTTATGTATGTAAATAACAGATAAACCATACAATATATTTAATATTGTTTATACATGTGCGTATATTAAAAACAATATTAATTATAATAATTAAAGTAATAACAGCAACAAATCCATAATTATAAGAGAAAAAGGTTTTATTTATTATTATTATTATAACCATTGTTATAACTGTATATACTGTTACATACATTTTACATAACTGTGATACATTGCAAGCATATGAACAACAAAATGCCAATGTCCCTGAAATTCTATTACAAGACCACTCTGCTATAAAGACCAATTTTGCTCAGAGTTCTAAAGGTGGTTTTATTAGAGGAGTGTTACTGTATATATATTAATTGTTCTTTCAACTAAGACAAATCCTGCATATCATGGGTATAACTAGTACTTATAAGCATTTGGTTAATTAACAAACTTCATAACCAAAATAAGCTCAAGCTAGGTTTTATAGGTTTTATTATTTTATTGAGACTCTGGTGTGTCCCTTTAAGATTGATGAATATGTGTGTGTGTGTGTGTGTGTGTGTGTGTGCGTGTGCGTGTGCGTGTGTGTGTGTGTGTGTGTGTTATAACTTGACTCCTGTATATATTTGTACAATTTGATGAGAGATGGCCCACCCTGACACTCACAAACCTATTACAGGTCAATAAAATGTATCACTTTTTCGTGATTGAAACTAAAAAAAAAAAAAAATACTAAGCATATGGGGATAAAGTGTTTCGCTGAAGAACATCACACATAGTCATGGTGAAGGATTGAATTCTGGTCCCCACAAACCTGGGTCTGAAGCTCTGCCAATGGACCACATGCTCCACAATATATAAATATAAACATTTGTATATATATATATATATATATATATATATATATATATATATGAAGGGGTTAAAAAAGTGATGAATTACAGATTTATTGTTGAATTTTATTATGTATTTAAAGTTAATTCATTACAATAGTGATTGAAGATTTAAAATGGAAATTTATCTCTGCTCTTTTAGACACAATTAAGGTCATACAGGGACTGAGCAACTCTGGAGGGAGATGAACTGACTAGAACTGACTAGAACTGGTTAGATTTGAATCAGCACTTGATCTAGTCTTGCCACATTTCATTAGAAATCCACACATGAATTATTCTGCAAATATATTTTTTTTACTTAAATCCCTATGGACATTATACTACAATCAGCTTGATTGGTTAGATGAATCTATAACGAATTTGATTGGTTGTCCCAGGAGAAATCAGGTACAATGAAGGTTAATACTCAACAGTTTGCTTATGTGACGAACTGTTATACACTTGCCTTAAGAGATGACAAATATTCAGAAAAAAAATATAATTAGTCATATGTAAATTGCACACAGCTTGCTTGCGAGTCGATTGGCTGAATACTTTTGTTTTCTAACTGGAGTCTTGATCATTAAAATGCCTGGTGTTTTGGTTTATGTGGCAATTCATTAGGGGATCCAGCAAATGCAACAAGTATAGTTAAATTGACAGAAAACTGGTACCAGAACAGGGGCTTGTTTCATTAACCTTCATAAGTTTACAAACTTCTTGATGTAACAATTAAAGTTACAAAAAAATAATTGGGAATTCCATTTACCTTAAGCCTTATAGACAGTATTATGTTTCAAATTTGCAAAAATACCCGTAAATGAAAGGTATATTACTATATAGGTGTCACAATTTTTACAAAATCTTACGATGGTTAATGAAATGTACTTGTACACGCGCTGAAATTTGTATAATTTTATTTGACGTAGCTCATTGTCTATGCGAAATCAGAACGAGGTTCAGCGTCTTGCGAGATCGGTCGAAGAAAAAATTAATGAGCAAAAATTTACGTTATTTAATCAATTTTATACAATTTAATAACCAGGAAGTAATTTTTTGGAAAACTTATTTATCAGCAAATCAAAGGATCATCAACGAAGGAAAAAATCACACCAGAAAAGGTATGTGTGCACACCTTTTTTATATGCAACCTGCGGTCATTTAGCTGCAGGCCGACGTAACAAAGGATTTTGTTGGGAGATAAACTTATCTTTTCTGATGGTCTGAATGACCAAACATGTTCTGAATGAACAAATTTGTCTGAACGACAACTAAAATGGCAAAATGCTACAAATATGTCGTGAATCGACAGCGGATAATTCATTAATCGCAATATGAAATATATGAATATTGATGCATGTGACTGTAGAATTATGTTGGTCATATGTCATTCCAAGAATAACAAACAAAATTACTATCGATTTGTATTTACTATGTTCTGAATGAACTAATGTTAGGTTGGATGTTATATCTGACTTTGCTGAATGCAACAAATGAAGTGTTTTTTTTATTAATTTTAGAATTGAAGGTATCAGATGGACGAAGATTTGGCAGCAGTCCAGGGCGGAAGAACATCATCTGCGCATGGGCATGAAGTGACATCAGGGAAAACCCAAAATATGGAAACTTTTTTGAAAAAAGGGAAGACAATTTTGGAAACGTTCGCTTCTAGTGTGAAAGCGTTTGATGGACATTCATGCTCATTACAGGAACTGAGTAGAACTGTAATGAAGCTAAGAGAAGATGTAAAATCTTTAAAGAGAAAGAATGCTGTGGCCCATGATACAAACAATAAAAAAACAAAGGCTAACAGTGGATCTGTCGACAGACAGAGTCGGAAAATAGCAGTTCTGATGATGACATGTCAAACAGCAATGATTTTTTTTAACCTAAATCAAGTGAAAATCAGAACGACAATCACAATGACTTTTAACAGGAAGTTGATGAATTCTTCATTGATGAAACTGTGGTTGGGGACAATGTGGCTACAAATGTAGCTAAGATGATTGTCAACAAGTCATTGAGAGGCAATCTCGATGAGGAAAAAATCAAGAAACTGCAGGAAAAATACAAGTGTCCGGGCAATGTGAAAAACCTGCAAGTTCCAAAAATTGACAGTTTTCTGTGGGAACAATTGAAAATAAAAAGCTGAACTGTGGATATTTTCAGACAAAAAAAAGTGGGGCATTTGATCAATGCAATGCTGCCATTGATTCAGGCCATGGCAGAGATGAATAGGGATGGCTAACCAGACCTAAACAAGTTAAAAGTTTGCATTGAAGACAGTTTCAAGTTCATGTGTCAAAGCATTCGTGCCACCAACATGCAACGTAGGGAAACTGTTAAAAAAGGAATTAGTTCCTAAATTCAGAAGTTTGTGTTGGGAAGATCATCCAGTTTCAGCCATGAAACTGTTTGGGGACAACCTCCCAGAAGAATCCAAACAACATGACACATCAAAGGCAATTAAATGACAACTAAAGTCCAGCCATCCTGTTCTTTTTTAGAGAAGCAATGGGGGATAACACACCACGACAAATATTCAGGCCCTTCGCAAGAAAATTATCCACAGGAAAGGCACTCCCAATTCAACAGGCCAGTAAAATATCAGAAGGGGAAACATACCAATCCCGGAAATCACTACAATGGGAGTGGAAAGAACTTTCCACAAAAGAAAAATGCTTTGACAAAAGAAGCTCTGGGAAAAAAATATTTGATGTAGGAATAAGTACTGGGACAAAAGTTTATACACTGGTTAACAAAATTGAAAATTTTCAAGCTGGCAAAACTAAATTGAAATTTAATAATTGGTGAAAAATAACCAATGATAGATGGATATTTCATACAATTTGTGGCTATAAAGTTGAATTACAATCTATTCCTAATAAGAAATTTACTCCAAAACCATTGAAATTTAGCGAGATTGAAATTTAAAAGATTAAAGACGAAATAGAACGATTTCATAATTTTGGAATTATTATGGAAATATCAAATGACATGGAAAATGGTGAATTTATTTCAAACATATTCTTAAGGCCAAAGAAAAAAGGAAAAATTTGATTTATTTTAAACTTAAAGTCATTTAACGACTACATGCAGCATATTCATTTTAAGATGGAAACATTACAAGCAGCAATCAATTTGATAACATGTTACTTTGGTTCAGTAGATTTATCGGATGCCTACTATTCCATTCCCATTTGAAATGAAGATAAAAAATATTTCAGATTTAAATTTCAAGGGCGAAAGTATCAATTCCATACATTGGTTATGGTGCTAAGTACTTCACGTCAGGTTTTTTAAACCAGTTTTTGCAAATTTAAGGAATCGGAGATTTATTAGCACAGCTTATATCGATGATTCCTGTCTCCAAGGTCAGACTTTCCAGGAGTGTGAATATAATATTTCCGCTACCATTGAACTTATGGACAAATTAGGATTAACAATACGTCTTGAAAAATCAAGTTTGGTGCCTTCAAAGAAAATAGCTTTTGTAAGGTTTGTCTTGTGCTCTGAAACTATGATAGTAAGGTTAACACATGAAAAAGTAATGAGCATAAAAGCTTTATGTTATGAAATAATAAAATCAAAATTTGTCACAATTTGGAAATTTGCACAATTAATTGGGACATTAGTAGCATGTGAACCAGGAGTATGTTACGCTCTTTTTTTTTACATGGTTTTGGAACAGACAACAGAAAAGAATTTGAATTGGAAGAAAGGTCGCTATGATTGTTTTATGAATGTTACAGCCAACTTTAAAGAATACATAAAGTGGTGGCCCAACAATCTAAATATCAGCTTTAAACCAATATTGGAGTCAAATCCTGATTTGATCATGACAACTGATAGTTCATTGGTTGGTTGGGGGGCAAATATAGCAGTAGAAATGTTAGTACAATAGGGGTTTGGTCACAAACAGAACAATCATTACATATCATAATTCTTGAATTGGAAGCTTGCCATCTTGTTTTTCAACATCAGTAGAGCATTCAACTTCAGTAGAGCATTCAACATCAGTAGACCATTCAACATTAGTAGAACTTTCAACATTAGTAGAGAGTTAAAGATCAATACAGCGTTCAACTTTAGTAGAGCGTTCAACATAAGTAGAGTGTTCAACATAATTAGAGTGTTCAACATCAGTAGAGCATTCAACATCAGTAGAGCATTCAACATCAGTAGAGCGTTCAACATCAGCGTTCAACTTCAGTAGAGCATTCAACATCAGTAGAGCATTCAACATCAGTATAGCGTTCAACATTAGTAGAGAGTTAAAGATCAATACATGTTCAACATAAGTAGTGTTCAACATAAGTAAAGTGTTCAACATCAGTAGAGTGTTTGTAAGTAGAGAGTTCAACATCAGTAAAGCATTCAACATCATTAGAACGTTCAACATCAGTAGAAAGTTCAACATCAGTAAAGCATTCAACATCAGTAGAACTTTCAACATCAGTAGAAAGTTCAACATCAGTAAAGCATTCAACATCAGTAGAGCATTCAACATCAGTAGAGAGTTCAGCATCAGTAGAAAGTTCAACATCAGTAAAGCATTCAACATCAGTAGAACGTTCAACATCAGTAGAGAGTTCAACATCAGTAAAGCATTCAACATCAGTACAAAGTTGAACATCAGTAGGGTGTTCGTCAGTAGAGAGTTCAACATCAATAGAGCGTTCAACATCAGTAGAAAGTTCAACATCAGTAAAGCATTCAACATCAGTAGAGCGTTCAACATCAGTAGAGAGTTCAACATCAGTAGAGTGTTCAACATCAGTAAAGCATTCAACATCAGTACAAAGTTGAACATTAGTAAAGTGTTCAACATCGGTAGAGAGTTCAACATCAGTAGGGTGTTCATCAGTAGAACGTTCAACATCAGTAGAGCGTTCAACATCAGTAGAGAGTTTAACATCAATAGGGTGTTCGTCAGTAGAGAGTTCAACATCAGTAAAGCGCTTAACATTAGTAGAGAGTTAAAGATCAATACAGCGTTCAACTTTAGTAGAGCGTTCAACATAAGTAGTGTTCAACATCAGTAGAGTGTTTATCAGTAGAGAGTTCAACTTCAGTAAAGCATTCAACATCAGTAGAGCGTTCAACATCAGTAGAAAGTTGAACATCAGTAAAGCGTTCAACATCAGTTACTAGAAAACACTAGTACAAAAGGGGTTTGGTCACAAACAGAACAATCATTACATATCAATATTCTTGAACTGAAAGCTTGCCAGCTTGCTTTGTTGTCGTTTTGTAAAGACAGACATAATATTCATATTCCTATTAGTGACAATACCACAATATGTTCTTACATAAATGAATTTGGAGGGAAGAAAAGTGAACTAAATGTAATAGCATGTGACATGTGGTTATGGTGTATTTCCCGAGGCATACATCTTAGTGCAGTGCATATACCCAGTCGGTATAATCAGGAAGCAGATAGGTTGTCAAGATCTGTAAATGATGACCTAGAATGGTCTATAGATAATAATATCTTTCAAAAGATTGAAACTTTATATGGTAAATTAGAGATGGATCTATTTGCCTCTAGGCTGAATGCCAAATTAGACAAATATGTATCGAGATTTCCTAAACCTAAAGCTTGTGCTGTTGATGCATTTACTTTAAACTGGAATGTAGGCTTATTACATATATTTGCTCCGAATGGACCAGGCAGAAATTGTCCTGGTAGCAGCAATAAGGGTGACACAGAGCTGGTGGCCCAGGCTATTACAACTGTTGTACAAGGATTGGCACATGCTACCATCTCCACAGAGGAGGATTTTGTCTCTTTCTCACAAACCTGGACATCAACATCCTCTATGCCAAATGAAGATGGGAGTTTCTGATTTTCCGGGAAACATTTGGGAGACAATGTTTACAAGAGTCAATTGAGATTATTTTAGCTTCATGGCGCCAGTCAACAAAATGACTGTATACAAATTATATCAAACGGTGGTTGATAAATGTCAGCACAAAACAGTTCAACCCACTGACACCATCGCTACAAAATTTTATAAAATTTCTTACTTCCCTATATAAACAAGATTTAAAGTACAGTGCTAAAGGGACAGCCAGATCAGCTGTGAATCAACTACATGGCATTTGTGGGGACAATAATTTCAGTAACGCTCCACTTGTTAAAAAATTTATGAAAGGAGTTTTTGCAAAAAGACCACTGTTACCCAAATATTCAAATATTTGGGATGTTAAATTAATATTGAAATATTTGTCAAAATAACTGAAACCATCATTGCTGCTATTAACTGGGAAGTTGGCAGTATTATTCTTATTATTGACGGCACAAAGATGTCAAACACTATATCTGATCAACGTGGACGATGTAGAAATTCAGGAAAGTACAATGACAGTTAAAACTAATCATTTATTAAAACAGTCAAAACCAGGTCACCATTTAGACAAGTTGATACTGACTGCCCACCGGGAGGATAAACAGTTATGCATTGTAAATGTTTTTAAAGACTCCTCAAGAGAACTAAATATTTGAGCAGAGATACTAAAACACTGTTGATCAGTACACAAAAACTGCACAAAAAGGTACCTCAATCAACAGTCAAAACCAGGTCACCATTTAGACAATTTGATACTGACTGCCTACCCGGAGGATAATTAGTTATACATTGTAAATGTTTTTAAAGACTTCCTCAAGAGAACTAAATATTTGAGGGGAGATACTAAAACACTGTTGATCAGTACACAAAAACTGCACAAAAAGGTACCTCAATCAACTGTGTCAAAGTGGATTAAATTAATGCTGGCTAATGCGGAGTGGACTCGAAATATAAACCACACAGCATCAGAGCAGTCGGGCTGCGAGTACAGCAAAAATTAAGAAAGCAACAATAGAGTCACTATTGTCAAAACAGCTGGCTGGAAGAATGCTTCAATATTTGCTCGATTTTATTATAAATCAATTGATACATCGGTATCTGTACAAATGGCAATCATGAGTTGAAACATCAAAAATAAACAATTATAAATGTCATGTATTTGAGTCATAAACAATGTTATCATTGTGTTTATGTACATTATTTGGAATTATAAAATATATTGGCATATATGTCTTCTGTACATTAATTCAATTATCATAATGAAGAAACAACTCTAAAATCTCTGTGGGGTCCTCACGGAGTTATATGGGAAATAAAATTGATGGATGAAACGAGACTTACCGACAAAGGAGGAAAGTTGAAGTTTGATCCAGATTTTATTGACCATAAACTCCTTGAAGGATCACACACCCACCCATCCAACCCTATTGTTTCTTCATTATTCTGCGCCAAACACCAGATTATTCCACATTATGTCAAGTGCATACAAGTTGATAATCACAGATTGGCTTATTTGCTCTAAAGACTGATTTCGCATAGACAGTGAGCTACGTCATACTCTGTGTGATCCCTCAAGGAGTTTATGGTCAATAAAATCTGGATCAAACTTCAACTTCCCTCCTTTGTCGGTATTAGTCTCATTTTATCCATCAACTATGTGCTTTGGTATTTACTGACATTAAACTAACCAAATGTTTTCCTTCATATGATTTCAGTCCTTAAATAAAAGCGCCTAGACTTGGCTGTATATTATATGATGTATAATATTATGTTAGTGTTCTTGTATTACTGTTATTTTAATTTATTTTAGTTCAGTGTGGAATAAGCTAAGAACTTCTGTGGTTCATTCATTGGTCCATTTTATGGGTTACGATTATTTTTGTTTCAACAACATTTCACTTAAATGCTTAAAAACTGAACTAAGTTTTGACTGGTTATTTATCTATTATATAATCAATATCAATAAAACAAGATGCAGTTTTACTGGAACCAGTCTAAAATCATAATCACTTGGCTGTTTTTCTTAAGTATATGTAAGTGAAACAGACACCTGTTGAGTTATTGGGTATTGTTTGCATGTGGGATGATAAAACATGCGACCTCTGACATGAGGTGCTCTGTCCATTACATCACTGTCTCGCTTATTTCTTTTTTCAAATACATTTTTTAATAAAAAGATTAAAAGGACTTCTTCATTGATAAGACATTTAAGCGAAATTTAAATCTTGTAGCAGAAAAACAATGATTGAATTGAAAATGCAGTTTTCTAAATTGAGGATCGAAAGAGAAACAGCCACAAAATCTTGCAGTATTGTATATAAAGTACTGCAAACGTGACACATTTCACATGTATCGGTGGAAGTTCAGATATCTTCATTAAAACCTACAACTTCAGTCCGCAGAGTCTTTATTTTTGATGGCTCAGACTGAAATATTGATTTCTCCTAGTTCAAATTCCGCTCCATTTTGTACCAACTTGACAGTTTTTTGTCCCCAGATTATCTCTGTCGTGTAAGTGGTAAACTTAATCTGCTGAAAACAAACAACCATTTTCACAGCATTTTTGATATTACAAAACATGTTTTCTAGGAAATACTGATTTACAATAAATGTTAATTGTTTTAAAGACTAAGGATTGATCATTTGATAATTAACATTTAAGTATTAGACACGTTCATGAAGTTTGGCGATCATTAATTATACCTTATAGACCAATTTTTCTATATGTAGATATCTGCAAAAGTAACAATTTTTTTGGAAATACCAGTTAGGGGTCCTAAGTTGCCAAGTGGTCTAAGGCGCCATCTCATGATCACTTATCTCATTGCTAAGGTCACAGGTTCAAGTCACACTTTTTCAAGAAAAGCTGTAATACAATATGAGAAAGTTTGCTAGTTACTTGTGGAAGGTTGGCGGTTCTACTCAGATTCATTCTGAGGTCTTTCTCTCCACAATAACTGGATATGACATACATAACCTGAAATGTGTTTAAAATGGTGTTAAATCCAATAAAGAAAGAAAGAAAGAAAGAAAGAAAGAAAGAAAGAAAGAAAGAAAGAAAAAGAAACAGCAGTTTTGCAGATTTCTATAAATGACCCTGTTTCTCTGTATTTTATTCCGTAATTATTATAGCATGAATGTAAATTAATAAAAAATATGTTATTAAATACCATTAAGTCAGAATTTCCTATGTCAATAAATTATCTCTTGATATCATGACATTGTATTGTTATCAGGAATTACAACTGAATACTATGTGAAGTTAAATAATGCCACTAGAAGAAAATCTGTCATTTGTCCACCACATAACTTCTTGAGACAACAATTATGCAAGCTCAGATTCCAAACATGCTGCAGGTACAACGGCAACATCCCAGTTCAAGATCAAATATTTTCAGCCTTGATTTAGCCATTATTTAGTGTGTACTCTGTATCTTTTAAATCCCTTGAAAGCTTTTCATTGAACTTGGGTCAGATGTTTACCTCCTCAAGATGATGTGAAGTACCTATATTTCAACCATGTTGGGTCAGTACCATTGATTAAGCCATGATTTCATGTACGATGGGTATCTAGTAAACCTCTTGAAAGCTTTTCATGGAACTTGGGTCAGATGTTTACCTCCTCAAGATGATGGGAATGATTTCATGTATGATTGGTATCTAGTAAACCTCTTGAAAGCTTTTCATGGAACTTGGGACAGATGTGTACCTCCTCAAGATGATGGGAATGACTTCATGTATGATGAGTATTTAGTAAACCTCTTAAAAGCTTTTCATGGAACTTGGGTCAGATGTTTACCTCCTCAAGATGATGGGAATGATTTCATGTATGATTGGTATCTAGTAAACCTCTTGAAAGCTTTTCATGGAACTTGGGACAGATGTTTACCTCCTCAAGATAATGGGAATGACTTCATGTATGATGAGTATTTAGTAAACCTCTTAAAAGCTTTTCATGGAACTTGGGTCAGATGTTTACCTCCTCAAGATGATGGGAATGATTTCATGTATGATTGGTATCTAGTAAACCTCTTGAAAGCTTTTCATGGAACTTGGGACAGATGTTTACCTCCTCAAGATGATGGGAATGACTTCATGTATGATGAGTATCTAGTAAACCTTTTAAAAGCTTTTCATGGAACTTGGGTCAGATGTATGGTGTTGTATGGTGTTAAGCATCACTTTCAACAATTTTTCAGTCATATCACGACAGCGTCTATCTAATTGAGACAGTATTCTGAGTACACTCAGGTCCCTTTATAACACTGTTGATCCATGGAATAAAACCGAGATATACCTGGAACGCGTTATGAATATCCCAAGGTGCACTGTGCTACATCATTTGGCAATACTTTTTCATTCAAAGTACCATAAGCAAACACATGGCAATGTGTGAAAAATATGACAGATCATTGTTTGTTGGCATAAATCAATTAAAAGCAATGTTGTTTATAACATGAAGAAGATGTTACCATGCCAGTCTGAATGATCAAGGTGTAACTGATACACTAAACATGGTCCTAGTTTGGAAAAACGTAATTAGCTCACAAACACTCGGTGATTTAGTTGAGATTTTAGATAAATTCATAAATTATTATACCACAAGTTTTCAATAAATCTGGTTGAAAATATCAATTTTAAATTTGGGAGCCATAGAAAAACTGCGTTGTAACGAGTTCCGTGTTATATCAGACAGCGTTATAGTGGAACCCGAATGTAATACAACACTGGAGTGTAATGCCATAGACACATTGTATGATACCTCACCCAGTCACATCATACTGACGGGCCATCCAGACCTAGGACTTTCCTCTTAATACTTTGTGTCAAGGGAGGAAGCTTCACTAGACCACAGATGCACTTATCAATTTATCTAATAAATTGCCAGCATTCATAGTTTACATGCATAGAGATTAATCAAGGATTACAGAATGTATGATGTTGACTCTTAAAATGATGATTTTTGTTGTGTTTTAAAAACAGATTTAAGGGAATAGTTAATTTTAATTCAACCTGCGTCAGTATGATGCAAGAAATAAAATAATTGTTTACTGGATTGTTATTTTTAAAGATACTTTATTACTTAAAAAAAACTGGAGAAAAAAAATATTGAGAAACACTTAGTTCAAAGACATTAAAGGGTATCAGGAAAACACACTATAAATGGATAAAAAGCATCTCATTATAATCAATTAATAAAATCGGAATGGTTTGGTATGTCAAATCCATTAGACTGACAAAATCGATTTTTATAATTATTAGAGCGGTAAACTTAAAATGAAATCCCCATTCTAAAAATAGACAGCTCTTAAGTACTGCTTGACAACCTTCACAATGTCATTCAGACTCTTTCTTAGATGATATTTTTTAGCTACATGTAAACCAGTATAACTGGTTAAATTGAAATCAAAATATTTTCATGTGCTTCTGTTCATACATCACAAAAGATGTTGCAAATCTATTTTAGTCTAACCAAGGCACATATCCCAAATTGGGAAATCGCTTTAATATATTATTTTAGCATGTTTTGATATACATTCTGTTGGCAAAACAGGGTCAGTGAGTATACAATATTATATAGGCATAATGTAATGTGAAAAGAAAGGTTATGGACAATCATATTATTTGGAAAAATCCTGATATAGTCCCTTTAATGCAGAGTGAAATGCAGAAGCCGATACAATAGCTTGAACCTAGACTGTTCTAGCAGACTTAAGATGGGAGAACTTATGTGCCATTTTGTTTATTATACAATTTAGCGATATCAACAACAGATCCAACAATATAACAAGCTGTTTGTTATAGGCTACAATTATCCTGTACTCCTTTTATTTGTTTATACCAGAATATCAGCTAAAAGTAACAGATTTTACAGCTGGTAAAACTCCTGATGAAGTTTCCAAGAAGAACTGAACTGTGTCCTTGACAGACCTTATATCATAACCCAAGGCACTTGTAACAATCTAGATGTTCCAGATGTACTGGCTAATGTTAATAATTATAAAGGAGAGTATTATAAACAATATATTTAATTAAGGAAACGGCAGACATCTTGCTGGATGTATTTTGTATAATATTTATTATTATTCCATTGAGGAGCAGACAATATGGCAGATAAAGAGTAAGTATGGTTTGCAAATTTATGAGGTTCCTCTTGTTTCAGAGACTTATTTCTGATATATGGAGGAGATTGGATGTGCATTTATTTGTTATATTTGTTAATTGGTGATTCTGAAGTAAGCAAAAGTGCTGTTAATTAATTTATGGGTAAATCTGTAATCTGTTGTTTGATTAAAGAATATTTTAAAAACAAATTGCTCACAGATTTAGGCAAATATCTCTGCACTTATATACAGAGAAGAAATATGATTGGTCATTCTGTTTGTGTCTTAATTCTTATTTCCTTGTTTACCATAATCTTTACCAAACTTAAAAAAAGTAAACTAAACAAAATTGCATCAATATTTTTTTGGTAAGGTCCCATGAACAACTGAACCCTATATAAGGGCCACTTTAGCCATTGACTCATGGTGTTGCCGTATTGAAATGTTGTGTTAAAAAAATGGCATTCGATACAAGGAGGCCACCATTGATACTAAAACCTGGCCATATGTACCGGCTGACCGTACCACTTTATGGCTGCAAGGAAAATGCAACTGCAGTGTGTGTAAAAATTGATTGTGGCAATTTAATGCACTAATTGGAATCATTATGCATTGCCCTTTGCATATTCAATAAGAAAATATTGAAAAATAAAATAAAAATGCCTTAATTGAGGACTTGAAATCCATCTTTTTTGAAGATTTATTGCCGTTTTTTTCCAATTCCTGCCGAGTTGATGAAAATCTTTTTCAAATAACCATGTATTTCATCAATTATTATGATATGCTGAACCCATAACAATGAAAATAATAACAAAATCAAGCAGCTTCAACACAACAGAAATATATTTTCTTTAAAAACAATGTGAGTTTACTGGTGTGGCGTATTTTAAGCATGTTGCAAGAATCAGTCATATCTCTGAACATGCATAAGTTTTGAAAGAAACACACACAAAAAAACAGTAATTTTTTAATGTATTTTTAAAATAATATATCCACAAATTAATTTAAAATATGTATACAAATTATTTTAAAATATATATGATCACAGTATTAAATTTTATGGAACATAACATTAAGTATGTTAGAAAATATATAAAGTAAGTTTCAAGACATTTTTTTAAATTTGCAAATTGAAATGCATATTGATTGAGATGAGTACATTTAAACATTAAAGTTACTATTAAGCAAACCACATTTGCCTTTTTTCTGCCATGTCAGCCAGAACTTCAGGTTGGGATTTGGTATCACCAGTGCATTTAGTACTCTGTGAGCAGTTGTTTTTATTTTTTTTAATTAAATATGCTGTTTCACTCAAATTTTGCATCTTTACATCAATAAACAAGCCTTTTTCTTACAAACCCAAACTTAGACATTCATTCACTCTAATTGCCACCTCTTTTATAAGACCTAACCATTAAATGCTTTTTAAAAGCAGCAAACTTGTTAATTTTTAGAATGAAGTTTTGCAAAATTTGTATGCTGAAAAGTACATAATTGAATTGCAGCATTTATGTCATTTCTCCACTACTGTGTGCCATAGTGTTTGTACATATACATAATTCTCATAATATAAAGAATTGATTGAACCATATGCTTTTGCAATCAACTGCTTCATTTGATTATTTCTTAACACGTTTTTTACTGGTTTACTTTCTTTTCTGTTTTGAGCTGCTGTGTTTATTGATCACGTGCAGATTTGACAGCTTGCTTTCAGCCGCTGAAGTGTTACGTAACATGATGTTTACGTTTTACCACGCGTTTTACTTTCTTATCAAAGAGATTTCAGTAGCACCATATGGTGAGATGTACTTAGGGGAGTCTTACATGGCTATATAAAAAACAGAGATATATGGTTTCCCAATTCCGCTCCTTGTGATAGATCCAACGTGAGGAATAAGATATCAATATCACTTTTTTCTGAGACATTGTGCAAAATAATAATGGTCTTCTTCCAAATCTATTACCTGGTACTTACAGTCAAACCTGTCTTAAGCAGTCACTCAAGGAAAAGAGCAACAGTGGACCCTTAAGACAGGATGTGTTTTAATACAGGTTGATAAAATCTAAAATGATGAAAATGGTAAATAGAGAATGTGTCTGTTTAAGATAAGTGGTTGCTTAATCAAGGTGACCCTTAATCACAGGTTGACTGTACTTGATACTTGATTATTAAGGTGATTCAGTAAGTAAGATCAGCTCTGAATGTCCTCTTGAAAGAGACTACAATCTTTGCCTGCAAATATTGGCATTTTATTTACACAACAGGACTAAAATGTCATAAAATGTTTCCACAACCTGATTTTCTTGTTCTGCAAGTTTGCGTACTGGTATATATATATATATATATATATACAGTCATATATATATATGGAGAAAATTATTTGTGAATAACCAAGACATAAATGTACAGACCAGAATAAGGCAAGTGCGCCTAGCTACAATGCAAACCATAGATACAGTATCAAGGCCTCTGCCAAACCAATAAATTTGGTGTCGACCAAGACTTATATATATAACTATGGAATTATATGCAACACATCTGGACAGGGTGGAAAAATTTACATACATGAAGTGATAGCTTTATATGAGTAGGATCCAGTTAAGTATTCATGACTATTTGCATGCTCTATATAGGACAGATTTATAAACCTGTTGGATCATATAGATGCAGTGAAATCATATATTTTTAATTTCATAAAGGGAGTTAATTAAATTCACAACAATGGAATTTATATATACATATATATGACTTGCATAAAATACCTGGATTAATTTGAACATGTATCAACTTATTTGTTAAAAGTGATAGTGCTTCATAAGCCTTTGTAGGCTGGCTATTGTATACTATTGAATTGTTTTGTATTGTGTTGTATATATATATATATATATATATAGGTTGCACTTTAATTAATAAAATATCTATCTATATGATAGGGAGAATCATATGTCTAACAAAACACCTTTCAGGAGCACCAGATCTGTGAAAGATACATAAATGGTAGAAATAGTGAATACAGTAGAGAGAATTACCACTTTACAGTGCTAAAACTTATAACGAGATATCCTTAGCTAGCTTTCGGCTTTACGCCTTCATCAGAGGACAAAAATAAAAGAAAACAACAACAAAACATTAACACATGAATATAAACAATTTTCTGTATATAAAATACTGCATCAGACTGAGGTACCTACTGTAAAATATTACAAACTAAAACTTTTAGCTATATACACTACAAATGCGCATTCCTCAGTCTGTCTGCAGTATTTTATATATAGAAAATTGTGTCGCGTTACTTGTAAAATGCCGTGTATGTATTGACATGTTCTAAATGTAGTAAACAGTACATCGGCGAAACTAAACTGTCATTGAGCCGGTGTGTAAATCTACATAGATCAGATTGGAAACTATGCAGGTTCATTCGCTCGCACATCTCTGAACATTTCAATAGTTACGGGCATTCGTTTGCCGATGTAATTTTACACTGCATTGACCATGATCCAGATTGGATTGACAAGCAACGCAAAGATTGTGAAACTTATTGGATTAGACGATTCAATACCCTTTATCCATTAGGTATAAACAAAAGTGATGGTTCTGCATAATTTGGTATGTTGAATATACTGTATTTTATATACATACCTTCCAATAAAACTGTTCTTCATTTCTTTTATTTGTTTATGCAGCGCAATCTTTTTTTAATAATACCAGTTGTATTTTTGACGTTTAAAATAAATGTCATCGTTTGATATACTTACGACGTCATAGCGCTAAAGATTACACGATGTTGTGTGACGTCACGTCAGAGTGACGTTTTCTTTAATAACAACTTTGCGCTTCACATTTTACTCAGCACAGTTTGAATTTTACCGGCGTATTTCACTGAAAACACAGTATTTTTCTTATAAATTTCACAATTTGCTTTATTTTTTTGTGAAGTATATGCACGCCTTAAGGCGCACATCATAATTTGTGAACATTTTCACAATTTTATTAATTTTTATTGTGATTTTTCTACATTTCCATGATTTTATCATCATAATCGTTTGACATCTTAACATTATCATCATTTATATTTTTTTCATTTTCATACCCTGAAGAAGGAATAATATATATCCTGAAAGCACTTGTTTTTTTTATATAAATAACTTTAAGAATTCAGTATTGTTTGGCTGTATTAATTAATTTTTGATAATTAATTTATTATCTCTCCCATATATATATATATATATATATATATATATATATATATATATATTATGTTAACTCCCTTATTCAATACGCTATGTGCTTCATGTTTGAATGGGAGTTTAACATAGCTCATTATTAAACATAACCTTCATTACCAAAATGTGTGTGCAAGTACAAAATGGGACAACTAAAAGAAACTTTTGTTTCATAACAGGATTATTGGTAAGTTGCAGCATTTCAATAGTCTCTAAGTTAATGTTGACTTGAATAACTGATAAATACATGTACTTATTACTTAGGTACCTAACTTATTGTCTGTTAATCCTCACTGGCTTTAAAACGACTTAAAAGATGTTGAATATTCAATCAATCATTTATATGTTTGTATATAATTTATATACATGTGTTTGTGAATGTATATGTGTTATATAAAATTATACATGTATATATGTATATGTATTGCTTGGAAAATTTTTTGAAAAAATTGAACACAAGATAATTATGTGGTTCCAGCAGCATTAAAAATGTTTTGATTGAAATTAAATACTCTGTCTCATTTCAACTGTATTAAATGAGTAAACATAGTGATGAGGCTAGAATATTAGTCTATAAATACTCTGTCCCATTTCAACTCTGTTAAATGAGTAAACACATTGATGAGGCTAGAATATTAGTCTATAAATACTCTGTCCCATTTCAACTCTATTAAATAAGTAAACACAGTGATGAGGCTAGAATATTAGTCTATAAATACTCTGTCCCATTTCAACTCTGTTAAATGAGTAAACACAGTGATGAGGCTAGAATATTAGTCTATAAATACTCTGTTCCATTTCAACTCTATTAAATGAGTAAACACAGTGAAGAGGCTAGAATATTAGTCTATAAATACTCTGTCCCATTTCAACTCTATTAAATGAGTAAACACAGTGATGAGGCTAGAATATTAGTCTATAAATACTCTGTCCCATTTCAACTCTGTTAAATGAGTAAACACAGTGAAGAGGCTAGAATATTAGTCTATAAATACTCTGTCCCATTTCAACTCTGTTAAATGAGTAAACACAGGGAAGAGGCTAGAATATTAGTCTATAAATACTCTGTCCCATTTCAACTCTGTTAAATGAGTAAACACATTGATGAGGCTAGAATATTAGTCTATAAATACTCTGTCCCATTTCAACTCTATTAAATAAGTAAACACAGTGATGAGGCTAGAATATTAGTCTATAAATACTCTGTCCCATTTCAACTCTATTAAATGAGTAAACACAGTGAAGAGGCTAGAATATTAGTCTATAAATACTCTGTCCCATTTCAACTCTGTTAAATGAGTAAACACATTGATGAGGCTAGAATATTAGTCTATAAATACTCTGTCCCATTTCAACTCTATTAAATAAGTAAACACAGTGATGAGGCTAGAATATTAGTCTATAAATACTCTGTCCCATTTCAACTCTGTTAAATGAGTAAACACAGTGATGAGGCTAGAATATTAGTCTATAAATACTCTGTTCCATTTCAACTCTATTAAATGAGTAAACACAGTGAAGAGGCTAGAATATTAGTCTATAAATACTCTGTCCCATTTCAACTCTATTAAATGAGTAAACACAGTGATGAGGCTAGAATATTAGTCTATAAATACTCTGTCCCATTTCAACTCTGTTAAATGAGTAAACACAGTGAAGAGGCTAGAATATTAGTCTATAAATACTCTGTCCCATTTCAACTCTGTTAAATGAGTAAACACAGGGAAGAGGCTAGAATATTAGTCTATAAATACTCTGTCCCATTTCAACTCTGTTAAATGAGTAAACACATTGATGAGGCTAGAATATTAGTCTATAAATACTCTGTCCCATTTCAACTCTATTAAATAAGTAAACACAGTGATGAGGCTAGAATATTAGTCTATAAATACTCTGTCCCATTTCAACTCTATTAAATGAGTAAACACAGTGAAGAGGCTAGAATATTAGTCTATAAATACTCTGTCCCATTTCAACTCTATTAAATGAGTAAACACAGTGATGAGGCTAGAATATTAGTCTATAAATACTCTGTCCCATTTCAACTCTATTAAATGAGTAAACACAGTGAAGAGGCTAGAATATTAGTCTATGAATACTCTGTCCCATTTCAACTCTATTAAATGAGTAAATACAGTGACAAGGCTAGAATATTAGTTAAGTTAACACAGTACGCTGACAGCTCTTGTTCTGTTTTAAATAACAACAATCTTGACCCAATTTACCTCAAAACCAATTTGAATCTTCCTTTAGGGTCCTCTGTGGCTGAGTGTTCTAAGGCGCTGTCTCAAGATCACTTACCTCTCACCACTAAGGCCATAGGTTCGAGTACTGCTCGCTCCAAAAACTTTATGTGAGAAAATTTGCCAGTTACTTGCAGTTCTACTCAGTCTGATTCAGTCTGAGGTCTTCATCCACCTGTAAAACTGGATATGCCATATATAACCTGGAATGTGTTGAAAATGGCGTTATACCTCATTAAAAAAAAATCTTCCTTTGTATGTCAGGAATACATATACAGTCAAACCTGTGTAAGTGGTCACCTCTTTTAAGCAGCCACTTGTCTGTCTTAAACAGTCACATTGGCTTTTTCCAATGTATATGCATTAACCTGTATAAAGCAACAACATTTCTTAAAGAGTCTCTTTTGCTACTTCCTTTTCTAAAGACAGGCTTTAGTGGACATAGACACAAAAGTTCATCAAAATATCTGAAAGAAAACTTAAATTATAATACAAGGTCTTTGCAATCAATAAGCTAAAATAAATTAATTAGTAGACTAAGAGTATTCTGTTTGCAAATTAGCACATAACTTGTGACAACGAAACCATCAGTTATTATAAATGATCACTATTTTAGACACTATCCATTCAACATCTTCTGCCACGCTAACAGGCTTAAAATATTTATAAGCTCTATCTGAAAAACAGAATTAGCATACCTGAAATAATTCTGGTTAAATATAAACTTGTGTTCCGCTTCATTTCAGGCCCACACAGATTAGACTAAGATAGATGGCGGTAAATGGATTATTAATCGGATCCTTTGAGAATTTTTATTTCGCTCAGTTTAATTTTTTTTGTGCTTTATTTTCGAAAATTATTAAACAAATGTTACTATTCTTTATGTTTGGTGATGTCTGCTTATCATGGCTTAATTATAGTTATAATAGTTTTTTTTAAAACACTGTTTGGGATCTGCAATATTCCAACCAGCTGATGGATTTTTTTATAAGCAAAAGAAAATACTTTTTTTGTCTTTTGATAACCAATGGTGTTTGTCTCAAATTATTCATTTTAAATGATATTGTATTGGAGTTAACCTTCTTCACATTCTGTAATAAAGTTATATTTCAAAAGAAGAAAAATAGGCAAATCTATTTTTCGGCATATAAGAATTAATCATACCTAAAATTATCAATATATTTTTGCTAATGGAAAATCCAGATAAATGGAAAACTAATATATCAGAATGTAGTGAGGATTCCATCTTGGGGGAATAAAAGTAACAATGTGTTAAACTGAAGTCCTGTCTAGAGATTCTGACAGATTTCTTTGCAATCAATTTACCACTATTTACGACTCTTTGAAAGGTTGAAGTGACATTGTGATGGAAGTTCTGCAAACTTGACTTGTTGTTTCTTGTCCTAGCACTAAAGGTACAGTGGTTGGCACATGTAAGCATAAGAGTTTTCAATCCAGCATTACATGTCACACTATTTCTTCTTGGCTATAACTCTACAAAAGGATAGTTTGATTTGAAGATTATTAAACAGGAATATTCAGCACACAAAGATGTCTGAACTCCCCATCATGGTAAAGTCAAGGTTACTGAGGGTTGAAGTTCAAATATATTCTGGTCTCTAGCTCTGTATTTGATGTTCATGTTTGAAAAGGAATTTTAACACATGAAGACAATGTGTTCGGTACAATTTATGCAAGGTCCGGGATCAAGGTCATTATGAAGGTCAACAGTAGAATCCCTGCCAGACTGTATCTCTGCAATGGATGCTCGGAATTTAAAAAACATAAGTCGGGAATGTCCAGCACAGTGAAGATGATGTGTCTTGTACAACCCCTACCATTCCAGCACAGTGAAGATGATGTGTCTTGTACAACCCCTACCATTCCAGCACAGTGAAGTGATATGTCTTGTACAACCCCTACCATTCCAGCACAGTGAAGATGATGTGTCTTGTACAACCCCTACCATTCCAGCACAGTGAAGATGATGTGTCTTGTACAACCCCTACCATTCCAAGGTCAAGGTTGCATGAGAACCAAAGTTCAATTTCTTGCAGACTGTGTGTAACTGCAGTGGATGATCAGATTAAAATAAATGTAATTATGCAAATAAAAAGATAGGAGAAAAACTCTGTTGAGAAACAGGAGAGTTATAGAACCAGTCGACGATACAGTGCAGCTCATTTCAGGTACTTGTGATAAAATAATTGGACCAAGATGAGACAATGCTTATATAAAAAAAAGCCACATAATGGTGGCACTGTATCTTATGGACACATTTCTGTTAAAGTTTTACACTATAAGTTAAGTTCTCTGATTTTTCAATATATATATTTTTGTATTAACCCTTTACTTCATATAGACGCATTTGGACACCTCTAATATTGAAAGCATTTATTTGACAGAGTGGAAAACAGTGCAGGAAGTGTTCAGATTGCTCGTTGCAATCTGAACTCTTCCTGTACTGTTTTCAATGGCCTTCTGTGATTGGTGCAGGAAAATGCGTATCTATGTGGAGTGAAGGGTTAATGTACTTTATCCTACAATATACAGACCGTAATCCGTTCAAGTACACCAAACGGACGCAAACGAAACGAATATCAAACGCATTTTAAACGATATACAAACGGACTAAAAATGCAAACAAAACGATAAATGAAACGAAACAAAACGATAAATGAAACGAAACAAAACGATAAACGAACCGATTCACAGACACAACAGGGCGAACGATCCACGAACGATACAAAACGATAATGCAAACTTTAAACGCATCAAATAATAAAGATTCGGATATCCTCTAATATTGTCGTAGTTATATTGACAATGAAGTAAATAATAAAACGAAATGATTGCTCTCTTTGTCATTTAAAATCTTTAAATTGCTATACCTGTAACTTTAATTTAATTTCTTTGTTATAGGTTTTAATCCTGAATTATCCGAGAAAAACATTGCCTCGGGCATTGTTTCTTTACTTGTAAAAGTGTGATAAAACAATCAGATGACAAATGACCTGCTTACACAACTACCCCAATTAACTGATTTAATTATCTGAACACCGATTTATGTTGCTGTTCTGTTATATGATTGCTAATCAGGGAAAGTTTTCACGCAGTTTTAGAAAACCTGTTTGTTACACCAAAACCTTTCCACTTTTCCAGAATTGTATATAAAAATAGTTCATATATATATAACAAACACACGTAAAGGGTTGGTGTTTGTTACTGGGTATCTTCCAAAATGTTTGTTTTCAATATAGGCATTTGTTAAAAAAAGATTACTATTAAGCTGATAGAGTTATTAACAACTACACATACCTAAATTTGTGTACAGAATGAACACGCTGTCCCTTTCACTATCACCTTGTGCCAATGTCCGATGACTTCACCAGTGAAACAAACATTTTATTCACTAAGTGAGTATCTTTGACATTTTTGATTGAAGGATATCAAAGAAATTCTATCGATGTAATGTACATAAAATTCCTTGAAAGCGTAGTACGGAAGTACATGTACTAGCGATTTTAGAAGCCATGCCACAAGACATAAAATGTTTACCCTTAAAGGCATCTTTTTTATGGAAACATCCCCGCCTCCCCCATGCATTTACCGTAGTGAAATAGAACACGACGTTAAATGACGCAAGAAACTGTCAGAGTGACGACATTGCACATTGCCACGAGGTCAAAAATAAATTGTGTCGGAGTTATAGACATAAAGTGTGTGCGTGTGCTACATAAATTAAGGCATGTGTATTTGTAAATATATTTATCTTTGCGGATTATAAATATTTTTTGTTTAATGAATTGTTATAATTGTTTAACATGACAATCTATGGAAATTCATAACTGGAATTAAAATTGGAAAAATACCTGTAAATAAAATAAATACTTGTTGAGGCGTCTATACTCGGTTTCTTGCATAATAGCAGATTATACACCACTGCAGATATAAAAAACACGGACTGGTTCACATTTATTTACTATATACTTTTTCGATACCGTAATTTTAACGTTGGTGTAAACAAGTCTGGCAATGTTTGGCCAATCTAATGATTACGTGACCGTAACGTGTTTATCTGATGTAATTGACATGCCCCGTACCATGTGTATTAAATTTCAATGATTGAGTTTTATGAAACATATTAATCTGCTGTCACGTTACAAATCATCAACTATATGGTAGACCATATCTTACATAGGGTGGCTTAGTTAGCAATATTTCAGAATTATTTTAATCAATATATTATCATATAAAACCCGGCGATTTCTTTAAATATCTAGTTTTTATTATTTATACAATTGGACAACCAGAGATGATGCGATTGGTGAACATGTCGTGTAAACGTTAAATGGTAAAAGATACACGCTAAACGATTCGAACGCAAACGCAGACTAAAATGCGTTCACTATCGTTTTGAACTGCATTTTCGTATTTTCTCTAACATTTATCATAAAAAAAATGCAAACCATTAACAAAACTAAAATGCATTTCAAACGCAAAACAAACGCGTTTGACACGCAAAACGAACGCAATTGAAATGCATTTTTGGTGTACTTGAACGGATTACGGTCTGTAAGATGTTAAGCGTTTCTTTCTCAGTTGGCTCCTACAATCGGAAATTATGTCTCTTGATCGCTGTTTTATTCAAATAATGCTTGCTGTGAAATTGTGAGAAGTCCATTACATGTCAATTGTGTAACTTTTATTGTAGACATTTTTGGAAATAGTATGTTTTATTAATGTTTAAATTAGGTAGAAATATGCAAAATATTGTATTTATGAGAAAGATGTGAAGTTTAATAAGTCAAGAATGCATATTGTGTTTTGATGAATTTTTCTTATTTGAATTTTTATCCTGATGTTGGTCTTGATTGTTCATTGGTGCTTATATATATTTTCTAGATATACCGATGCTTGTGAAAAAGTTGGTTGTACAGAGTGTTGTTTCTTTCTAATTTTGGGGGGGGCCAAAGTTTTGACCCTTTTTACCCACCAATTTTGTTCCCGTAATGTAAAAATTAGTTTTCAAAATTAAAATAATGATAATAATTTTATATTTTTATTATTATTATTATTTTTAATTTTAATGGAATTTAATGCCAATTTAACAGATTAAAACTATGAAGAACATGGGTTTGACTGTAAACTGTTTTAAACATACATGCTTATGATTTGTATTGTTTTAGTTCTTTTCCACATTTTCATCAGTACAAAACTATTTTCCCCCATTGGAAGGACCCACCCTCATAATTATACATACTCAGCTTGTCTAAGGAAAATGGTAACAACCATATTGATCTCTGATTGGATTATAAACTTGTTTGACTGACTGCAGCCCACGTCAGGCAATTGCTTCTGTATGGCATTTTAATAGACAGAACTTTGCTAAGCCTTACTTCTTTATTCTAGATAAAGTAAGACATGTATGGCTTGTAAATATTCCTAATGTTGCCGTGTTATTTTTATCCCACACTGCATGGACCAATCTGTCTTCCATTTGTTCATTTGTCAGTAGCATCTTTTGTCCACTCCATATCTTCAGTTTCTAAACCCTTAAAGAAATTTGATATAACTTGGCATAAGTGTTCATCACATTGAGATAATTTGCAGAATCTAGCTTCTAACCATGTATGATTGAGGTCAGGGTCATATTTAAGAGTCGAAGGTCAATTTTCTGTCCACTCAATAACATATTTTCTAAACACTTTGCAAGAATTTGATACAACTTGGTACAAATATATGCCTCATTGAGGTGACATACAGAACCCAGCTTTAAGCCATGTATAATTGAGGATAATGTCAAACTTAAAAGGCCAAATATGCATAATTTCATGTCCAATCTTCCAAACCTAAATTTGATATGACTTAGCAAAACTGTTCACCTCCTAATGGCAGTATTCATCAGCTTAATTCCAGTCACAATGACATCAAGGCCATACTAAAAGGTCAAACACAGCAACTGCCCACACAACTGTTACACATACAATTGCTACCCACTCAACTGTTACCAACACAGCTGCTATTCATACAGCTGCCACTCACAAAGCTGCAACCCACACAACTGTTACTCATAAACTGCTACTCATACAACTGCTACACACACAACTGCTACTCACACCACTGCAATTCATACAACTGCTACACACACAACTGTTACCCACACAGCTGCTATTTTTACAACTGCTACACACACAATTCTATTCACACAGCTTCTACTCTCACAGCTGCAACCCACACAACAGCTACTCACATAACTGCTATTCACACATCTGCTACTGATACAACTGCTACTCATACAGTTGCTACTCATATAACTGCTACCCATACAACTGTTACTCATACAACTGCTACTCATACAACTGCTATTCATACAGCTGCTGCTCATACAAATGCTACTCACACATTTTGTACTCACACAACTGCTACTCACACATTTGCTACTCACACAGCTGCTATTCATACAACTGCTACTCATACAGCTGCTACTCATACAGCTGCTACTCACACAGCTGCTATTCATACAACTGCTACTCATACAGCTGCTACTCACACAGCTGCTACTCATACAACTGCTAATCATACAGCTGCTACACATACAATTTCTACTCATACAACTGCTACTCACATAGCTGCTACTCACACTAATGCTACCCACACAGCTGCTACTAACACAACTGTTACTCAAACAACTGTTACTCACATAACTGCTACCCACACAGCTTCTACCCACACAACTGCTACTCACACAGCTGGTACTTATACAACTTCTACTCACACAACTGCTACTTACATCACTGCTACCCACACAACTGCTACCCACAAAGCTGTTATTCACATAACTGCTACTCACACAACTGCTACTCACAAGACTGCTACTTACACAGTTATTACTCATATTACTGCTACTCACACAACTGCTACTCACACAGCTACTACTCACACAACAGATTTTCATTCAACTGCTACTCACAAAGCTGCTACTCATACAACTGCTACTCACACATTTTGCTACTCACACAGCTGCTATTCACACAACTACTACTCACACAGCTGCTACTCACACAACTTCTACTCACTGCTACTCACACAGCTGCTACTCATACAGCTGCTACCCACACAACTGCTATATACTCAACTGCTACTCAGTCACACAACTGCTACTCATACAACTGCTACTCACACAACTGCTACCAACACAACTGCTACTCATACAGCTGCTACTCACATAACTGCTACCCATACAACTGATACTCATAACTGTGCTACCCACACAGCTGCTACTCATACAACTGCTACTGATACCAGTGTTTCCCCCATAGCTGCTACTCATACAGCTGCTACTCATACAGCTGCTACTCATTAAGCTTCTATTCATACAACTGCTACTCACACAGCTGCTACTCATACAACTGCTCCTTACACAGCTGCCACTCACACAGCTGCTACACATACAACTGCTATTCACACAGATGCTACTCACACAGCTGCTACTCATACAGCTGCTACTCACACAGCTGCTATACATACTGGTGCTACCAACACAGCTGCTTCTCACACCTGTGCTACCTACACAGCTGCTGCTTATACAGCTGCTACTCATAGTTGTGCTACCCACAAAGCTGCTACTCACACAACTGCTACTCATACCAGTGCTACCCACACAGCTGATACTTGTACAACTGCTACTCATATAATTGATACTCATACTGGTGCTATCCACACAGCTTTTAATCATACAACTGCTACTCATACAACTGCTACTCATATAATTGCTACTCATACTGGTGCTATCCACACAGCTACTAATCACACAGCTGCCACTCATACAACTGCTACTCATATAGCTGTTACACATACCACTGCTATGCACACAACTGCTACTCATACCGGTGCTACCCACACTGCTGCTACTCATACAACTGCTACTCATACATATGTTACTCACACAGCTGCTACACATAATGGTACTACCCACACAGCTGCTACTCATACAGCTGCTACTCATACCAGTGTTACCCACACAGCTGCTACTTGTACAGCTATTACCTACACAGCTGTTACTAATACAACTGCTACCCACACAGCTGCTACTCATACAAATGCTACTCATACAACTGCTACTCCTTCTGGTGCTACCCACACAGCTGCTACTCATACAACTGCTACTCATACAACTGCTACTCATACATCTGCTACTCATACAGCTGCTGTACATATCAGTGCTTCCCACACAGCTGCTACTCATACAGCTGCTACTCATACAACTGCTACTCATACATCTGCTACTCATACAGCTGCTATACATATCAGTGCTTCCCACACAGCTGCTACTCATACAGCTTTTACCTACACATCTGTTACTCATACAACTGCTTCCCACACATCTGTTCCTTATACAACTGTTAATCATACAGCTGCTACACATAACGGTACTATCCACACAGCAGCTACCCACACAGCTGCTACTCATACAACTGTTACTCCTACCAGTGCTACCTACACAGCTGGTACTCATACAACTGCTACTCCTACCAGTGCTACCCACACAGCTGCTACTCATACAACTGCTACTCCTACCAGTGCTACCCACACAGCTGCTACTCATACAACTGCTACTCATACAACTGCTACTCATACCGGTGCTACCCACACAGCTGTTACTCATACAACTACTACTCATACAACTGCTACCCATACAACTGCTACTCATACCGGTGCTACCCACACAGCTGTTACTCATACAACTACTACTCATACAACTGCTACTCCTACTGGTGCTACCCACACAGCTGTTACTCATACAACTACTACTCATACAACTGCTACTCATACCAGTGCTTCCCACACAGCTGTTACTCATACATCTACTACTCATACAACAGCTACTTATACTACTGCTACCATACCCATGCTACCCACACAGCTGTTACTCATACAACTACTACTCATACAACTGCTACTCCTACCGGTGCTACCCACACAGCTGCTACTCATACAACTACTACCCACACAGCTGTTACTCATACAACTGCAACTCATACCAATGCTACCCACACTGCTGTTACTCATACAACTACTACTCATACAACTGCTACTCCTACCGGTGCTACCCACAGAGCTGCTACTCATACAACTACTTCTCATACAACTGCTACTCATACCGGTGCTACCCACACAGCTGCTACTCATACAACTACTACTCATACAACTGCTACTCATACAACTGCTACTCATACCGGTGCTACCCACACAGCTGTTACTCATACAACTACTACTCATACAACTGCTATTCCTACTGGTGCTACCCACAAAGCTGCTACTCATACAACTACTACTCATACAACTACTACTCATACAACTGCTACTCATACCGGTGCTACCCACTTAGCTGCTACTCATACAACTGCTACTCATACATCTGCCATCATACAGCTGCTATACATACCGGTGCTACCCACAAAGCTGTAACCACACATCTGCTACTCATACAACTGCTACTCATTTAGCTGCTATACATCTGGTGCTACCCACACAGCTGCTACTCTTACAGCTATTACCCACACAGCTGTTTCTCATACAACTGCTACCCACACATCTGCTACTTATACAACTGCTACTCATACAACTGCTACTCATACCGATGCTACCCACACAGCTGCTACTATTACAACTGCTACTCATACTGGTGCTGCCCACACATATGCTACTCATACAACTGCTACTCACACAGCTGCTACACATAACGGTACTACCCACACAACTGCTACTCATACAGCTACTACACATAACAGTACTACCCACACAGCTGCTGCTTACACAACTGCTACTCGTTCATCTGATACTCATACAGCTGCTACACATAACAGTATTACCCACACAGCTGCTGCTCACACAACTGCTACTCACACATCTGCTACTCATACATCTGCTACTCATACAGCTGCTACACATAACAGTACTACCTACACATCTGCTACTCATACATCTGCTACTCATACAGCAACTACACATAACAGTACTACCTACACAGCTACTACTCATACAGCTGCTACACATAACAGTACTACTTACATAGCTGCTGATCACACAACTGCTACTCATACAGCTGCTACTCATACAGCTGCTACACATAACGGTACTACCCTCACAACTGCTGCTCACACAACTGCTACTCACACAACTGCTATTCACACATCTGCTACTCATACATCTGCTACTCATACAGCTGCTACACATAACGGTACTACCTACACAGCTGCTACTCATACATCTACTACACATAACAGTACTACCCAAGCAGCTGCTGCTCACACAACTGCTACTCACACAACTGCTATTCACACATCTGCTACTAATACATCTGCTACTCATACAGCTGCTACACATAACGGTACTACCTACACATCTGCTACTCATACATCTGCTACTCATACAGCTTCTACACATAACAGTACTACCTACACAGCTGCTACTCATACAGCTACTACACATAACAGTACTACCCACACATCTGCTGCTCACATAACTGCTACTCACACATCTGCTACTCATACATCTGCTACTCATACAGCTTCTACACATAACGTTACTACCCACACAGCTGCTGCTCACACAAATGCTGCTCACACATATGCTACTCATACATCTGCTACTCATACAGCTGCTACACATCACGGTACTACCCTCACATCTGCTGCTCACACAACTGATATTCACACATCTGCTACTCATACATCTGCTACTCATACAGCTGCTACACATAACGGTACTACCCACACATCTGCTGTTCACACAATTGCTACTTATACAGCTGCTACACATAACAGTACTACCCACACAGCTGCTGCTCACACAACTGCTACTCACACATCTGCTACTCATACAGCTGCTACACATAACGGTACAACCTACACATCTGCTACTCATACATCTGCTACTCATACAGCTACTACACATAACAGTACTACCTACACAGCTGCTACTCATACAGCTTCTACACATAACAGTACTACCCACACAACTGCTGCTCACACAACTGCTACTCACACAACTGCTTTTCACACATCTGCTACTCATACAGCTGCTACACATAACAGTACTACCTACACAGCTGCTACTCATACAGCTGCTACACATAACAGTACTACCCACACAGCTGCTGCTCACACAACAGCTACTCACACATCTGCTACTCATACATCTGCTACTCATACAGCTGCTACACATAACGGTACTACCTACACATCTGCTACTCATACATCTGCTACTCATACAGCTACTACACATAACAGTACTACCTACACAGCTGCTACTCATACAGCTGCTACACATAACAGTACTACCTACACAGCTGCTACTCATACAGCTGCTACACATAACGGTACTACCCACACAGCTGCTACTCACACATGTGCACATGTTAAAGATATATGGTATTTTATAATCAGATGAGAGAACTAAAGAATTCTTGGTGCACTTGTTATATATGGCGTATAATGGTAACATTTTTGGTTTCTTAACTTTCTATCACTCCCTGTGCACCATGTATTACATATTGCAAACAAAAGTGTAAGCAGACTACTGGAACAGATGATGACAAATTGGGAATCTATGGATTAAAAATATTGGGATCTTTGTTTCATGATTAGTTCCGCATTACAGCAGACAGAAAATTAGCATGTCTCCTCTATAGTTATTTAGCTGGGATTGCTACAAAGCCCACAGATAATGTGTTGATAATGTTGCCATGCATATGATACATTATTAATAAGTTAATAAATTATTTATTACATCATTTAAATACGTCTTAAGTAGTATTGAATATTGAATTATACACTAATTATCTACAAATCTATGAGATATATTTTTTTTGCTGCAGCTCTCAATGCTTTGCATTTGCCCTCTATTTTTATTTAAGAAACTATGTACCCATTTTGTTTATTTGAATAATTATTTAGTGTAATTCTTAAGCCATCATAATGGAGTAACATAAAAAGAAAGATGATTTGTTTATTGATTGCAACATAAAACAAAATTGTTGTTGTTTGCTAAATACAGCAGTGTTTAATTACTGTGATCCTGTGTGATCGTTCATGCAGACAGCAGAAACAACCTTCGCCCCACCCACTGGTCCCTTGATATCATTATTTCGTAAAATCTGACCTACCTGTCCAAGTAAATAAAATGTAATTTTTACTAAGACATAATCTGCTTGTCTAAGGAAAATGGAGAACTGTAACCAATATCAATTGCTGATTGGATTATCAACTTTGATTGACAGCATGTATCGGGTCAATTATAACAGGATCTGGGAGTACGGTGCTATGTTTAAAAACAAAAAGTATTTGATCTTAATCTGAAACTGCTGGACACATGACTTTGAGCTGTTATTATTTCCTAGCATGTACCGTACAAGTCATCTGTTTTTGAGTGGTCTACACACACTCCAAAATTCATTAACTGGATGTCATGGATCCATGCCCAGTTCCATTCAAAGAAGTGAGAACATTTTGCAAAAGCTTGTTAAAGGATGTTGTTTCTACTTAGATTTTGACGCATTTTAGGTTTCCTTTACCAGCAGACTGTGTGGAAAATGTCACTGACACCCATATTAAGATATTCTGTGTTACGGAGTCATACAAGTATTTGATAGTTTCAAATACATGAGGTACAATATAAGATTGCATATTAATTCAAACTTAACTGGTGGCGATAAGGTCGTTATCTGTTGACAAACCTTCGATAAATAAAAGCGCGTAAAAATGTCATTGGAAAAACGATAACAAGTAATGACCAGAGTGAAAAAAATAAATGACATTGATAATGCATTATCAGCTGAGATTGAGTGCTTTTTTCTACAGAAACCATTAACTCATTATTTCTTGATCGCAATTTTTTCTAACATTAAGAACGGTTGGCTGATGTTGTATGTTGGGGCTACAGCATGTGTAAATTGAATTTATCTTTCTCCATCACATCAGAATAAGGTTCGAAGTGCGCTGTTACTTTCATGGTTAAGAGGCTACCAGAATGTGGTAATCATTTCGCAGATAAAATTAGACTGAATCATAGAGTTTTATGACGCGTTCTTTAAAGGGAAACATGACTAGTGGTATCGTGTCGCCTCACATGACAAAGGTCATGGATTCGATTCCCAGCCAGACTATACCAAAGACTTGAAAATATATATATAACGGTCACCTGTTTTATATGAGGCGTCAAAACAACCAGGCGTAAAAAGAACCATATTATTATAGTATTGTATATTATGCTTTGTTAAAAAGAAATGAACTTATTAAGAACTATAACAGCAGTGTATAACATTAAATATGCCATTTTCCTTTCTTATTTAGTGATCATTGTATGTTATCTTAATACATGTATTTTGAATAATGCTAACATGTTTTCAATAATTGTTTGTTTAATCAAATGTTGATCATTGAAACATCATATATTTTATATACTATGCTAGTAACAACATAACATAATATAGTCTATTCTATCATTTTTATAATATATGTATCCCTCCTTTGTTTACTATATGTGTTTTGGGCCAGAGGCCTTATATATTTCACAATAAACTTTGTATCTTGTATCTTGAAAAAATGGTATTAGAAGTTCCCTGCTTGGCACTCAGCATTCAGAGAATAGTTCTAGGTGTGGTTGGCCTGGTGTCAGTATAATGTGACTGGGTGAAGTATCATACCAGCTGTCTGTGGCATGATACTCCAGTGTGGCAGTGCTTAGAATACTATCTCAATTAGACAACATCACAATGTCTCAAGTAGACACCATCACAATATGACTGAACAATTGTTAAAAGTGACGCTAAACACCATACAACAACAACAACAACAACAACAACAACAACAACAACAACAACAACAACAACAACAACAACACTTAAAAGATGTTTAACACTTTTGATAAAAGACAATCTGAAATGAGCCAAATAGAAAACAGAATACAGAAAAGTTTATTAGATTTAAGCTTACATAGCTCATCATCATATACAACTTACAGTATACAATATACATGCATATTTCCTCACCACTGTCTTCTGAAAATGTTGATAAAAGTCTCCAATCGGTAAATTTTGTCATTTCTACTTTTTTTTCTTAAAGTTTCCAAAACACAGGTAGTTTCTTTCTTCTCAATTTGTTCATTTCTTGTTCCTTTTTGTGGTTATATAATATTATACATTTTCTTACACATTTTTTATAGTTTTTCTTTGCTTGCCTGAATGCCACCAAGTTTTCCTCACTTCGGTGGCATAAGTAGTTCTGTAGTGTTTTTTGGTGTATTATTGTTTTCTCAACACATTCATCGTTAAACCATTTGTTTCTCTCAGTAAACTTACATTCTTCAAACATATGGTTAACTTTTAAAATCATCTTTTTTCTGAAAGTGTATTTATTCACTTTTGACCCAAAAACGTAAATGCATTGACTTTTTTTTTCTATCAATTATGTCTTTATTTTGATTTAATTTGTTGTGTAAGATATAAATATTTTCTCTTAGTTCTGATATAAAATTCTCTTTATGTTTGCTGTCCCATTTGTACACAATGATTTATTTTGGTTCTCTCCTTTTTAAAAATCATTGCTGTCCTCATTGAAAATGACAATAGGCAATGATTTAAGTACTCGGTGATTTTTCACAGAGTTATGGCCCTTTCATTCTGTCTGTGACCAAATTATTGCCCAAGTCAAAATCTGTTAAAACTTCTTTTTCAATGAAGTCATTCTTTTGCCAAACTCTACTGTTGAGATCTCCTAGTAACATAACATTACCACACTGAGAAAGGTAGTAAATATACAGGCAATGTGCAGTAAAATTTTCTGGTGGAATATATGCACATGCTGAAAACCAATCTTTATCCGTTAGATTTAAGCCATACTAAACTATCAATAACATTTTTAATGATTTTCACACCTTTTTATGCTCTCCCAAAGGGGGTAAGCATATAGTCACTGCTTCGTGAGTGCGTGTGTCCATCTGTGCGTCCCCTACTTTTTGTCCACGCTATTCCTCTACAACCTCTGGTTGGATTTTTATGAAACTTACTAGGATGCATTATTACCAAGTGCAGATGCGCATATTGTCTTTGTGTTCCGGTTCGATGATTTTTCACAGAGTTATGGCCCTTTGATTCTGTTTGTGACCAAATTCTTGTCCAGGCTATTTCTCTACAACCTCTTGTTGGAATTTTATGAAACTTACTCGAATGCATCATTACCAAGTGCAGATGCGCATACTGTCTTTGTGTTCCTGTTCAGTGATTTTTCACGGAGTTATGACCCTTTGATTCTATTTGTGACCATACTCTTGTCCGCGCTATTTCCCTACAATCCCATGTTGGAATTTTATGAAACTTGCTAGGATGCATCATTACCAAGTGTAGATGCACATAATTATTATCTAAGTGTTCCGGTTCGGTGATTTTTCACGGAGTTATGGCTCTTTGCTTGAGTTTGTGACTAGACTTTTGTCCACACTATTTCTCTACAACCCCATGTTGGAATTTTGTGAAACTTGCTAAGATGCATCATTACCAAGTGCAGATGTGCATTTTGTCTTTGTGTTCCTGTTTGATGATTTTTCTTGGAGTTATGGCTCTTTGATTCAATTTGTGACCAAATTCTTGTCCACTCTATTTCTCTACAACACTTAATTTCTGTTGGTTTATCAAATCAATGCAAGTTTATCAAGCACATGACATCATTATGCATAATTATACATTTTGACCTGGATATGACTACTTTTAACCCTACTTAAAATGAATAAAACACAAACTAGAAATATAGACATGATAAAGTTAATGATATCAAACACTAAAGGCTAAGAACCTGATAAAGTTGATGATGTTAGACACTAGCATGGTATTCTCTATAAAGATGTAATTATGACAGTTCTGATATGCTTTATACATATACTTTGTACACTTTTGTACAATGGGTTGATGATACCTGCACTCACTTTAGATATTATTTTGTATCCATTTTAAAAACAATTCCATTTCTTTTAAGACGTTTATAGTGAATTTTCCTAATATATATAAATATACTGCCTTTAAAAGATCAAAGATCCAAATGGTGAAAATACAACAGGATACTTCACTATGTTGTAAGTCTTCAAATATTTGGCTGTACATTTGAAACATACATAATATAATACATTAGCATGTTAACTTACAACCATCACATTTAATCTCCAGGATTAACTGCAACTGTTCTTTATATCTATATGGAATAGGAAAAAGATAATGACTTAGAGCAAGAAAAATAGATGGCTTTGATTAGGCATTGTTGGCAGAAAGTGAGCCTGGTTGCACAGAAGCCATTAACCCATTATCAGGAGATCACAGATTTCTGTCATGTAGATGGGTTTGCTAATATATTACTCTGTTTGTAGGGCAGACAGTAATGGTAAATGGAATCAGACTCCCGTTACCAATATGGATACTGCCTGTTGTATTTGGAAATGTGTCAGTTGTGGTGATTTTCAGTAATCTTCATCTCAAGAACTACGTTCGGTTAATGCTTTACTTCATATAGACGCCTTTGGACACCTCTATTATAGAAGGGTTTTGAATTATTCGTTGAATTATGTTTATATTTACTGACAGAGTGGAAAACAGTGCAGGAAGTGTTCAGATTGCATGTTACGAGCAATCTGAACTCTTCCGGCACTGTTTTCAAAGGCCTTCTGTGATTGGTGTGGGAAAACGAGTATCTATGGAGTAATGGGTTAAACGTTTGATAATGATAGCTGACATATTTTCCTGGACACTGGGTCAACCTCATATTAGCATGCAGCATGCAATATGGGAGAGCAGATCATTTTCATTTTTCATGTAGTATAAATCCATTCAAAATTTGAAAAGAAGGGACAAATACATAAGGAAGCAACTGAGGCTGACTTTTGGCATTTTGTTTTATCAGTCCCATGCATTGGTGATAGAAGTAGATAATTTTAGAATGCACATTTTACACTTGATGTGATTGAAGAGATGATTGCCTGAGAAAGTCTCAGTATGATGCTACAATGCCAACAGTCTGAACTGCAGAACTGAAATCCTAACATTGTCCCCAAAAAAACGTGTTTATATTCTTTTGTCTTATTTAGTCCACTCGGCCACAGAGTCCCTCATGTAGCGTAATCAATACAAGACTACACAGTTTTTTGAAGATTAATAAAGTTTATTTGCAAGTCCAGTATATTAATTAATCACTAGTAACATAGTATAACTTAATTTTATCTAATTTTAACAAAAGTTTGTTTAACCAAAGTTATGCCTAAAATTGAACTCTGACGGTTTTGCTCCCATTATATATACGGTTCTCTTTTTTGCCTGTCACATCCCCCGTGATACATCAACATCATTTATCAATTGTTAATTGAGAACAGTTTTCTATATTTAGTTATCGAGGCTAATTAATATGACAGTTTACTCTTTTTTATTAATTACCAATGAGAGCGGCTCACTATATTTAGCTACCGTCTGCGTACACTAGGTGGATAATGTAACGTTTTGACATATATGTTTAGACCAAGCGAGGTCCGTTATGGTAACCTACACACACCTATGAAAATGTTCATGTTTTCGTGTTGTTATATTTAAGTTAACATATTATATAAATCCAATTTATTTAAACACAAGTTTTTACAAATCCAATTTTGGATTCAGTTTGGTAACACTCATCTTAAGGTTAAGAATAACATCAGAAATAACTATGTCAACAGTAGGTGATGAGATCAAATGTAATAGAAAATCACACTGGCTTATATAATTGAATTGTGTTCTCCTATCATTAACAACAGAAATTTAGACTGGTGTTCTATTGAACACATTAAGTCATTATTGCATGATGCTGACTGCCACTGATGTTGTCTTGTGTAGTTCACTAATGACAACTAGTCACGCTATAATATCAATTTATTATACAATGGCAACTTTTTTGCTATTGTTAAAAGTCCTGCTTCATATTTATTTTTTTGGAATTGGGTTTAACACCATTTTCAACACATATCAGGTTATATATGGTATATCTCAGTTTGATTGGTCGAGGAAGACCTCAGAATGAATCTGAGTAGAATCACCAGCCTTCTGCAAACAGGTGACAAACTTTCTCACATAAAATTTCTGGAGTGGGACTGGAACCTATAACCTTAGTGGTGAGAGGTCAGTGATATTGAGACGGTACCTTAGACAACTCAGCCATGAAGTCCCCTGCTTGTTTGTGGTACAAGGGAGGATGAGATTAGCTGGGATGTATATAGATTTATCAACTGCAGGGGATAATGTGACATGAAACTCTACAGCATCGCTCATAAATTACTAATTGTTATATCCTGACCGTTGTGGAACCGGTTAGCTCAGTCTGTAGTCCGTCTGACTATCAATCAAGGGATTGAGGGTTTGAATCCCTGCCTGGTCACAGCCTCCATGATGATAAATATATAACATTGCGTCTCATTGTCATTCATCTCTCTCCACTGATTCAAGTGGGAGAGTTATTAGTTGCTTGCAGTGATGGGTGTGCTTAAGTACTGTTGTTCCAAGAAAGATTGGTTAGATTTAATGGTCATCTGTTAGCCCTTGATGGCATAAAATGAAATACTCTAATAAACGCAACACTTGAATAATCTTCTACAAATATTTTTCAAATAACCAATTCTACCAATAGCAAAATATTGTACCAAATCAATAAATTCTTTAATTAACTTGAATAATGCAACAATCGAATAAACTGCTTCAAATATTTTTCAAATAAACCAATTCAATAGCAAAACCATATAACAAACAAATCATTTCTTTAATTCATCTGAAACTAAAACATTTATGTTTCATTTGTTCACATCTTCGCAGTTTGAATTCACAAATATGAATATGATATTTTGTATAACTGCAGTCAGTTTGAAAACGGACCAGGCAATAGATATTTACCTTACATTTTCTGAAACACGAGGCATTTATATTATATCCTTTACTGATTTAATAACTGCTTATGTGTTTTTTATCGGTCAGTGTTTACCTGTTAAAGAACCTTATTTCCCCGAACTGCACAATTGAAAAATAAGATTTCGGTCAATAACTTTGACTTTTTAAAAATTCTATAGTATAGACTTTAAGTGAGAGAATTTGATAGTAGCATAATGAAATGAAAAATGTCTATCAAATAAAGAACTAATTGAATCATGAAAGTGTTATTAAAGTCTGTCAGTTGATATTCTATTAAATCAGATGTAGCAGATGAAAGAAAATGTCTGTAGCTGAAAACCTTTTACACTTTTGTGGAGTCCACACAGTGGTCTGAAATAACTGACATAGTGTTGAAAGTAATTGATTTATTGCCATTTTCAATAGATTACAGGGTGATTACATTACAGGTTACAATGTCATATAATCATATAATATTGCATCTGTTCTGTTGTTGGAGGAAGGTCTGTGACAGAACCACCATCCTCCAGCAAGTAACTTATGACAAAACCTATGACTGCAGCTGTGAGTGTTAGTTGATTTTGGGACCACGACTTCTTCCACATCACCAGGCGATGAGAGATCCTCTGTTGAAAATGAGGATAAACAGCACACATACACTTTAGATCAGTTTGACTTGGTTCTTTTCCGGTATTATGCAGATGAAAGTGTAAGAAGCCATGATGATTTATCCCATTCATTCTTGTGCGAAGCTTTTATGCTAAATCAATAAATAATACATTCCCATTAGAGATGCCATCAATATGAATAAAAAATATTTCCTTCATTAAGGCAGCTTTAAAAAAAATGTCTGTCTGCCAATGAAAACATATCATGGTCTATCTCGACTTTTATCTTCTATTAACATTTGTTACATGTTTATAGCGGTTGCAAAGCTCTTTTATACAATACACAAATATACCGGATCACTTATTTAATGCAGTGATAAGCAATATAAAGTAATAACATCAAAATTTATAAACAATGTTAAATTGATTTTTAATTTTATGTTTAGAAATCATTTTTTTCATTTTATAAATTATTGATAAAAATCGTGTATTTGAGAATGTACGAGAGATCAAGTCAAAATCACATGACTTTTATGATACATCACAAAATTAAAGTTGCAATTTTAAGTGGGAAATCTTTTTAGAAAATTCCTTTTTAGCTCACCGGCACGTATGTCCAGGAGAGCTATTGCCATGACCCTGGCAGCATTGACAGTGGCGATATGTCTGTAGACACCCAGGTTACACTTTTGCGTTTAGCTGCATTTAAGTTTTGGTATTTGCCACCAATCTGAATCTTTGCATGGATGGTGAGTTTTATTCCATAGGCGAGCTTTGTTGTCTGACAACTCTTGTTCAATTTATTGTTTTGGCATGTTTAAATAGATATCCTTATGGCAAAACTTTAACATTTTTGAAAAATTCTGGTAATCTTCCTTTAAAGGGAATATATCTGTATTTTTCAAAACATTTGGCAACATGTTTTGTGACATTAACCCTTTACTTCATACAGACGCCTTTGGACACCTAATATGGAAGGCTTTTGAATTATTGGGTGAATTATGTTTATATTAACCAACAGAGTGGAAGACAGTGCAGGAAGTGTTCAGATTGCTCTTTATGAGCAACCTGAACTCTTCCTGCACTGTTTTCAAAGGCCTTCTGTGATTGGTGTAGGAAAACGTGTATCTATGGAGAAAAGGGATGAGTCTCATGATTTGATTTTGATTTTAATTTAATCTGTCATGTGGGTTCACACGTTGTAAATTGGTTTCATCTTAGAAAGAATCCAAATGGCGATGTTATGGTCATCAAGCAGTATTCAAGTGCTGTCTATTTGTAGAATGGGGATTTCATTTCAGGTTTACCATTCCAATTTACATATATTGATTTTGTCACATTTTGGTGGATTTGACATACTAAACTATTTAGTTGATACTTTATGACATTTATGGCATTTTATCCTGATACACAATCATGGCAACATTTGATAAAATTAGGAAAAACCTTAAAATCACCAGTTGTATTTCAACTAAAATTGGTACATTGTATAATCAGATAAATATAGAATGAGCCATAGTGTTTATTCAAGGAATGGAGTTATTAAAAAAGTAAACTGATCCTTTAGTTCTTTGTTCTATGACAAAAAAAAGTAATCATTTTTTTCTGGCAGGGCTGAAATTGAAAGTCGGCTTTAATTTGTTAACATGCAGAAAAACATTAAAGAGGTCCATAAGTTTCTTCTTGTTACTTTTAAGGTCTGAAACATGACCGGTCATATTAAGCTGCATGGAAATTATAGGTTGAAAAGTTTTCTGTTCGAGCCGGAGATTACAGATTCGATCACTGGTTTGACCTGGTGGCCGATCATAAAAAAAAAAAACACTCAGCACTGATTCTGCAGAGCTTGAGAACTCATATGTACATATTTATTATACTTTGTAGTCTGCCAAATAAATTAGTGTGAAAAATCTTTATTTTTTCAGAACTGCCAAATATTTAGATATGAAAACTTCTACAATATAAATAAAGCAAGAAAACAAACATGAAATCCCTTTGTAGAACCAAATTTTGACAATATAGATAAATTTCAAATTAAATCTCATGTAGTTTGATATTTGCTGATACCTAATGATTATCTTTTTGAATTATACATGGTTTCATTATTTGCATTTTTTTCAAGCCTAACAGTTATTGTGCTTTAGTATAAACAGTGTTTGTTTTTTTACATAAGATTGTTATTTGTGCATATCCCTTTTGTGTTTTTGTCTGAAAACGACTCTGGAATCTATTGTCAGATTTAGTTTAGACTTCCTTGGAAAGATCATTGTGCGGTCTTATTGTGTATAGCCCTATTGTGTATAGCCCTGTTGTGTATAGCCCTATTGTGTATATTCCTATTGTGTAAAATAGCTTTTCACTGTACAGTTTTAATATAAATTCCCATAATTATCCATAATTCTTAACAGTAAAAGTCCATGTAAAAATGTCAGGCCTGAATAGCTCAGTCGTAAGCATATCTGACTATTGATCCCGGGGTCGTGAGTTTGAATCTTCACCTGGCCACAGTCTCCATGATGGCTGTGTACGGCATTGCATCTCATTATCATTCGTCTCTCACCGCTGACTCAAGTGGGAACGTTTTCAGTTACTTGCAGAGATGGGGTGTGCTCGAGTACTGGTTAACCTTTTAGGATCCCAGGAAAAAGTAATTAGGTTAACTGATCATCTGTTAGCCCTCGATGGCATGAAAATGACACTAAATATTCACTCAATCAAACCAGTAAAAAAAAAAATTATAAATATTAAAATAATTCTAATTTCTTATATTTCTTTTTTTCTTTTAGTCTATTAAAACTAGTTGCTATAAAATATCTTTCCGCAATCTGATGAAAATCAATATCTGACTTTTGTGTTTCCATCTGCATGTCATCAAAAAATGTTTCTGTCCTTAATTTATGCTGATTGAATTTTATTGAATTGCCATTTGAGGTCTCATTAACAAAGATATCAGCCGCAACATTTTGTTTTTGTAAAAGAAATTAATATTTTGAAAGGATATCCTTATATACAGTAGCTTAAACCTTAGTCATCTGTTGTGGAATGTATCCCATAGGTTGATGATACAGCTGTGGTGCAGTATATTTCATAGGTTTTTGATATAGCTATGGTGCAATATACCCCCATAGGTTGATGATATAGCTATGGTGCAAGCTATCCTATAGGTTGATGATATAGCCGTAGTGCGATATAACCCATATGTTGATGATATAGCTATGGTGTAAGCTATCCCATAGGTTGTTGATATAGCTTTAGTGCAATGTATCCCATAGGTTGATGATATAGCTATGGTGTAAGCTATCCCATATGTTGATGATATAGCTATGGTGTAAGCTATCCCATATGTTGATGATATAGCTATGGTACAATATATCATGTAGGTTGATGATATAGCTATGATCTAAGCTATCCCATAAGTTGATGATATAGCTATGGTGTAAGCTATCCCATAAGTTGATGATATAGCTATGATGGAAGCTATCCAATAGATTGATAATATAGCCATTGTGCAATACATCAAATAGGTTGATGATATAGGTATGGTGTAATATAACCCATATATTGATGATATTGCTATGTTAAAAGCTATCCCATATTTTGATGATAAAGCTATGGTGCATTATATGCCATAGGTTGCTGATATAGCTATGGTGCAATATATGCCATAGAATGATGATATAGCTATGGTGCAATATATGCCATATGTTGCTGATATAGCTGTGGTGTAAGCTGTCCCATAAGTGGATGATATAGCTATGGTGCAATATATGCCATAGATTGATGATATAGCTATGGTGCAATATATGTCATAGGTTGTTGACATAGCTATGGTGTAAGCTGTCCCATAGGTGGATGATATAGCTACAGTGCAATATATCCCATATGTTGATGATATAACTATGGTGTAAGATATCCCATATGTTGATGATATAGCTATGGTGCAAGATATCCCAAAGGTTGATAATATAGCTATGGTGCAAGCTATTCCATAGGTTGATAATATAGCCATAGTGCGATATAACCAAAATGTTGATGATAAAGCTTTGATGCAAGCTATCCCATAGGTTGTTGATATAGCTTTGGATCAATATATCCCATAGGTTGATGATATAGCTATGGTGCAAGCTTTCCCATTGTTGTTGATATAGCTTTGGTGCAATATATCCCTTAGGTTGATGATATAGCTATGGTTCAATATATCCCATATGTTAATGACATAGCTATGGTGCAAGCTATCACATAGGTTGATGATATAGCTGTGGTGCAGTATATCTCATAGGTTGCTGATGAAGGTATGGTGCAATATATCCAATATATTGATGATATTGCTATGTTGTAAGCTATCCCATATTTTGATAATATAGCTATTGTGCAATATATGCCATAGATTGATGATATAGCTATGGTGCAATATATGTCATAGGTTGCTGATATAGCTATGGTGTAAGCTATCCCATAGGTTGATTATATAGTTATGGTGCAATATATCCCATAGATTGATGATATTGCTATGTTGTAAGCTATCCCATATTTTGATGATATAGCTATGTTGCAATATATGCCATAGGTTGCTGATATAGCTATGGTGCAATATATGCTATAGATTGATGATATAGCTATGGTGCAATATATGCCATAGGTTGCTGATATAGCTATGGTGCAATATATGCCATAGATTGATGATATAGCTATGGTGCAATATATGCCATAGGTTGCTGATATAGCTGTGGTGAAGCTGTCCCATAGGCGGATGATATAGCTATGGTGCAATATATCCCACATGTTGATGATATAACTATGGTGCAATATATCCCACATGTTGATGATATAGCTATGGTGCAATATATGCCATAGGTTGCTGATATAATTATGGTGCAATATATGCCATAGATTGATGATATAGCTATGGTGTAAGCTGTCCAATAGGTGGATAATATAGCTACAGTGCAATATATCCCATATGTTGATGATATAACTATGGTGTAAGCTATCCCATATGTTGATGATATAGGTATGGTCCAAGATATCCCAAAGGTTGATAGTATAGCTATGGTGCAAGCTATCCCATAGGTTGATAATATAGCCATAGTGCGATATAACCAATATGTTGATGATATAGCTATGGTGCAAGCTATCCCATAGGTTGTTGATATAGCTTTGGTGCAATATACCCTTAGGTTGATGATATAGCTATGGTTCAATATATCCCATATGTTAATGACATAGCTATGGTGCAAGCTATCACATAGGTTGATGATATAGCTGTGGTGCAGTATATCTCATAGGTTGCTGATGAAGGTATGGTGCAATATATCCAATATATTGATGATATTGCTATGTTGTAAGCTATCCCATATTTTGATAATATAGCTATGGTGCAATATATGCCATAGATTGATGATATAGCTATGGTGCAATATATGTCATAGGTTGCTGATATAGCTATGGTGTAAGCTATCCCATAGGTTGATGATATAGTTATGGTGCAATATATCCCATAGATTGATGATATTGCTATGTTGTAAGCTATCCCATATTTTGATGATAAAGCTATGGTGCAATATACGCCAAAGATTGATGATATAGCTATGGTGCAATATATGCCATAGATTGATGATATAGCTATGGTGCAATATATGCCATAGATTGATGATATAGCTATGGTGCAATATATGTCATAGGTTGCTGATAAAGCTATAGGGTAAGCTGTCCCATAGGTTTATGATACAGGTATGGTGCAAGCTAGCACATATGTTGATGATATAGCTACAGACCGTAATCCGTTCAAGTACACCAAACGGATGCAAACGAAACGAATATCAAATGCATTTTAATTGATATACAAACGGACTAAAAATGCGAACGAAATGATAAACGAAACGATAAATGAAACGATAAAGGAAATGAAACGATAAACGAAATGATACATGGACGCAACAGGGCGAACGATCCACAAATGATACAAAATGATAATGCAAACTTTAAACGCATCAAATAATAAAGATTCGGATATCCTTTAATATTGTCGTAGTTATATTGACAATGAAATAAATAATTAAATGAAATGATTGCTTTCTTTGTCTTTTGAAATCTTTAAATTGCTATAACTGTAACTTTAATTTAATTTCTTTGTTATAAGTTTTAATCCCGAATTATCCGTGAAAAGCATTGCCTCGGGCATCGTTTCTTTACTTGTAAAAGTGTGATAAAACAATCAGATGACGCATGACTTGCTTACACAACTACCCCAATTAACTGATTTAATTAGCTGAACACCGATTTATGTTGCTGTTCTGTTATATGATTGCCAATCAGGAAAAGTTTAGAAAATCTGTTTGTTACACCAAAACCTTTCCACTTAGGGCTTTTCCAGAATTGTATATAAAAATAGTTCATATATATATATAACAAACACATGTAAAGGGTTGGTGTTTGTTTGTAACTGGGTGTCTTCCAAAATGTTTGTTTTCAATATAGGCATTTGTTAAAAAAAGATTACTATTAAGCTGATAGAGTTATCAATAACTACACATACCTAAATTTGTGTACAGAATGAACACGCTGTCCCTTTCACTATCACCTTGTGCCAACGTCCGATGACGTCACCAGTAAAACAAACATTTTATTCACTAAGTGGGTATCTTGGAAATTTTTGATGGAAGGATATCAGAGGAATTTTATCGGTGTAATGTACATAAAAGTCCTTGAAAGCGTCAGACGGAAGTACATGTACCAGCAATTTTAGAAGCCATGCCACAAGACATAAAACTTTTACCCTTAAAGGCATCTTTTTTATGGAAACATCTCCGCCTCCCCCATGCATTTACCGTAGTGAAATAGAATGCGACGTTAAATGACGCAAGAAACTGTCAGAGTGACGACATTGCACATTGCCACGAGGTCAAAAATAAATTGTGTCGGAGTTATAGACATAAAGTGTGCATTCTCTACATAAATTAAGGCATGTGTATTTGTAAATATATTTATCTTTGTGGATTATATAAATTATTTTGTTTAATGAATTGTTATAATTGTTTAACATGACAGTCTATCGAAATTCGTAACTGGAATTAAAACTGGAAAAATACCTGTAAATAATGCATTATTCCTGTAAATAAAATAAATACTTGCTGAGGCGTCTATACTCTGTTTCTTGCATAATAGCAGATTATACACCATTGCAGATATAAAAAACATGGACTGGTTCACATTTATTTACTATATACTTTTTCGATACCGTAATGTTAACGTTAGTGTAAACCAGTCTGGCAATGTTTGGCCAATCTAATGATTACGTGACCGTAACGTGTTTATCTGATGTAATTGACATGCCCCGTACCATGTGTATTAAATTTCAATGATTGAGTTTTATGAAACATATTAATCTGCTGTCACGCTACAAATTATCAACTATATGGTAGACCATATCTAACATAGGGTGGCTTAGTTAGCAATATTTCAGAATGATTTTAATCAATATTTCAGAAAGATTTAAATCAATATCATTTTAATTTATTTAATGAATATATTATCATATAAAACTCGGCGATTTCTTTAAATATCTAGTTCTTATTATTTATTCTACTGCGGTGTTACAATTGGACAACCAGAGATGATGCGATTGGTGAATATGTCGTGTAAACGTTAAATGGTAAAAGATACACGGTAAACGATATACGCTAAACGATTCAAACGCAAACGCAGACTAAAATGCGTTCAGTATCGTTTTGAACTGCTTTTTCGTACTTTCTCTAACGTTTATCATAAAAAAAAATGCAAACCATTAACGAAACTAAAATGCATTTCAAAGGCAAAACAAACGCAATTGAAATGCATTTTTGGTGTACTTGAACAGATTACGGTCTGTATGATGTAAGCAGTATATCTCATAGGTTGATGATATAGCTATGGTGTAAGCTATGCCACATGTTGGTGATAAAGCTATTGTGTAAGCCATCCCATATGTTACTGATATAGCTATGGTCTAAGTTATCCCATTTGTTGATGATATAGCTATGATGCAATCTAGCACATATGTTGTTGAAATAGCTATGGTCAAAGATATCCCATAGGTTGATGATATAGCTATGGTGCAATATATCCCATATGTTACTGATATTGGTATGGTGCAATATATCCTATAGGTTGGTGATATAGCTATGGTGCAATATAACCCATATGTAGATGATATAACTATAATGTAAGCTTTCCCATATTTTGATGATATAGCTGATATAGCTATGATACAATATATATGTATCCCATAGATTAATGATATAGCTATGGTGCAATATATCTCATAGGTTTATGATATAGCTATGGTGCAAGCTGTTCCATAGGTTGATGATATAGCTATGGTGTAAGCTGTCCCATAGGTTGATGATATAGCTATGGTGCAAGCTGTTCCATAGGTTGATGATATAGCTATGGTGTAAGCTGTCCCATAGGTTGCTGGTAAAGCTATAGTGAAAGCTATCCAATATATTGATGATATAGCTATGGTGCAAGCTAGCACATATGTTGATGATATAGCTATGATGCAATATATCCCATAGGTTGCTGATATAGCTATGGTGCAATATATCCCATAGGTTGCTGATATAGCTGCGGTGCAATATACCACATATGTTGATGATTTAACTATGGTGCAAGTCATCCCATATGTTGATGATAAAGCTATGGTGCAAGATATCTCATAGGTTGATGATATAGCTATGGTCTAAGCTATCCCATAGGTTGATGATATAGCTATGGTCTAAGCTATCTCATAGATTGATGATATAGCTATGGTGTAAACTATCTCATAGGTTGATGATATAGCTATGGTGCAAGCTGTCCCATAGGTGGATGATATAGCTAAGGTGTAAGCTTTCCCATATGTTGATGATATAGCTATAGTCTAAGCTATCCCATAGGTTGATGATATAGCTATGGTGTAAGCTATCTCATATGCTTATGATATATCTATGGTGCAAGCTATCCCATAGGTTGGTGGTATAGCTATGGTGCACTATATCTTATAAATTGATGATGATATAGCTATGGTGCTATACGATTGGTTGTTAGAATATTTATGCAACTATGTTTTAGTTTAAGTAATATATAGATGTATACAACTATGGATATTTTCTTTTAAACATATACACAAAGTGTAAATGGAAGCATTTTTATATATAATTATGTGAGTATGGTAATATATTTTTTATATTACTGATATAGTCTGAACATAAATTAGACCGCCGCGTGGTCTAGTGGTAGAGCGTCTGCCTTGCATGCGGAAGGTCATGGGTTCGATCCCCGGCCGGGTCATACCAAAGACTTTAAAAATGGTACTAGAAGATTCGTCGCTTGAAGCTAAGCATTTAGAGGAGAGTTCTAGGTCTATATATAATTATATATATGTATCTATAGAAAAATTCATTGTCTTTAATATCAAGATTGCAAGAAATCAATATGTATTAAATGAAGATGTATAAATATACAAAATATTATTTCATTTGCCAAAAATTGATGTTAACTGGGCGTTCCGGTGTAGCTGTGAGTTGTATGATTATACAGTATATGGGGGGGGGAATCAGAAAGTTTGTAGACTTTTACCATAACATTTTTTATTTATCATTGTATTCTAATAATTCTCAAGGAACCTGTGCCACTGTATATTTACAGTAATTTTGTAATAAAAAAAAATAATTTTTTTCATTAGTTTATATTCTGTAGTAACTATGGAAACATTGATTTACGTACAGGGCAGTTTTTCCTTTTTCTACCTCTTAGCTATTCAAACAAGTGTAGCGTTACCAAAATGGGTTTTATTTTTAAATAAAAAATATCAATGTGTGCTGTATCGTGTGCTTGTTTACATCCTTTAAAAAAATGACACCAATTATGCACATCTCAAAATGATGTCAATATTATGATGTTATGGTATACCACTTTGTTTGAAACAAAATGACGTCAGGGCAAATGTTCACTCAATGGTCTAAATGGTGGCAAAACGTATAGACCACTGAGGAGAGTATGTTGAGAAGGACTGACTCAGTTAATGTGATACAAAAGCACCTGTTTAAAATATTGGCATCAGTTTTTGTTGATTACAATGTCATCATTTTGCCCCAACATATCTAATTGCTATGCTTTGAATAGTGCCTTATTTTTTTAATAGTTGACGTATCATGCTAAATTTTTTAAAATATGTCGCATATACGTTTATTTCAAATACAATAACACTATTGTGCATTGTATAATTGATATAAATAAGTTATATATAAATAAGCAAAAGCATACAAACTTTTTGACCCCACCCCCCTCTCGTATAACTACGCATTTCCCAAAAGCTGTATGCCAGAGATCTAATTAGTAATTTGCTGAAAGGTACAAACATATAACTCTACTAAATGATAGAATATGTAATTAACTCAATAGATTGGACAATCTGTCAATTTCAGTTTGAGGAGTGTATGTCCCTAGTTTTTCTATCCTGTGCTCACAAATACAGCTAATTTGAGTCTGAGCAGTATGTAGCCCTAGTTCCTCTATCCTGTGCTCACAAATACAGCCAATTTGAGTCTGAGCAGTATGTAGCCCTAGTTCCTCTATCCTGTGCTCACAAATACAGCCAATTTGAGTCTGAGCAGTATGTAGCCCTAGTTCCTCTATCCTGTGCTCACAAAAGTTCATTACTATTAGTTCTTCTATTATGTGCTCATAAATACAGAAATTGTGCTTTGTATAGCTGTGAGTTATTTTCTGTGCTCAGCTTATAGGAACCAACAGATACAGACAGGTGAGTTTGAGTATTATAAAGTAGCACTATATGTCATAACAAGTAAAACAACAATTAATGGTTGTGCCTGCTCCCTCAGTTATGAAATCAAAACTGCCAGTATTATTCAGGAATGTATTAATTTCTTAAAATTTAATATATTTCTCATAATTTGCCTGTCCATGTCAATGATTCCATTTAAAATTAATGCTATAAATTTTAAAACAGTTGTGTGAAAGCCCAACAAGTATTTTCTGTTTGAATGGCGTTTAATGCCATTTTCAACATGTGACAGGTTTCATTATATGGCGTATCCAGTTTTATTGGATGGTGATTGATTGATTGACTGAATATTAAGCATAATTTTTATGCCATCGAGCGCTAACAGATGATCAGTTAACCTTGGATCTCAAAAGGTTAAACAGTATGCGAGCACACCCCATCTACGCAAGTAACTGATAACTTTCTCACTTGAATCAGTGGTGAGAGACGAATGATAATGAGACAAATGTCATATATCAATCATCATGGAAACTGTTGCCGGGTGGGGATTTGAACTCACGACCCCTTGAGTGGTAGTCAGATGCGTAACCAACTGAGCTAATCGAGCCCAGCTTTATTGGATGGACAAATACTTCAGAAGGAATCTGAGTAAAACTTAAGTACCATCCTTTTGCAAATAACTAGCAAACTTTATCACATAATTAAAACATTTAAGACTGAACCCACAACCTCAGCAGTGACAGGTAAGTGGTTATTAGATGACAATGTCATGGATACTCGGCCATATAATTCTGTTGTTTCAGTCTCAATCCAGGAGTTTGAAGCAGTATGCGAAAAATAGATATAGTCCGAGATCCAATCTATAATATTTTCAACTACAAAAATTTTCCATTCATAAGGCCTGACTATTTCTATGACTTTATACCAAAGTGGAACAATGAGCAAGATGTTGGGGAGAAATTTAGTATTTCTTTCCTGAACTGAATAAAATTATGATGAAATGATAAAAAGTTAGAAAAGAAACTTCGGTCTTCTGTCATTTACGGACTAAAAGAAATGAATTCAGACTATATAATTGAGGAGTCTCGATCTAGTCCAAGGTCCTGAAAAGTCTTTGGCACAGACTGTTCAAAGTTGTATTCAGAGTTGTGATATTTGTTATCTTGTTATTAAAAGTTAGCAATGGGATGTTCATTCTATGATCAAGATGATTAACTCCTTACAGGGCCATTTCGTTATTATTTGTATCCTCTACTGGAGGGAGAGAGGTATTGTTTTGACATTGTCTGTCCTTCTTTTCATCTCTCCATCATAGACAATACCTTAGGCATTAACCCACAGTGTGATATGTCCCACTAGGTATGGTAAGAATCGCCATGGTAACTCCAGAGTTATTGCCCCTGAATTGATGGATATTAACAGTATGTTTTATTTTTTCTGTGCAATATCTTGATACTGGTTGATAAGGTTTTAATAATTATTGGTACACATGATTATCCCCAGGGCAGTGTGGTGAGTCTCACTACGAATGGTCAGAATTGTCATGGTAACTCCAGAGTTATTGCCCCTGAATCAGTGACTATTAACAGTATGTTTTATCTTTTCTGTGCAATATCTTGATAATAATTGATAATGTTTTAATAATTATTCATACACATGATAATCCATAGGGCGGTGTGGTGAGTTCCACTACAAATGACCAGAATTGTCATGGTAACTCCAGAGTTATTGCCCCTGAATCAATGACTTTTAACAGTATGTTTTATCTTTTCTGTGCAATATCTTGATAATAATTGATAATGTTTTAATAATTATTGGTACACATGATTATCCCCAGGGCGGTGTGGCGAGTCCCACTACGAATGGTCAGAATTGTCATGGTAACTCCAGAGTTATTGCCCCTGAATCAATGACTTTTAACAGTATGTTTTATCTTTTCTGTGCAATATCTTGATAATAATTGATTATGTTTTAATAATTATTGGTACACATAATTATCCCCAGGGCAGTGTGGAGAGTCCCACTACAAATGGTCAGAATTGCTATGGAAACTCCAGAGTTATTTTCCCTGAATCGATGGATATTAACAGTCTGCCCTAGGCATTGTTGAAATTATTCTTACAATTCAGCAAACCAAACCTCATTCCTGCAATCATTCCTGTATAATATTATTAAGTGCAGCAACTCTCTTCCATTGATTAATTCCACAGGTGTGATAGCATCTCAGGGGAAATAGTTGCATCAATTTGCATAAAGTAAAGCTGTGGTGCTACTTAGATTCATTTTAAGGTCTTCCTCCACCAATAGAATCAGATACCATATTATAAACTGTTATTAAGATGCTGAATATGGTGTTAAGTCCTGTTGAAGAACAACAAACAGAAACTGTCTATTTGCTGGAGGACCCTAACCCAAGGATATTACAGTCTCCTTACACAGTCTAACCTGTCTTAAGCAGCCAGTCAAGGGAAGGAGCAAAAGTGACCTTTTAGTACAGGTTGTTGCTAAATTAATACAGGTCAATTTGTTTTGAAAGCACAGAAATGGGAAATAGCAAATATGGCTGCTTAAGACAAGTGGCTCTTAATAGAGGTGCCCACTTACACAAATTTGACTGTATCATCAAATATTCTGTTTAAAAATGGAACTGAGGTCATTATAAATTAATTGCTAGATTATCATCCAAATTTTTTTAAAAATGGGGAGGGCGGGAGGATTTTATTATTATTATTTTTTTTTATCTTAATGAAAATAAAAAAGGTCAGGGCGGCATGAAAATTAGTCAGCGGGCAGGATGACAATCTTAGCAATTAATTTATTATGGCCTTAATTTGTTTTAAAAAATATACCACCAGAAAACTATTATATTGCTTTCAGTTCTGACATTTTTCCTTTGTTTACACAGTACTCGATTAATTGAGCACACTTACAAACATTCCTTCAGTCCTCCTTATCTGCCACCTCTCTCAAACTGATAATTCTGCAGAATCAAATCAGAATAAATCACATAAAATAATTGCTATATCAATACGTAGCTGGCACAGGCAATAATCGTTGGCAGATATCTCGTGTTATAATGGCTTACAATTAGTTGCAGCAGCACGTCAGTGTTGGTTGCTATTCTCATGTTCCTGTTGTTTAACCATCAGCAGGGCTTTTATTTCACACATGATAAAAATCAGTCAAAAAATAGTCATAAACATAAAGTAATGTAAGAAAAATGCATTATGTCTTTCATTAATTGTCATCCGTATTTTCTGAGTTATTCAATCTAAGGTTCGGGTTCATTTGGTGTAACATTCGAAATACTATGAACGATACTTACCTCTTGTTTACACCCTATTTTTATCTTAAGTTTTTTTTTGTGAAATGCAAACCTGATGTTTTTTTGGGCTGAACATTTAGCACATTTCATTTCACATTAATTTTATATTTATGTCTATGTTTGCAAAGCCAAATAAGGTTATTTTATTGTACTAAATTAAAAAAAAATTATTATCAGGCAATATGAATGTAATGTTTAAGTTAAAATTAAGTTATTTAATAAGAATGATAATAAAGGTCTCATAAATCAATTTAGTTTAAGCCAGCATGACTATCACTCCACCCACTGGCCATGGTAAAGTGTTTGTCCAAGTAAATACAATGAAGTGAACCATTCACCTAACTAAGGGAAATGTAGTGTACCATTCATCTAACTATGGGAAATGTAGTGTACCATTCACCTAAGTGAAATGTGTACTATTCACCTAACTAAGGGAAATGTAGTGTACTGTTCACCTAACTAGGGAAATGTAGTGTACCATTCACCTAACTAAGGGAAATGTAGTGAACCATTCACCTAACTAAGGGAAATGTAGTGTACCATTCAGCTAACTAAGGGAATGTAGTGTACCGTTCACCTAACTAGGGAAATGTAGTGTACCATTCACCTAAGGGAAATGTAGTGAACCATTTACCTAACTAAGGGAATGTAGCGTACCGTTCACCTAACTAAGGGAATGTAGTGTACTATTCACCTAACTAAGGGAAATGGTTGCCCTGGAAACAATATTGATTGCTTATTGGATTATCAGCTTGTTTGATTGACATCCCGTGTCAGGTCAGTTGGTCTTTTTTGGTCTTTATATTGTTCTTAATTTTTATTCTAGCTCTGTCAGGACAAAGGCACAAGGTTGCTTATTTGATCTCCAGCTTGACCTGATGCCTCTAAAAAAACACACTCAGTACTGGTTATACTCTGAGGATGGTTCATATAAGCTTTGAACTTTCTACATAATTGAGCTGAGATAAATTAGTATAAACTAAAGGCTAAAATGGCGTAAGATGGCGTGGAGTTTATAATCTTTGTAAGCTGACATGTTTTGACAGCTCATCAGAAACAGTCTCACCATTTAAAAGCAAATTTCTTTTGCAATAGAAAGGATAATGATAACTTTTTCTTTCAAAATTCAAGATAATCTCATAACCACAAATAGTCAAACAGAATTTTTTTTTTTTTAAAAATCATTGAAAAATTTTGGAAGTTCTTCATTAGAAATGATCACAAACTATAAACTTATAAATTTCTGCAAATATACAGATTCTGTTGAGGGCAAAATTAATGAGGTCATAAGATTATTAGTTAATACTTAAAGCTCACTTAAAGCAAGATTGTAGTTTCTGTAGGGACACATTTAAATTTTCATTGAACAAATATGAAAATTTCATAAAATATTTCAATATTTCAGAAAGAGTTGGCTGTAATGTTATGCGTATAAGATTTCATATTTATATTTTTGTTGTTGCTGTCTGTCGCAATCCAATTATCTGTAGCCTGACTTCCCCATTGGTTAATAATGGACTTATAGAATATTCTTTATTAAACATTCAATATTTCAGAAAGAGTTGGCTGTATTGCTATGCGTATAACATTTCATATTTGTATTTTTGTTGTTGCTCACAGTCTATCGCGATCCAATTATCCGCAGCCTGACTTCCAAATTGGTTAATAACAGATCTATAGATATTTTTAATAAAACATTCCGGTGCATAAACGCCTCTACCCAGAACATTTTAAAGACTATATGAGTGTAGAATGGGATCGCGTGGTCCAGTGGTAGAACATTAAATCCATGATTGAAGGGACCTGTTTTCGATCCTCCATCACTGCTATGTGTTGTTTCATTGAGCAAGACACATTTTCCACATATGCGTAGTACTGGTCTACCCAGGAAGACTTTGAGCGTGACTTGTATAAGTTGAAATAACTTGTTTCATAATCATGGTAAAATAAATAAGTTTAAACTAAATGTTGGAACTAGAATAAAGGGTGATGAGTTTGACATCCTGACCAACCATGACTATGACATGATGGAGTTGTATCCATAATTTAATCAACATATGGTTTTCTTTGAGTCATGATATATCTTCAACTTGACCTCTGGCGAAAAAAAAAAGAAAAAAAAAAGAATGAAACAATTTTCAGAAAAGAAAAAGAAGACATTTTACAATTAATTATGGTTTTTGGCCCTGGCAGGGAAGAAACAATCCAGATCATAGAATTATTGAAACTTTATTTGCATTTTTTTTATTCTGTTTTTTTGTATATATATATATTTTTTTTGTTGTTGTTTTTTTCTCACCAAAAATATGATCTAAAGAATATATTTCCCACTTCCATAAAATTCATAATATATCATTTTAATCCTTACAATACTGTAAATCTTATGTTAGAGAGAAAGAGAGAGTGGGTAAGTTTATATTGATACATAAATTATAATTATATTTGTAAGGTGTGTTGGGGGGTGGTCTTCCCGACCCCCACATATCTATTACAGGGAAAATAAAGAGCACAAAAAAAACCCCACACAATTTGTGGTAAATGGAAAGTTCCGTAGGGAGGATGATTGTCTTTTACAGTATATTTTTATTTGAGAATGTGGGGTGATGCACCTTTTGTGCTTTTTTTTGTTTTCAAATGGAAATTAAATTATTGATACTTTTTCCCCCAAAAATACATGTATTTGTTAAAGTCAGGACAATCAAAATTAAACCATCAAAAGTGGAATTAAGATACCAACATCTGAAATCAAAATTGATGAAAATGTAAATGTGATATTTGGTAAATACTTTAAATATGGACTTATCTATGAAATAACACTGTCTATGATCCCTCCATGTTAGCTCTGTTAGCAGTGTGTCTCAATCTAGGGGTAGTGTGATAAATTCCCTGCTCAGCCACAGTCTCAGTAATGACTGATATACAACATTCATCTCATCATCATTCATTTCCCACCCCTGATTCAAGTGGGAAAGTTATCAGTCACTTGCAGAGATGGGTGTGCTTGAGTACTTGTTAACCTTCCAGGATCCCACTGATAGCATAGAAATGATGCTAAATATACAAACAAACGTATGTACTGGTTCTACCACACACGGTCAAGCCACAAGTGTAATCGAAACATATTGTTGCATAAATGATGCAAAATGGATAAAAGTTAATTGATTGATTGAATATTTAACATAATTGTTATGCCATCAAGGGCTAACATATTATCTGTTAACATAACCACTGTTTTATAGGGTCCTGAAAGGTTAACCAGTACTCGAGTACACCCCATCTTCGCAAGTAACTGATAACTTCCCCACTGGAATCAGTGGTGAGAGACAAATGATACTGAGACACAATGTTGTATATCAATCATCACAGAGACTGTTGCCGGGTGGAGATTCAAACTCACGACCCCTGGATAGATAGTCAGAAGCGTAACTGACTGAGCTAATCAGGTGCAAAATGGATAAGTTAATAAAATAAATGATAATCATGGTTAATATAAGTATGGAGATAAAAAACTTTTTTTAATCTTTTTTGATGCAGTTTTTCTATGATTATTGTAATTCGTCCAATTGGTGCAATAAGGTACGAAGTGTACGGTATATGAAATAAGAAGGCACTTAGTACCTTTTTGCACCAATGAGACGATATTCTGTAATACTGTCTTCTGCGGGCAGGCGCCATTTATTTTCTATACTGATTTAAATCAATTTCGATATAGATTTAATAAGCTATATAAGGATAACATTGACATCTGTACAGTTCCCCCCCCCCCCCCCCCATAATGCAACATTTGAGATGAAATTGTTTTTACAGGCATACTGATCATATCCCTTGTTGAAAATAATGTCTTTATGTTCATCTGTAGAGTTAACACACTTGATTTTGAAGTTAATGTTCTCATATTGTTGAAATTATGCTTTATTTTGGTTTTAAAGCAATTTCATTGTCCCAAATCTTCAATTTATCCAGATTAAATGTAGTTCTCAAAGGTCAAAACGTTAACAGTTCTTCATATTACCAGATTAGACCAGAAACAACAGAGTTACTTCCCTTGGATAACTTTATTAACTCTTTTAACTTAACCAACTTGTCAAGGATGTTAGTAACCGTGAAATCTCTGACTAATTCTTGAGTCAGTTAACGACTAGAATGTTTTGTATAGTGGTACAGGCCCTGTTAGGCTTATTGTCTATTTATTTATAAGTCCCCTATCATTTTCACTGGAGAGAACTATAGGTTTACACTCTGTCTGTCTGGTCCGTTCAGAATGGATATTAAAAAATTATCCAAGCTAGGTTTGTGAAACTTTGCATGTGGATAGAGGAATAAGGAGATAATGCAGGCCATTTTATTTTCCAGTAAGACAAAAATTGTGGTTGCTATGGCAACAAAATAGGTAAAATTACATATACAATTTGGATCATGTGGTAAAACAAAAAAAAATATCTAAGCTTCATTTGTGAAACATTGCATTTGGATAGAGGACAATAAAGAGACCTTGCACATTATCTTATTACTTTTATAGTCAGGCAAAATTGTGGATGCTATGGCAACAACATTGGTAAACCAGTAAAATGGGAGGGGACTTATGTATTTCTTGCAATACTCTTACAATGTGTCTTGTTAATTATCCTGCCAGAATTTTTTTTCAGGAGCATAATTATAGTTACCATTTTTTGGTCAATCCTATCTCTTAAAAGACAGCATTCAAAGATAGTAGTTCTGTAAGTAATCAGAAAATGATAGCTATATATCAAATCAGCTTTCCTTATTAAAAGGATGATAATTTTATAACAAATCAACTTTCTCTATTCAAAGGATGATAGTTTTATACCAAATCAACTTTCTCTATTCAAAGGATGCTAGTTTTATACCAAATCAACTTTTTTTATTCAAAGGATGATAGTTTTAAACCAAATTAATTTTCTTTATTTAAAGGATGATAGTTTTAAACCAAACCAATTTTCTCTATTCAAGGGATGATAGTTTTATACCAAACCAACTTTCTCTATTCAAAGGACGATAGTATTATACCAAACCATCTTTCTCTATTCAAAGGATGATAGTTTTATACCAAACCATCTTTCTCTATTCAAAGGATGGTAGTTTTATACCAAAGCAACTTTCTCTATTCAAAGGATGATAGTTTTATACCAAATAAACTTTCTCTATTCAAAGGATGATAGTTTTATACCAAACCATCTTTCTGTATTCAAACGATGATAGTTTTATACCTAATCAACATTTCCTTTTCAAAGGATGATAGTGTTATACCAAATATACTTTCTCTATTCAAAGGATGATAGATTTATACCAAATCAATTTTTTTTATTCAAAGGATGATAGTTTAATACCATATCAACTTTCTCTTTTCAAAGGATGATAGTTTTATACCAAATCAACTTTCTCTATTCAAAGGATGCTAGTTTTATACCAAATCAACTTTTTTTATTCAAAGGATGATAGTTTTAAACCAAATTAATTTTCTTTATTTAAAGGATGATAGTTTTAAACCAAACCAATTTTCTCTATTCAAGGGATGATAGTTTTATACCAAACCAACTTTCTCTATTCAAAGGACGATAGTATTATACCAAACCATCTTTCTCTATTCAAAGGATGATAGTTTTATACCAAACCATCTTTCTCTATTCAAAGGATGGTAGTTTTATACCAAAGCAACTTTCTCTATTCAAAGGATGATAGTTTTATACCAAATAAACTTTCTCTATTCAAAGGATGATAGTTTTATACCAAACCATCTTTCTGTATTCAAACGATGATAGTTTTATACCTAATCAACATTTCCTTTTCAAAGGATGATAGTGTTATACCAAATATACTTTCTCTATTCAAAGGATGATAGATTTATACCAAATCAATTTTCTTTATTCAAAGGATGATAGTTTAATACCATATCAACTTTCTCTTTTCAAAGGATGATAGTTTTATACCAAATCAACTTTCTCTATTCAAAGGATGATAGTTTCATACCAAATCAACTTTCTCTATTCAAAGGATGATAGTGTTATACCAAATAAACTTTCTTTATTCAAAGGACAATATTTTTATACCAAAGCAACTTTCTATATTTAAAGGATGATAGTGTTATTTAAAATCAACTTTCTCTATTCAAAGGATGATAGTAGTGATATTTAAAATCAACTTTCTCTATTCAAAGGATGATAGTTTCATACCAAATCAACTTTGTCTATTCAAAGGATGATAGTTTTATACCATATCAACTTTCTCTATTCAAAGGATGATAGTTTTATACCAAATCAACTTTCTCTATCCAAAGGATGATAATTTTATACCAAAGTAACTTTCTCTGTTCAAAGGATGATTGTGTTACACCAAATCAACTTTCTCTATTCAAAGGATGATAGTTTTATACCAAATCAACTTACTCTATTCAAAGAATGATAGTTTTATACCATATCAACTTTCTCTATTCAAAGGTTGATAGTTTTATACCAAATTAACTTTCTCTATTCAAAGGATGATAGTTTTATACCAAATCAATTTTCTCTATTCAAAGGATGATAGTGTTATACCAAATCAACTTTCTCTATTCAAAGGATGATAGTTTTATACCAAATCAACTTTCTCTATTCAAAGGATGGTAGTTTTATACCAAATCAACTTTCTCTATTCAAAGGATGATAGTTTTATACCAAAGTAACTTTCCCTGTTCAAAGGATGAAAGTTTTATACCAAATCAACTTTCTCTATTCAAAGGATGAAAGTTTTATACCAAATCAACTTTCTAACATGAAGCTCAGCATTCAGAGGATGATAATTGTACACCATATCTGTTTTTTCTCTCTCTCCAGGAAGACGGCATCCAAGAATGATAACTGTACACCATATCTGTTTTCTCTCCAGGAAATCGGCATCCAAGAATGATAACTGTACACCATATCTGTTTTCTCTCCAGGAAGACGGCATCCAAGAATGATAACTGTACACCATATCTGTTTTCTCTCCAGGAAGACGGCATCCAAGAATGATAACTGTACACCATATCTGTTTTCTCTCCAGGAAGACGGCATCCAAGAATAATTACTGTACACCATATCTGTATCTCTCCAGGAAGACGGCATCCAAGAATGATAACTGTACACCATATCTGTTTTCTCTTTAGGAAATTGGCATCCAAGAATGGTAACTGTACACCATATCTGTTTTCTCTCTAGGAAGACAGCATCCAAGAATGATAATTGTACACCATATCTGTTTTCTCTCTAGGAAGACAGCATCCAAGAATGATAATTGTACACCATATCTGTTTTCTCTCTAGGAAGACAGCATCCAAGGATGATAATTGTTCACCATATCTGTTTTCTCTCTAGGAAGACAGCATCCAAGAATGATAATTGTACACCATATCTGTTTTCTCTCTAGGAAGACAGCATCCAAGAACGATAATTGTACACCATATCTGTTTTTTCTCTAGGAAGACAGCATCCAAGAACGATAATTGTACACCATATCTGTTTTCTCTCTAGGAAGACAGCATCCAAGAATGATAATTGTACACCATATCTGTTTTCTCTCTAGAAAGACAGCATCCAAGGATGATAATTGTTCACCATATCTGTTTTCTCTCTAGAAAGACAGCATCCAAGGATGATAATTGTTCACCATATCTGTTTTTTCTCTAGAAAGACAGCATCCAAGGATGATAATTGTTCACCATATTTGTTTTTTCTCTAGAAAGACAGCATCCAACAGATGATAATTGTTCACCATATCTGTTTTCTCTCTAGAAAGATAGCATCCAAGGATGATAATTGTTCACCATATCTGTTTTCTCTCTAGGAAGACAGCATCCAAGGATGATAATTGTTCACCATATCTGTTTTCTCTCTAGGAAGACAGCATCCAAGGATGATAATTGTTCACCATATCTGTTTTCTCTCTAGAAAGACAGCATCCAAGGATGATAATTGTTCACCATATCTGTTTTCTCTCTAGGAAGACAGCATCCAAGGATGATAATTGTTCACCATATCTGTTTTCTCTCTAGAAAGACAGCATCCAAGGATGATAATTGTTCACCATATCTGTTTTCTCTCTAGGAAGACAGCATCCAAGGATGATAATTGTTCACCATATCTGTTTTCTCTCTAGGAAGACAGCATCCAAGGATGATAATTGTTCACCATATCTGTTTTTTCTCTAGAAAGACAGCATCCAAGGATGATAATTGTTCACCATATCTGTTTTTTCTCTAGGAAGACAGCATCCAAGGATGATAACTGTACACCATATCTGTTTTCTCTCTAGAAAGACAGCATCCAAGGATGATAATTGTTCACCATATCTGTTTTCTCTCTAGAAAGACAGCATCCAACAGATGATAATTATATACTAAATCAGCTTTCTTTCTTGAAAGACAGCATAATATTGATGTATCAGCTTAATATTAGTACAAAGTATATAATAACTGGGTGTGGTCGTTTCATATGTCTGGGTCATATGATTGAAATATATTATGAAAGGGACGCAAACATCTACCATACTATACAATTCAGAGCTGTCTTATTCCACTGTGTGGAATGCTTGTTTAGATCAAATTCGATTCCATTCAGTTTCATTAAATCAATATTGTGTATTAAAACTGCTTCGTCTGTTTTTCTGCTTCGCTAGGGATGTCTTTCAACTTTCATAGATTTTTACTGTACCAGAAAGTAAGAATGTTTTCTTCTCTCCATCTTCACTGAAGTATGGTGATATGGCTAGTCCTATAGTGCTGTTATGCACTTGTTTGAATGTAGCAGTGCCACACGATTTTGTGAGAGAGTAATGTGGCTGTATATGTCACTTAATTAGCAAGACGCAAAAATCTTCATTCGCAGAAGATTTGCAGCAGTTGACAGATTGCTGTCAGCTGATATCCAGTTACCATAGTGACAAATGGAATCGTTAATTTAAAAAGGATTTATTTGGATATAAAAATCAGTATGTATTATGACAAACCTGTTTCTCTTGTTGTATTTTATAACAAAAATATGATTGAAAATTATTTTTTTTAGTTTAACTTGAATTTTGGGCAGAATTATGTAATATTCTTGATATTCTTGAATGTATATATTTAAATGGTGTATTTATCTTTATTCACCGCGATATAATTTGTAGGGAATATTAAATTGGGCACTCTCTTTATTTGCATTTTAAAGAATTTCCAGCGCAACTCCGATACAGTTTAAGGTAACTTCATGAGTTTTTGTATATATGTCAAACTAGTGGTGTAATAGTGTCTTTTGCTATCAGAGGGAGTTACCATGGAAACAAATAGCCAAAATTACAAAATTCTCTGTTTCTGAAGCACAGCTCCGAAACCGCTCAAGGTAACTTTAAGAAACTCTATATATGATTGTGTCAACCTAGTGGTTGTCTAGATTTCCCTTTCGGAATGAGAGATTTTTCATTTTTAATATTTATCTGTTACCATGGAACCATATTCCAAAAATAACAAAATTCCCCATTTCCAGAGCATACCTCTAAGACTGTTCAAGGTAACTTCACAAAACACATGTCAACCTAGTGTTGACCATCTTGTCAATATGTCCCCCATTGTCCATATGTCCACCATTTCCAATTTTGTCAGTCTGTCAACTGTTGTCAATCTGTCAATCTTTGTCAACCTGTTAACAATTGTCAATCTGTCAACCATTGTCAATATGTTAACCATTGTCAGTCTTATCAGTCTAACCATTGTCAAAATGTCCACCATTGTCAATCTGTCAACCATTGTCAGTCTTGTCAATCTAACCATTGTCAATGTGTCCACCATTGTCAATATGTCAATATTTGTCAACCATTGTCAATCTATCAACCATGTCTGGTCTGTCTTACCATTAACAATCTGTCCATCACTGTCAATCTGTCCACCATTGCCAATATTGTAAGTCTGTCCACCATCGTCAATCTGTTTACCATTGTTAATCTTGTCCATCTGTCTGCCATTGTCAATCTGTCCATCATTTCCATCTGTCCACCATTGTCCATGTGTCCATCATTTTCAATCTTGTCAATTTCTCCACCCTTGTCAATCTGTGAATCATTGTCAATCTGTCCACCATTGTCCATATGTCCACCATTTTCAATTCTTGTCAGTTTATCCACCATTGTAAATCTGCTCATCATTGTAAATATGTCAACCATTGTCAATCTGACAATCTTTTTCAACCTGTCAACCTTTGTCAATATGTCAATAATTGTCAAACTGTCAAACATTGTTAATCTGCCCATCTGTTCACAATTGTCAATATGTCCACCAAGGTCAATCTGTCCACCATTGACAATTGTCAATCTGTCCATCATTGTGAGTATTGTCAATCTGTCCATCATTGCCAATCTTCAAACTATTGTCCATCATTGTCAATCTTGTCAATCTGTCCACCATTGTCAATCTTGTCCATCTGTACATCATTGTCAATCTGTCCATCATTGTCAATCTTGTATATATGTTCATCATTGGCAGTTTGTCCATCATTGTCACTCTGTCCATTATTGTCACTGTCCACCACTGTCAATATAGACAGTCCGTCCACCATAACCAATCTGTCCACCATTGTCAATCTTGTCAATCTAACTATTGTTAATCTGTCCATCATTGTCCATCTGTCCACCATTGTCAGTCTTGTCAATCTAACTGTTGTCAATCTGTCCATCATTTTCCATCTGTCCACCATTGCCAATCTGTCCACCATTGTCAGTCTTGTCAATCAAACTATTGTCAATCTGTTCAGCATTGTCCATCTGTCCATCATTATCAATATGTCCATCATTGTCAATCTTGTCAATCTGTCCACCATTTTCAATCTTGTCAATCTGTCAACCATTGTGAATTTGTCCACCATTATTCATATGTCCACCATTTTTATTATTGTTAGCATGTCCACCATTGTCAATATGTTCATCATTGTCTATCTGTCCACCATTGTCAATCTGTCAGTCTTTTTCAACCTGTTGATCATTACAAATCTGTCCACCATTGTCAATCTTGTCAATATGTCAGTCATTGTCAATCTGTCCACCATTGTCGATCTGTCAGTCTTTGTCAACCTGTCGATCATTGCAAATCTGTCCACCATTGTCAATATGTCAATCATTGTCAATCTGTCCACCATTGTCAATCTGCCCATCATTGTCCATCTATCCACCATTGTCAATCTGTCCACCACTGACAATTATTGTCAGTATTGTCAATCTGTCTGTCACTGTCCATCTGTCTACCATTGTCAATCTGTCCATCATTGTCAGTCTTGTTAATCTTACTATTGTCAATCTGTTCATCATTGTCCATCTTTCTATCATTATCATTCTGTCCATCATTGTCAGTCTTGTCAATCTGTCCACCTGTGTCAATCTTGTCATTCTGTCACCCAATGTCCATCTGTCCACCATTGTCCATCTGTCCACCATTTTCAATCTTGTCAATCTGTCAACCATTGTCAGTCTGTCCACCATTGTCCATATGTCCACCATTTTCATAATTGTTAGCATGTCCACCATTGTCAATATGTTCATCATTGTCAATCTGTCCACCATTGTCAATCTGTCAGTCTTTGTCAACCAGTTGATCATTGCCAATCTGTCCACCATTGTCAATCTTGTTAATATGTCTACCATTGTCAATCTGTCCACCATTATTAATCTGCCCATCATTGTCAATCTGTCCACCATTGTCAATCTGTCAGTCTTTGTCAACCTGTCGATCATTACCAATCTATCCACCATTGTCAATCTGCCCATCATTTTCCATCTATCCACCATTGTCAATCTGTCCACCACTGACAATTATTGTCAGTATTGTCAATCTGTCCATCATTGTCAATCTGCAAATCTTTGTCAACCTCTCCATCATTGTCAATCTGCCAACCATTGTCCATCTATCCATCATTGTCCATCTGTCCATTATTGTCCATCTTGTCAATCTGTTTGTCATTGTCAAGCTGCCAATATCAATCTGTCCAACATTGTCAGATCCCTATCAATTTATCAACCTGTCCAGCTTTGGCATCTGCCTATATCAGTATGTCCACCTGTCCATTATTATCATTTGGTCTATATTAATCGTCCATCATTGTAAATATACCACTATCAATTTATTCACCTCTCCAGCTTTGTCCATCTGTGCATCCATCAGCATTTGGCATTCTTTGAATAATTTCTAATTTTAATAAAACTTTGCTACAGTGATTGTTTTATTTTATTTGAATCCATCTGTTTTCCATTATTTCAGTTATATATTATCTTAAAAGAGACAAAAGTATAGCTCACTTCTCATAAAATCTCTCAGAATTCACATAAAACTCAATGTTGATCAAATTAAGTGTGCATCATGTCTAGGTCCAAGTCTGTAACTTGGTGACTTTTTTTTGTCCACATATTCAATGATGTGAAATCTGCATTGAACTGAAATAAATGACTATCCCATTTGTTTCCAATTGAATAACATTTGAAAGGGTCTTCATATTTAATTGATATTTGATGTGTCACTGTATAACTATGGATTACAAGTCAATCCATATATTTGTCAAAGTTGGTCAAATTTTACAGATGCCTTTGCCTTTTTTTTATCTTTTGGTAATATTTGCAAAAATATAGCAAGGACATCTGTATCCAAAAGTCACTTTTCTAGTTTTATAATGGCAGGGATACATATACACTACATGCGGTCTGGTAGGCCAGATATAGAGCTTATAATCCTCTTGATGCTGGGTGCCATGCGAGGAAGCTTCTAGAACCATTTTTCAAGTATTTGATATGACCTGATTGGGAACCTTCCACATGCGAGGCAGATGATCTACCCCCAAACCACTGCTGTGGTCTCAAACCAACATTAAACATTGGTCAATTTTAATGCTTTTAATTACAATTATAATTCTAGAGTGCTGGGTTTAATGGTAAAGCATCTGACCTAGAATCTGTGGGTCATGGGTATGAATCCCCACAATGGTCATTAAGTTGTGGTGCTCATTTTTTTGTGTGTGAGTTTGTTTTCTTCATTTTTTATATAGATGCTGATTACCCAGGAAATTCCTCTGACTTGTATAGTACAGACTTATATAGCAGTTCATATTATTTGATTTCAGAGGGCCTCATTAAGAGAAGATGATTATTTAAATTTCAGCGAAGGAGTAAGAACCATCCTGCTTCTTAGTTAACTCTTTACTTCATATAGATGCATTTAGACACCTAATATAGACGCATTTAGACACCTAATATTGAAGGCTTTTGAATTATTGAGTGAATTATGTTTATATGAACTGACAGAGTGGAAAACAGTGCAGGAAGTGTTCAGATTGCTCGTTACGAGCAATCTGAACTATTCCTGCACTGTTTTCAAAGGCCATCTGTGATTGGTGTGGAAAAATGCGTATCTATGAAGTAAAGGGTTAAATGCATTAATGAAAGAAAATGTTTTTATAAATCATGAAAGTGAAAACAACATTAATTTTACTATCAGCAATTTATAAATTCTTAACGTCAATGTTGATTGTGCCTGAAAACTAAAACGTCCTGCTCAACAAAAACAAATCTTTTTTCCCAAAAAAAACACATTTTACATTGAGGGAAATTTGCGATCGGTCTTTTATTAAGTTATCTTGAGTAATCAGAAAACAGATCTTGCCGTTATATTGAAAGTAAATATTTACCATCTGTTAGAATCCGACACATTTCTATAGAAAAGCTCTTGATTTATCTGGTGTGGGACATGCCAGTTATTTTCAGATAAAATGATAAGTTTTTCACATGGTAATACTCTTCAAAGGGTGAGTAAGTTAAAATCAACCTGTATTAAGCAACCACCTGTCTTAAGAGATCATTTTTGCTCATTCCCTTGATTGGCTGCTTAAGACAGGTTTGACTGTATATACCAGTATGTGAGGGCCACTGTCAACTCTTAATTAGCATAACTACAACCTGTTTTAAGTGATTAAAAGAATAAGAATGAATATTTTATGTTAAGATCATTTGTTCCAGGTAGTGTTATCATTCCGTGATGAAGATCATTTCTGAAAAGATTACATTACAATGGATCTGTTGGGGAAATTTTAGTGTATATCTTTATGAGCTGTTTTCACAGAAATATCATAATTTAACTGTAGTTTAAAATAAATGCCGTGGAAAATGGTGCTTTTGGGATTTTATCCTTTTTATTGATTCATCAAAATGTTGCTTTTAAGTGATAGTTTTTTTTTATTAGGACAAAAATCTTGTCTGGAAATGGAAAAGAGCAATTATTTTTTATAGAACTGGAATTTCATTTAATTGTAATTGTGTGTGTAATTGTAGTTACGGCAATGCAATTAAAGTTGAGATTTTTGGTGTAACTGAAGCTAGGGATACTTTAATAAAATAATTTATGACAAAAGTCATTGTATATGTAAACTTACCATTTCAACATTCCTGCAAATTATCCCAAATTTTGGTTAAATCATGCAGAAAATAAATTATTTTCTTGAAATGCAATAATTTTAAACAAAAAACGAGAAAATTGTCAAATTGATTTACTGCAATTTTATTTGCGAAATTGTTTCTTAAAATGCAGTCCAGGTTATTCCTATTACAAAGCTATGAATTGAAATAAATGGGGCAGTAATGTAGTGGATAGAGTGTTGCCCATTCACACAAGATGTTGCTGGTTTGATCCCTAACTCTACCTGATGCTCTCAAAAACAACTCCCAGTATTGGTTTGACCGAGAAAGTGGACTCGAGAGTGGTTCATATAAGCATTGAGCTTACTTAGGCAAGTAAGTATGTGCTCTGATTATCCAGCCATGATGAGGAGTGCTGATCATTATGTCTAATCTGTCAGTGGATTCTACCATGGTCTACAGTGGATTCTAGCATGGTCTACAGCGTTATTTATCTTCTGTTTTAAGATAATAAAATGATGAGTTAGGATAATAATAACGTTGTTTACCAAATACTTGTGCACTTAACTTGTTTGTTATATTTTACAGTGTTTTTGTTCTTCTTGGAAGCAATTTACATGAACAATTTGCCAAAATCTAGTTTATTACAATCATGTCCATGTCTGTGTTGGAGAAAATGTTTGTTGTTCTTTAACTATAATGACACTTGGTCATACTCAGCATTCATCTCCTGTAGATATTATATTACCAGTTGTTTATTGTTTTATGCCCTCTCACAATTCTGATGCTTTGCAAGTGGAGAAAAAAAAACCTAATAAATAATTTTTTTATCTTAAATGGGGTTTAAAGCCATTTTCAACACTTTTCATGTTATACTAGCCCGGGCCCGATTAGCTCAGTCGGTTACGCGTCTGACTATCAATCCAGGGGTCGTGAGTTCGAATCCCCTCCCGGCAACAGTCTCCGTGATGATTGATATACGACATTGTGTCTCATTATCATTTGTCTCTCACCACTGATTCAAGTGGGAAAGTTATCAGTTACTTACGGAGATGGGGTGTGCTCGAGTACTGGTTGATCTCAGGAAACAGTGGTTTGGTTAACTGTTAGCCCTCGATGGCATAAAAATGACACTAAATATTCAATCAATCAATCAATCAATCAATCAATCAATCAGGTTATACTAATACTAGTATGGCATATCCAGTTTTACTGGTAGAGGAAGACCTCAGACTGAGTCAGGCTGAATAGAACCACCGTCCTTCCGCAAGTAACTGGAAACTTCCTCACAAAGTTTTTGGAGCGAGCAGGACTCGAACCTACAACCTTAGTGGTGAGTCAGGTAAGTGATCTTGAGAAGGCACCTTAGACCACTTGGCCATGGAGGTCAAGAGTTTTATTTGAAGGGTAGGGATGAATATTGGCTGCTTTTTATGCCCAGTGATTCGGTGTCTGTCCGTACATACCTATGTTAGTAATTGTTTTGGATGATTGAAAAACAGTAATAATTTATTATGTTTCTGTTTAAGACATTTAACAATATGCTTTAATGTGGTTTATTTCTGTTATGTGGCTACCCCTAAAGTAATTAGCTGGGCATGAGGTATATTTGAGTTTATCTTTTATATTCTAAAAATATTGTCAATTTATCGACAAACAGGTTTCCTGACTTATGGTTCTAATATCTGTGACTTAAAAATCACATTGACTAAAAATAAGTTTTTTTTTTGTTTTACAAAAGAGAAACTGATTGGATGAAATACAAACAGTCGAATTTTACATTTATTTTTTTTTTGTGAAAGGTTTTGTAGAACAAATAATAAAAAGAAATATAGTAGTATGGTTTATTTACCGAATTATACAGTATGTATTCTGTCAGATTATTCTGTACAATATGTATTCTGTCAGATAATTCTGTAGAATATATATTGTCAGATAATTTGTGGATATGACTGTAGTCTGTCAAATAATTCTGTAGAATATGTTTTCCATCAGATAATTCTGTAGAATATGTATTCTGTCAGACAATTCTGTAGAATATGTATTCTGTCAGACAATTCTGTAGAATATGTATTCTGTCAGACAATTCTATAAAATATGTATTTAGTTAGATAATTCTGTAGAATATGTATTCCGGTAGACAATTCTATAGAATATTTATTCTGTCAGACAATTCTATAGAATATGTTTTCTGTCGGACAATTCTATGGATTAAGTAATCTGTTATACAATTAATTCTATAGAATATTGTAATTTGTTTGTAGAATATGTATTCTGTCAGACAATTCTATGGATTATGTAATCTGTTAGACAATTAATTCAATAGAATATTGTAATTTGTTTGTAGAATATGTATTCTGACAGATTATTCTGTAGAAAAATGTTTAGAAAATTCATAAAGCCGTCATGAAGTTTCAGATAGCAATCTCCATCAGTATTCCTGCCACTAATTTGGTAATGGATGTGAAAAACAGTAAAACTGTCAATACTTCTGAGTTTTACCTTTCCCTTGTGTTTTGGATTGAGTATATAGTTTGAGCTCATCTTATCTTAGTAATTCTCATAGATCGGTTACCCGTTGTTGTATGTTGTCATTGTCTGTGGACATCATCCAGCATTTCTTTAAATGACTAAAGCTACAGCAATGATTCTATTAAATATTGTGATTATTAGATTTATTGGTTGGTGCACATTCAGAGTTATTCTATATTTTGTCTCATCCAAAACTCCAATATGGCCACTGTTACTAAAAATAGACTAAAATTGAGAATATTTTAAACCATACGTCTGACTCTGAAACTCATTAACAAATCATGTGTATGATCCTTGGATGACCCATTATCAAGTTCTGGTGTTTTTCATCTTAGTGCCTACCACACATTGGAATAAATAAAATTTACAAAGAAATCCCTGGGATGTCCCCTTCAAACTTGTGTTTTTTGGTAGCCAACAGGCCACTATTACTACAAGTAAACTAAAATTGAGGCTGTAAGTTGCTTGTATTAACTGCAGTCATTGTAAAATAGATAATACAAGACAATTAAGGGTTTTGTGTTTTGTGAAATAAACCTCCATTATTTGTTAGTACCGGGATACCCACTATTAATGGAAGGTTGGGTTTCCAGACACAAATTTTCCACCTGTCAAATGCCACCTTCATTTATGTTCTAAATATTTTAAAATTCATTCACAGAAGTGATTGGTTTGAGCTGGACTTACCTCTGTCCAAAATATTTAAAGTGAGAGAGTGTTCAAGGTTCTGGCAGAAAGATGGGGGTTTCAAAATATTTAAAGTGAGAGAGTTTACAACTTTCTGGCAGAAAGAGTGGGGTTTCAAAATATTTAAGTGAGAGAGTTTACAATTTTCTGGCGGAAAGATTGGGGTTACAAAATATTTAAGTGAGAGAGTTTACAACTTTCTGGCAGAAAGATGGGGGTTTCAAAATATTTAAAGTGAGAGAGTTTACAACTTTCTGGCAGAAAGAGTGGGGTTTCAAAATATTTAAAGTGAGAGAGTTTACAACTTTCTGGCAGAAAGATAGGGGTTTCAAAATATTTAAAGTGAGAGAGTTTACAACTTTCTGGCAGAAAGATAGGGGTTTCAAAATATTTAAAGTGAGAGAGTTTACAACTTTCTGGCAGAAAGATTGGGGTTTCAAAATATTTAAAGTGAGAGAGTTTACAACTTTCTGGCAGAAAGAGTGGGGTTTCAAAATATTTAAAGTGAGAGAGTTTACAACTTTCTGGCAGAAAGATGGTGGTTTCAAAATATTTAAAGTGAGAGAGTTTACAACTTTCTGGCAAAATATTTAAAGTGAGAGAGTTTACAACTTTCTGGCAGAAAGATAGGGGTTTCAAAATATTTAAAGTGAGAGAATTTACAACTTTCTGGCAGAAAGAGTGAGGTTTCAAAATATTTAAAGTGAGAGAGTTTACAATTTTCTGGCGGAAAGATTGGGGTTTAAAAATATTTAAGTGTGAGATTTTACAACTTTCTGGCAGAAAGATGGTGGTTTCAAAATATTTAAAGTGAGAGAATTTACAACTTTCTGGCAGAAAGATTGGGGTTTCAAAATATTTAAAGTGATAAAGAAAGTTTTCAAATTTTTGGGAAAAAATGGGAGTTTCAAAACATTTTAACTGAGAAAGTCAACAAGTTCTTTGCGGAAAGAGGGGCGTTCTAAAATATTTTAACACTTTACTTCATAAAGATGCCTTTGGACACCTCTAATATAGATGCCTTTTGACACTTTAATATAGAAGGCTTTTGAATGATTGGGTAAATTATGTTTATATTAACTGACAGAGTGGCAAACAGTGTAGGAAGTGTTCAGATTGCTCGTTACGAGCAATCGGCTGAATTCTTCCTGCCCTGTTTTCAAAGGTTTCTGTGATTGGTGCGGAAAAATGCGTATATATGGAGTAAAGGGTTAAGTTAAGAAAGTTTATAAGCTTCTGATGAAAAGATAGGGGTTCCAAAATATTTTTACTGAAAAAGTTTACGTTTGTTTCTAACAGAAAGATTGGGGTTCCAAAATATATAACTGAGAAAGCTTACACTTGTTTTTGACAGAAAGATTTGGGTTATAAAAATTTTAACCGAGAAAGTTTTCACTTGTTTCTGACAGAGAGATTGGGGTTCCAAAATATTTTAAGTGAGAAAGTTTATAGGTTTCTGACAGAAAGATCGGGGTTCCAAAATATTTTAACTGAGAAAGTTTACAGGTTTCTGGCAGAAAGATAGCATTGGCACTCAGATCTTCCTCCACCAATAAACATGACATCCATGCATCAATGACTGTTTACTGTAATTGCTTAATTGGTTTCATATGATCTGATTCCTGTCAAACTGCAATTACCAAACCATAAGCAAAATTGTTATAATCTCGTTTTCCAACCTGGGTCAATGAACTTATGTATCCGATTATGTATGCATGAGGATCACCATGACCATTAAAAGACAGTTCCATAGTCAGTCTATCTCTGCTAACACACACACAATAATTCCTGCCTTTCATTATTCTGCCTTTCATTAGTAAGTAATGTTTCTCTTTTCTGAGGAGTCTAGATTATAGATTGCTTATTCCAGGATCACTGTTACATGTACATGTTGTCAGTACTGTGGCTGTAGGGCTCTTGTTTGCCCATTTTTGAGCCTGTTATTCTGCCCCATTCCCAATTGCAAATTGTATCTTTTTTTCCAAATCCAAAGTAACAAAAATTCCCAATTTCAAAATGCAAAGAAGCCAAAAGAAATATTTTGGGGAAAAGTTTGGAGATTTTTTGATACATGTATTATGATTTAAATGTAGTCATCTACAAGAATGTCACATTTTTATACATTGAATATACATTACACTTAATATATTGTTATGTATACTGAAGGAATCCGTGCTATATAGTTTTTTCCCAATTTCTTTAAAAATGCTTATTTTCCCAAAGTCAGGGGCCCCGACCTCATTCCCAAAAGTGCAAGCATGAGCCCTGGGCTGTGATTTGTGACAATATTTAAATCCTTTATTATAACTTGGATCTGAATTTAATCAAAATATGATTGGGGGGCACATAAATAATGACTCTTGGATTGTGGACAAAGCTGGGTTTTATTTTACATCAGTTTGTCTGTGTAGCACTTAACCTTGCCAAGACACGCCAGTGTCATGTCAGAGTAGAAGACGTCATCTGGAGCAGCAAGTGAAACAAGTTCACCAGATAGATAGATATCTGTATGATTTATGATGGAGCTCATGGTTATTGATGGAGACTCCTGTGAGACAACTTTGATTGTGCATCTTATTTTCTTTACCCAATATTCTGGGGTCTGTTTCCCCAGTGACTTAATTACACAATTATGTCTCTGCTTTCACTAAACTTTTTAAGTCTTAACATTTCAATATGAATAAATTATGAAAGTTTCATTTGTGCAGTATTTTTACAAATTTAAAAAAAAAATCTATTTACAAGGCCTATAAAAGTTTGTTCGATGATGTTATTAAAACTTTAAATGAATTTCCAGATTTTTTCGGTAACTTTTAAATTTTGCACAAAGAAGTTTGTAAACTTACAAATGTTTGTGAAATGGGTCCAGGTTGTCCAAGACACCAAGATTTCTTATGCATAATTTTCACACCAGAGATTGTGGGTTCTATTAGCCTTCTGGGTAAAAAATCTTCAATAGAGTCAAACCTGTTTTAAGCAACCAGTCAAGAGAAGGAGCAAAATTGGCCTTTTAAGACAGGTAACTATTGCCTGATACAAGTTTATTTGCTCTAAAAGCATAGACACTGGAAAAAGTAAATGTGACTGCTAAAGTCAATTGGCTGCTTAATAGAGGTGGCTGCTTACACAAGTTAGACTGTATAAATTTTAATGAAGTTTGTCGTTTACTTGTAGAAAAAGGGTTATTATACAGAGATTCATTCTGATCCCCCATCAATAGAGTTGAATGCCATTGTTATAAGGACTTACATGTACATGGAGACTTACTGAGATTTTATGAAAACTTTGTATATATATTTCTGCAAAATCTCGTGATATCTCATTTTTAGTTATCTTAACTTCCATTAATTTTAGGAAAACAAATAAAATTTTCCATTGCAGAATGAAATTTTAAACAATATCCTTATACTGCTATGAAAATAATTTCTTGTAATCTTACTTCAAACTGTAATATCTTTAATGCAAGGTCATTTTGCATGATCAAAACATCATAAAATATTTAAATTTACATGCAACTTATATTTTATGTGCAAGAAATCAGAAACTGCTGCCTTGAAATTATTTATTTTATCCAACGGGTGTTACTTGAGATTTCCCATGAACAGCAGTGAAGGACCAGATCATTATGGTTTTGTGAATATGAGTTTATTCTGAGAGAACAATTATAGTGCCATTTAATATAGGAAAAAATTAGTTTTTTGTAGAATGCTGGCAGTTAGAATGTAGAGAGATTAACGAAGATGGCGATTGAGAAGCTTGGTAAGGACGATCAGGCAAAAGCAATTAAAGAAAATTGCAAAAAGTTAACTGTCCCAAAAATAAATAAAGAGCTTTAGATGGCCATTATGGAAAAACGGGAGGCTGATTTGAGCATTCAGAGCGTCCAAAAGTATATATCTATGGCAATGGTCCCAATTATGAAAATGTTAGAAAAATTAAAAAACAAGGGAGACATATCAGACACAAAAATGTTAGCCAAGGATACATTTAAGATCCTGGCAATCGGCAAATTATTGTTCATCCTGTTGTCCAATTAAAATACAGCAGGCATGTGTCAGTTTCTGTTCATGATTGGTTGAGACGACTTGAAAGCAAAAGTAGATACCATTGAAAAGGAGGACAAAAAGGGCTTAGAAATTTAGACCCCAAGGAGAACACCACACCAGGGGTCGTTCCAACAAGGGGGGAGAAATTGGTCAACACTTATGCTGACACTGCAGTACCCAAAGGTGGGATATCACCGTGGAGGTCGTTTGACTGTAGTAAAGAATTACATGTGGAAATCCTCGCCATACCAGAAAGCCCACAAGTAAAAGGGCTGGTGGAGGTGAGTAACACACCTACCAACTTTGAATTAAAATATTTCAAATTTGAATGGGAAAGTTACATCTGACTCTTGGATTTTAAATTCAGTTACATAATCTGGTTATGAAATTGAACTTGCTCAACAACCCCACTAAAATGCACAAACACAAATAGATTTTCTAAAACGTGAAAATGAGCAAGCATATAATTGAGGAAATTTCAGACAATGATAATCATGGATATTTTTCAAATGTATTTGTGCTGCCAATTAAAGATGGTAGTGTTCGGTTTATACTAAATTCAATTTTTTTTAATGACGATGTTATAAATCAACATTTTAAAATGGAAACTATCAAATCAGCAAAAGCAAGTTTTCAACAAGGGGATTATTTTGGGGCCATTGATTTAAAAGATGCTTATTTTAGTATACCTGTGAAAGAAACAAATAGGAAATGTCTGCTGTTAAGTTGGAATGGAAGGAAGCATCAGTTGTGTACACAACCCCAAGGGATATCCTGTAGTCGTAGGGTACTTATAAACATTTTAAACCAGTTTGTGCTCTCTTTTTGAAAACAAGAACATTCCAATATCCCTTGTATTGTTGATAGTTTATTGAAAGGGAAGACTGATTGTAAAAGCAATATTAAGGATACTATAATATTAGTTGACAGGTTGGGATTTACCATCTATCCTGAAAAATCAGTTATTGAATCAGTTCCAATTATTGTGTTTCTGGGATTTGTCCTAAATTCAATCAATATGACAGTGAGGTTAATGCCAGAAGTGGTAAAAAGTTTTATTATATTATATTTTATTATGTTCCACTATGTTTCAAAACAAGGAGGTTACAATTAAACAGTTTACAACATTAATTGGAAAAATTGTGGCTTGTAAACCTGGTATGCAGTATGCTGCGTTATATTATAAGGATTTGGAACTTATAAAAGATTCGGAACTTAAGAAATATTGTGGAAATTTTGATGCGAAAATGGCCATCAGTGATGATATACGGGAGATATTCAATGGTGGATAGATATTTAAGCCTATAATTCGGAAAGACCCCACTGTAATTTTGCATATTGATGCAAGCAATAGTGGTTGGGGTGTTGTGAATAATTCTGTAGGAAGTAGTATAGGAGGGTTTTTATCAGATGAGGAAATCAGTGAACAGATTAATTTTCTTGAAAAAAGCAGCAATGTTAACTGTACAACATAAATTTTAACCAAAAATATATGGAATACACATTGATATATATATATATATATATGGATAACACAGTAGTGGTATCTTACATTAACAAATTTGGTGGAAAAATTTATAAATTGGCTGGAGACATTTGGATTTGGTGTAGTGCTAAAAAACATTTGGATCAGTGCGGCACATATTCCTGGTATTGATAATTTTGAAGCCGATAGATTAAGTAGAAATATGAATGATGATGCAGAATAGTTGCTTGATTCCGAGTTATTTCATCAACTTGAAAGAGTTGTTGGTCCAATAGATATTGATTTATTTGCATCAAATTGAATCATCAAAAGTCGCAATATGTGTCCCACCATCCTGATAAAAGTACAGTGGCTATTGATGCTTTTACATTATCCTGGAAAAATAAGAACTGTTATTCATTTCCTCCTTTTAACGTAATTGGCGACATTAATTGAAAGTGGTGACAGAAAAGTTGGGCAGAGTGATATTAATCACACCAATATGGACAGCACAGGTTTGGTTTTCAGCAGTACTTTACCAGATATGCGAACAGTCATACATATTACCAGCACCGAGCATTTTTCTTCCCCAGAACACCAACAAAAAACATCCTATTCCAGATCTTTGTCTTGGTGTTTTCATATTATCAGGGAAAAACTCCAAAGTCGAGGACTATCAGAAGAAGTTGTCACTATTATCTTGCAATCATGGCGTCAGTCAACATGCAAACAGTATGGGACATATCTCCAAAAGTGGATGTGTTTACCAACAAGTATTAGATTTTTTATTTCAATTATATGAACAAAATGTTGGGTACAGGGCTATGAACACAGCAAAATCGTCCATCTCATCAATATGTGCATTGATAAGTGTTGATATTTATTTAATGAAATATCAGTTAAAAGATTTATGATATATATTTTCAAATCGACCTGCTTTACCAAAACAGGATAAAATTTGGGATGTGAATAAATTTTTTCATATTTGAGATTAATACAAAATAATGAAAAACTTGAGCGTGTTACAGCTATCAAAAAAGTTAGCAATATTGTTAATGTTATTGTTGGGACAGCTATGTTAAATGTTTCATTTATCACAGTTGAAAAATGTATGTTACTTATCTGATTTTGTGAAACAAACAAAACCAGGAAAACATATCGAACCATTTCGAAAATTCGAAAGGATTATATTGCTAGGACTGCACTGGTTAGGAATGATGAACAAAATCTATTCATATCTAATGTTAAACCATTTAAAGCTGTTACGAAAAGCACAATTGCACATTGGATAAAAACATTGATTATGAGGCAGAGCAGGCACAGACATTCAGGTGTTTGGTTCATAAAGCTGTCGAGCTGCATCAACATCATCCGCTGTAGGAAAAGGTTTAAAATTGGATACTTGGCGGGTGGGTGCAGTTCGGAAAATACTTTCAAGAAATTTTATCACAAACATAATTCTTCCTTTGCCAAGGCTGTACTCGGTCTACCACGAGTACATTATGGACATTGATAACTGTATTTATCATAATCGGTGATTGAAGGCATTACATTTACTTGTACGAGGGGCATTCAATATATTCTGTCACTGGTCTTTGGATATTTGAGATTTTTGACAGGAATGGGATTTTTTTTTTTAGGCCAACCCTTCAAAGAAATCACTCCGCACAGATACACACTTTTGAAGTCTTGTTGTCCATGACATAAATGCCACAAAGTAGTCTCCCCTTGGTAAACTGTTCAGACACTGAAAAATGGCAGACCCAAGGGCACTTCTGGTAGCATAGAATTTACCTGCGAGCATTTTTTTTAGCATGGGAAATAGAAAAATATCACAGGGGCTTAAGTCTGAGGAATAAGGGGGGTGTTCAACCTGAATAACATTTTCTTGTTCTAAGAAAGATTGTACACTTTTAGTTTTGTGGGTAGAAGTAGTGTCATGAATAAGCAGTATGCCTTCCAAACCTGTACTTGGGCATTTATTTTGATAAAACATTTTTTAATTATTCTACCCTCTTTGCAAGGAATTTGTACAACAGGACCACTAGAAATAGCATATAAAACCTTCTTGGCGCTTCATATCCTCTTTGTTATTACCGGCCTAGCCTGATTTTTACCAAGCCATGGTTTGTTATTGATGCGCCGTTGGGGCTCAATTAATAAACCCAAGTCTCATCTCCAGTGAGCAAGTCAGAAATTTTCCTAGGATTACAGTTTTTTATATTTTTTCTGAAGTTTTTTAGCACAATCTAAAAGCTTGGCCTTTTGGTCAGGTGTCAATCAGCAAGTGGGGATCCATCTATAACAAATCTTCTTTAATTTCAAACAGTTCATCAGAAGGTGATGAATGGTGCCTTCTAAAATACCTGAATTATATTAAGCTATCTGGGAAACAATATACTGTCCAGTCTTCTACTCTAGCTCTTACAGCATCAATGTTTTCATTTGTTGCTGCAGCAACAGGCCTACCTGGACAGTTATCTTCTTGCAGGTTATGCTGAACCCCCCTTAAATTTCTTAACCCAACGAAAATCTGTTCTTAATGTTACAGTATAACTAACATCTATACGACACAATTCAGAATAAATATGTTTTGGCGATAACCACAAAAAAACTTGATCTTTAATGTAAGCCCTTATTTCTAATTTTTCTTCAGGTTTCATTATGACATTGAAATATAGCCATGGTACATGAGTGCATATAATTCAACAATGAATATCTTGGTCAATTTATAATCAGATTAAATTGAGAATTCGCCGGTGTTTTGAATAAACATCCCCAAACAGTTGCACAAGTTTTTCATGTTCTTATGCAACATTGTTTCTACGGAAGGCCTTTAGTGACAGAATTTATTGAATGCCCCCCTTGTATTGTTGTGGAAACTCTAATTATAATTAATTACTTAATTTGTAAGTATTTAATTATTACAGTGTAATAATTTCAACTTCAAAAATTAAAAGATATATAGAATTTGGATGTAGAGAGTTGTTTTATTGAACATAATTTTTATTATCTCAAAAAACAGTTATGGTTATTATTGTGTTTTAGCTCTAAAATCTCATGGGAAATCTCAAGTTACTCCAGTTCAATAAAATTTAAAAATTAATCGAGATTTGATAAAGATTGATTGTAATTTTGTTGATAAACTGTTGGTAATTGGATTTCACATGCCCACCCTTGGCAATTACATAATTGACATGTGTATACATTACATATGTAGGTGATTCACCCACACAAGTTACACGCAATCACAACTTCTCTAAAGAATGACCTTGACCTTCACTGCTGTTCTCTCATGTGAAATTTAAGTTATCACCAGTTCGACAAAATTACAATCAATCTTCATCAAGTCTTGATTAATTGTTAAATTAATCTGAGTGCTATTTTATCAGGAGATGTTCTCTCTATGTTTTAATGTGTAAATGGTGTTCAAAACACAAATAATTGAAATTAGCATGAAAGTTATGGTAAAATACTAAGTTTGTGTTACATGTCATATTGGACAATTGTTTACCCATATGTATATACATATAGTTTTGTTAGAATTTTGCAGAAATTGAACTCACAAATTTCAAGCGCAATGTGGCATTAAATTACGGTATTTGATCCATGATTGGATGGTCTTGGGTTCAATCTTTCTTCATGGTTATGTGTGGTGTCCTTGAGTAAGACACTTTTTCCCACATATACTTAGTACTGGTTCTACCCCGAGGAAGACTTTGAGTGTGATTTGTAAAAATTTGTTTCGCAATCAATGTAAAATAAATATAACTAAATTACAGTAGTTTATTTTCTTTGATCAAATGTCACAAATTTGTGTATAATATGCTTATTTGTTTCAAATCCCAAACAATTAAATGTGTGTTAAAGTCAATAAAACAAGGCAGCACCTGATTGTGACAACAGAAATATTTGAGAAAAATAATATCACACTTCTTAACAAATTCCTGATATGTCACAATATCCCTCGATTTTCTCTCTCATTTGGCAGAAATATGCGCTGTATGAGCACAAACGTAGCTGACGTCCCCATATAAGTAGTAATCATCATAATGTACAAGGATGCATTAGCTGTAGTTAAGATCAGTTTTACATCAGCCTACTTTGTCCTCAGCTCTGACAATGTAAGATTGTTTAATTAAAAGCATATCCAACTCTGTGGGTGTTTTAGTTGATTTTGCTGAGTATCACTCTATTAAAACATATGGAACTCTGTGGGTGTTTTAGTTGATGTTGCTGAGTATCACTCTATTAAAACATATGAAACTCTGTGGGTGTTTTAGTTGATGTTGCTGAGTATCACTCTATTAAAACATATGAAACTCTGTGGGTGTTTTAGTTGATGTTGCTGAGTATCACTCTATTAAAACATATGAAACTCTGTGGGTGTTTTTGTTGATTTTGCAAAGTATCACTCTATTAAAACATATGAAACTCTGTGGGTGTTTTTGTTGATGTTGCTGAGTATCACTCTATTAAAACATATGAAACTCTGTGGGTGTTTTTGTTGATTTTGCTGAGTATCTCTCTATTAAAACATATGAAACTCTGTGGGTGTTTTTGTTGATGTTGCTGAGTATCACTCTATTAAAACATATGAAACTCTGTGGGTGTTTTTGTTGATTTTGCTGAGTATCACTCTATTAAAACATATGAAACTCTGTGGGTGTTTTTGTTGATTTTGCTGAGTATCACTCTATTAAAACATATGAAACTCTGTGGGTGTTTTTGTTGATTTTGCAAAGTATCACTCTATTAAAACATATGAAACTCTGTGGGTGTTTTTGTTGATTTTGCTGAGTATCACTCTGTTAAAATATATGGAACTCTGTGGGTGTTTTTGTTGATGTTGCTGAGTATCACTCTGTTAAAATATATGGAACTCTGTGGGTGTTTTTGTTGATGTTGCTGAGTATCACTCTGTTAAAATATATGGAACTCTGTGGGTGTTTTAGTTGATTTTGCTGAGTATCACTCTGTTAAAATATATGGAACTCTGTGGCTGTTTTTGTTGATGTTGCTGAGTATCACTCTGTTAAAATATATGGAACTCTGTGGGTGTTTTAGTTGATTTTGCTGAGTATCACTCTGTTAAAACATATGGAACTCTGTGGGTGTTTTAGTTGATGTTGCTGAGTATCACTCTATTAAAACATATTGAACTCTGTGGGTGTTTTAGTTGATTTTGCTGAGTATCACTCTATTAAAACATATGGAACTCTGTGGGTGTTTTAGTTGATGTTGCTGAGTATCACTCTGTTAAAATATATGGAACTCTGTGGGTGTTTTAGTTGATTTTGCTGAGTATCACTCTGTTAAAACATATCAAACTTTGTGGGTGTTTAAGTTGATGTTGCTGAGTATCTCTCTGTTAAAACATATCAAACTCTGTGGGTGTTTTAGTTGATTTTGCTGAGTATCACTCTGTTAAAACATATCAAACTTTGTGGGTGTTTAAGTTGATGTTGCTGAGTATCACTCTGTTAAAACATATCAAACTCTGTGGGTGTTTTAGTTGATTTTGCTGAGTATCACTCTGTTAAAACATATGGAACTCTGTGGGTGTTTTAGTTGATGTTGCTGAGTATCACTCTATTAAAACATATTGAACTCTGTGGGTGTTTTAGTTGATTTTGCTGAGTATCACTCTATTAAAACATATGGAACTCTGTGGGTGTTTTAGTTGATGTTGCTGAGTATCACTCTGTTAAAATATATGGAACTCTGTGGGTGTTTTAGTTGATTTTGCTGAGTATCACTCTGTTAAAACATATCAAACTTTGTGGGTGTTTAAGTTGATGTTGCTGAGTATCTCTCTGTTAAAACATATCAAACTCTGTGGGTGTTTTAGTTGATTTTGCTGAGTATCACTCTGTTAAAACATATCAAACTTTGTGGGTGTTTAAGTTGATGTTGCTGAGTATCTCTCTGTTAAAACATATGGAACTCTGTGGGTATTTTAGTTGATGTTGCTGAGTATCACTCTATTAAAACATATGGAACTCTGTGGGTGTTTTTGTTGATTTTGCTGAGTATCACTCTATTAAAACATATGGAACTCTGTGGGTGTTTTTGTTGATTTTGCAAAGTATCACTCTATTAAAACATATGGAACTCTGTGGGTGTTTTAGTTGATGTTGCTGAGTATCACTCTATTTAAAATAGATATTATATATTTTGTTTGTGTTGGCAATAAGAAATTATTCTTCCTAGGCCGAAATGTTTCGGTTACCTCAAACTTGGGACATACCTTTTTCTCAACCTTTTAAATTCACATATGTGTTGCCTGCAGCTAGGCTGATACTAGGTATACCTCACACAATGTTAATGTGTGGTTCAGTTCAATAACTTTGTGTCTTTTAATATATTTGTTTGTCTTTAATTTTTTGAAAATTTATTGAGTGATAGGTCTCTGACAGGAAAGCAATGTTTTTTGTTCAATTTCTGTAGTTTCCTGATATTTTAATAGATAGGGTTCTTGTGAAGGAAGCTTGGAATTAGCTTTTTAGCAAAATTTAAATCAGTATAGGTCAAGGTAACCAGAACTAAAATTAAAGATATGGTGTCAACTTGAGTTTCCTTTTTTTGGTGACATTTTGTGGATATGTTCCTTTCCTGAAAATAAAAGAAATTTTGTATTAATGCTTTTGAAACAAACTGGTCCAAAGTCCAGAGCATTGTTACTTAAATAGAAGATTTGTTTTCATCCACCAACATGATTGGATTGTCTGCTAACTAAGGTTCCTAACTAGAAATGATACTAAGCATGTCTCCCTTATCTGTGATAGCTAATGAATGCAACCTCAGCATGTTCCCTTGGCAAATGAATGCAACCTCAGCATGTGACCTTAGCAAATGAATGTAACCCCAGCATGTTCTCTTGGCAAATGAATGCAACCCTAGCATGTGCCCGTAACAAATGAATGCAACTTCAGCATGTGACCTTAGCAAATGAATCAACCTCAGCATGTTCCCTTGGCAAATGAATGCAACCCCAGCATGTGACCTAAGCAAATAAATGCAACCTCAGCATGTGACCTTAGCAAATGAATGCAACCCCAGCATGTGACCTTAGCAAATGAATGCAACCCCAGCATGTGACCTTAGCAAATGAATGCAACCTCAGCATGTGACCTTAGCAAATGAATGCAACCTCAGCATATGACCTTAGCAAATGAATGTAGCCTCAGCATGTTCCCTTGGCAAATGAATGCAACCCCAGCATGTTACCTTAGTAAATGTATGCAACCTCAGCATGTTCCCTTTGCAAATGAATGCAATCCCAGCATGTGACCTTAGCAAATGAATGCAACCTCAGCATGTTCCCTTGGCAAATGAATGCAACCCCACAACTAACTTCTCGCTAAACAAAATCATAGAGGCCACGACGCTCGTGAATCCGTATGAAAATCTCATAGCTGCCTCCTGCCTCCACACGGAATCCACACATAAAAGGGGATACGGGCAGGAGACCCATGGCAGGCCAAATGTGAATTAGGCATGAGCAGTATTTAAAAACAGTCTTATTTAGAACCGGGATTTTGTTTCAAGTTTACCACTCCAATTTAAATATTGATTTTGTCACGTTTTGACTCGAACTATTCAGAATTTATTTATTAATGAAAATGAGATGCTTTTTATCCATTTAAATAATTTCTTTATTTATTAAGATATACATGACATTCTTTCCTGATATTCTCCCTTTAACACCAATGTGTGACATACCATAGCAAATATCTTTATCCCAGTATGACATCTCCACAACTGTGACCTTAACAAATGATGTTCCCCAAGTATGACCTTAGCAAATGACTTTTACCCAAAGTGCAACTTTAGCAAATGATTTCATCCCCAGTGTGACCTCAACAAATGACTCCATATGCACTGCAACTTAAAGCAAATGATTTTAACTCCAGTGTGACCTTAGCAAATGACTTCACCCTGATATGACCTCAGCAAATGACTTCATTATGACTTTTAAACAAGACTTAATTTACTTAATCATCAAATAATTGATGATGATGTAAAACACTTTTCATTTCAGCCATTTATTTATCTCTGAATGTAAATGGAACATTAACTAGTAATATTTACTTTAGATATATTTTCTTAACATCTGAAATCTGTATAATACAATACAGGTGTGTGATTTTATTACATATACATAATAGTTATGAATGGCCCAGACTGATTTTCCCACCTTTTATTAATCAGATTTTTTTTTTATCAATTAATAACGAGGGTAAAAGTTGATAATGTTCTGGTAGAACAAGTGGCAAGTGATTACTTGCAGGTGTGGATCTACGCAGATAGACTGCCAATTATTTCAACTTCCGTTTTAAAGGGTGTATATCATGAAAAAGGCCGCTATAAATGTCATTTATAAAATGGATAAAAATCATCTCATAAGCATTAACAAATAAAATCCAAATGGTTTGGTATGTCATTTTAATAAAAAAAACAAAAAACATGACATAATCGTTGTTCAAATTGGAGTGGTAAAAATAGAAATCACAAATACTGCATAATGACCTTTACATAATCTTTAAGACTCTTTCTAAGATGAACAATTTTTACTACATGTTAACCTGTACGATAGATCAAATTGAAATGAAAACTAGATTACTTTACTCATTTAATGCATCACAAACTACGTTGAAATTTTAAGCATGATTCTATTTTAATCAAACTTAGGTACGTAGTCCAAATTAGGAAACCCCTTTTGAATATATTAAGCCCGTGTGGTTCCGGCTAAGAATAGAATCACTGTCGATCTCTGCAGAGAGGTAGGAATCCTCTGAATGGGTGCCATGTTCATTTTATAGTTTTTTGTCATGTTCACTATTGTGGTTAAATTATTAACCCCTGTGTGGTTCCAGGGAGCCATGAGTAATGGCAAGAATAGGATCACTGTGGCTTATGCATGTCGTAAGAAGCGACAAATTGAGTTAAACGATAGAATTTGCTGAAACTCTGCAGTTCTGCAGGTATCAAGGTTCTAGGTTCATTCTGCATATTCATTTGTTGATGTATTTTTTTTTTAATCTGTATGTTAATTTGTTGTTTTTGCACATGTAGAGTGAACCTGGAATCTTCCTTCCTGTTGGCGTCAAATAACCTATAATGTGTTGGTACACCGTAAAAACTTACTCATTCTCTATTCATTCATTGAATATATTATCTTGTCATGCTTAAATAGATATCCTTTTGGCAATACAGGGTCAGTGATTATATATAGACATGATATATTGGTAAAAGATATTTTTAACCAATTTTATAATTTTGAAAAAATCCTGATATATTTCCTTTAAAGCATTTTATTATTGTTGTTATTTAATTAACTCTCTATTATCTAAACCAAAGTTGGTATATATATATATGGCATATCTTTTGTACCTTCATTATAGTATTGTGAGGAAAAATGAGAAACTAGTATAATATTATGCTAAAATCAAGGAAAATACTAAAACAGATGGTATACAGGAGTGGAGCACATGGTTCAGTGGTAGAGCATCAGATCCAGGTTCGGAGGAATGTGGGTTCGATCCTCCGCCATGGCTATGTATGGTGTCCTGAAGCAAGACACTTTTTCACATATGCGTAGTATTGGCTCTATACCCAGGAAGACTTGGAGCATGATATGCCTAAGTTGTAATAACTTGTTTTACAGTCGAAGTAAAATAAATAAGTTTAAACTAAGAAATCTAGTCTTGTCTTGCTCACAACAAAATGTCTGAAAATTTGCTAATGAGCTCAAGTGAAACTTATCACACCTGATATACAATTCTCCCTGCTCCACAAAAGATGATGCAAAAATATTTTAAAATAATTGCTGATGACCTCCCACAGAAAAAATAGAATATATTAGTGCTTTAAATTTATTTACCGTACTTCAGTAAATCCTAGATTAATATAAACAGAATCATTCTCCCCAAAACTAATCTTCTTTGACTTACACATTTATTCCACTACACATGCAATCTCTGTTATGAATCGCCCCAAAATATCTAAATGCCGCAATAGATCTGCACCTACTGGATGCATGATAAAGTCTGGAAGATGGTTATTGTTTATATAGATGAGCACCAACCATCCGGGTAACACAGAGTCAGCAGAAGATATTAATGAAAGCATGACATTGTGCAATATTATTGGAAGTCTGAGATAGGCATACTGCAGAAGGAAGTGAAATATAATGACTTTTGAAATTGTGTGACAATAATTATATTAGTATTTCATAATAACTTGGAAATAAAATTAAATACATGTCGCAGGTAAATATGATGTATAGTGATCTTTTAATTGTTTTTGTTTCGTAAGATTGATAAATTTTACAATATTGTGTAATCGTGCGTGAAATGTATTTGATCAGATTTATATCATTTTGTTATAATTCAACTTGTATTTAACAAAAGTAATTCTATTTGTGATAGGGAGAAAAGAATTATATTATTTGACAATAGTAACAATATTCCAATAAATAATTTGGCCATACATTTATTTTAGAAAATTTAACAAAATTAAAAATATATCTATTCTGGATAAGAAGCACAATCTGGACAGAGCTTCAATTCGCTGGATTTTTTTCTCTCCAAATTTCTTCAATCACAGCTGTTTGTATTTTTCAAAGTCAAGTCAGGTAAGAAGACTTCGAAATTAAGACTGTTTGTTAATCTTACCGGTATTTAAAGTTTCAGCTGTCAGTTTTGGCAGGGGGATTTCAGTGTCATTATGCATTGTTGAGGCCCAACTACTGGGTAAAGGATTTTAGTGTTGATTTGAACAAAATAAAAGATGATTATGTCATTTTGTTAAAGTAACATTCATGATTATTATTCGATTAAAACAGTCATTAGAAATTTAGATTATCAAAAAAAAAAGCAGATTTTGTATTACCCGTACATTGTTTTTTGGTAAAGGAAAAAAAAAAGGAATTAAAGAGATGGACTATCACATTTGACATTTGGTGTAATTAATCAAAAATCTGTACAAATGATCTGTGAAGACTCGACTCCAGGCTTTGTTTATTTTAAATAAAGTACCGCAGTTTTTTGTTAACAATGTCCCCTGGTGGTAAATATTTTTCGGAAGATCGTTTCGCTGATTTTTTTCATTGTAAAATAATCAATATTAATGCAAAATTGTTTTTATTAACATTATTAAATTATTTATTTTATTTCCTGTGACGAGATTATAACTTTCATGCACATAAAATGCAATTTGTGTTATCTTTATATTTAATCATTACGCCCGGGTTGATATAAACACAGGCTTAAAAACAACGAATTTTGAACATTCACGGCTGATTGTGTCAAAAAAATCTTGCACAAGATCTTGAATTTCAAATATGTTAAACTTTATTAATTTCACTAAAATATGACCAAATAAAAATAGGACTATTAATGCTATTTTTTTCATGAATTTGATTTTGAATTTAAATGAAACACTTGAAAAACACAATGTTTTGCTTGTGATAGCAGACAACGTCAAGAGAACGCCATAATTATAACATAAAATACAACATCATCTGAAACAGCAGGCAAAGTGTTTCATTTTAATTTAATTATGGAGAATGTAGACGGGCGGGGATTCAAACTCATGACCCCTGGATTGATATTCAGATGCGCTCCCGACTGAGCTAACAATGACTGGCTTGTGTCCTTGGGAGGAAAGCTACACAACATGAACCTCCCAACTCTTGGTTTGAAGTTAACCCACACTGGCTTCTGTTTGTTCAAAGAATAGATAAAAGTGTAAGCCTATTGTAATTGAAACACAGAGCTATTCAATTAATTATTATATAAATTTTTAACAGTGTTGTAAAAAAAAAAAATCAAAGCATAGTTTATATTTGACCAATAATTTGTTTATACATATACCATGACCTTGTACATTGAGCATTGTATGCTTATTTGCACCAAATGAAGTTTAAGGGAATTCTGCATTTCCAGAATAAATAAACAGGAGTCTGTAGAAACTGGTTATATCATTACAGACTGATAAACAGTATGAATTGTTTGTTAATGCAAAAAAACAGTTACTGGAGCGTTTTTATAAACAAAACTTGGGTGCATCTTTTGAAGTTTAGCACCAAATCTTAATGTTTATGTATCCTCAATAGATTTGGCAACTTTTATGTTTTATCAACTATTTTGATCATAAAATATTTTAATGTTTGGCTAAAATTTCTATATTCCTAGTTTTAAAAAAATATTACCTGTGTAACAGCCAATTTCTTCCCCACTGCTAATTCTTTTTGCGGGGAAGAAATCAGCAAGCCGATTTCTTCTCGAGTGCTTGTTAACCCTTCAGGATCCCAGGAAACAGTGGTTAGGTTAACTGATCGTCTGTTAGCCCTCGATGACATGAAAATGATGCTAAATATTCAAATAAAATAAATCTATGACTAGAAAAAAAGGCGAGCTACACTGTCTTAGATGAAGCTAGATATTCAAACAGATCTAATTTGGAAAGTGGTATAATTCTCAGAACAAATGGTTGAAAATGCATTAATTCCATGCCACGTATTTCTGGTCACAATCACCTGTAGTGTAAGACACATATTATTTTCATCAGTTTTTATTTGTACATTAGAAAAAAAATCCAAAAGTTACTGGTATCTATTTGTATTTTTTAAGATTTTTTTCTCAAAACTATCAGGATATGCACTCGGGTCCCATTATAACGTGGTTTTTGGGATCCACAAAATGAAACCACCTTATAAACGGACCGAGATAATTACCTTGAAAAAAGTCGATGTTGGTATATAAGCACATCTTTTATAAAAACAAATAATGTTTCTGATGTTATAATACTTGTAGATTAATATCTCCATATTAAACTATGATCATGCATATTTGGACATAAAGATGGGTTTGATATGTGAATACAGTAACATTGCCATGTCCCTCAATGTATTAACACACTCTATACAATAAAATTATGCAGGGTCCACCATGGCCAAGTGGTTTGAGGCGTCGTTTCAAGATCACTCACCGCTAAGGTCTTAGGTTCGAGTCCCGCTCTCTCCAAAAACTTTATGTGAAAAAGTACTCACATACGGATGATGGTGGTGATTTTACTCAGATTCATTCTACGGTCTTCCTCCACCAATAAAACTGGATATGCCATATATAACCTGAAATATGTTGAAAATGGCATAAAACCTTAGTGTCCATCACAATACTAGTGCTAATTCTGACTATAATACTGCTGCTAAGAAACATACTGTGTACTTTGATATCCTTAAAAGTTACAGAAACAAGACAATGGTAACATCTTGCATTTAAACATTAAATACTGTTGATATATTTATTAAAACTTTCAGTTCTTGAACTGAACTGCTTTCATTACTTCTTTGATTTACATCATGACATTGTTGATAAAGCTATATAGCTTTCATTATTTCTTCAATGATCCACAAACATTGTTGTATTTACATCATGAAGATAAAGCTATATAACTTTCATTATTTCTGCAATGATCCACAAACATTGTTGTATTACATCAAGTAGATAAAGCTATATAACTTTCATTATTTCTTCAATGATCCACAAACATTGTTGTATTGTATTTTCATATTTACATCATGTAGATAAAGCTATATAACTTTCATTATTTCTTCAATGATCCACAAACATTGTATTACATCATGTAGATAAAGCTATATAACTTTCAGTATTTCTTCAATGATCCACAAACATTGTTGTATTTACATCATGTAGATAAACCTATATAACTTTCATTATTTCTTCAATGATCCACAAACACTGTTGTATTTTATTTTCATATTTACATCATGTAGATAAAGCTATATAACTTTCATTATTTCTTCAATGATCCACAAACATTGTTGTATAACATGATGTAGATAAAGCTATATGACTTTCATTATTTCTTCAATGATCCACAAACACTGTTGTATTTTATTTTCATATTTACATCATTTAGATAAACCTATTTTACTTTCATTATTTCTTCAATGATCCACAAACATTGTTATATTACATCATGTAGATAAAGCTATATAACTTTCATTATTTCTTCAATGATCCACAAACATTGTTGTATTTTATTTTCATATTTACATCATGTAGATAAACCTATATAACTTTCATTATTTCTTCAATGATCCACAAACATTGTTGTATTACATCATGTAGATAAACCTATATAACTTTCATTATTTCTGCAATGATCCACAAACATTGTTGTATTTTATTTTCATATTTACATCATGTAGATAAAGCTGTATAACTTTCATTATTTCTTCAATGATCCACAAGCATTGTTGTATTACATTATGTAGATAAAGCTATATAACTTTCAGTATTTCTTCAATGATCCACAAACATTGTTGTATTACATCATGTGGATAAAGCTATATAACTTTCATTATTTCTGCAATGATCCACAAACAGTGTTGTATTTTATTTTCATATTTACATCATGTAGATAAACCTATATAACTTTCATTATTTCTTCAATGATCCACAAACATTGTTGTATTACATTATGTAGATAAAGCTATATAACTTTCATTATTTCTTCAATGATCCACAAACATTGTTGTATTACATCATGTAGATAAAGCTATATAACTTTCATTATTTCTTCAATGATCCACAAACATTGTTGTATTTTATTTCATATTTACATCATGTAGATAAACCTATATAACTTTCATTATTTCTTCAATGATCCACAAACATTGTTGTATTACATCATGTAGATAAACCTATATAACTTTCATTATTTCTGCAATGATCCACAAACATTGTTGTATTTTATTTTCATATTTACATCATGTAGATAAAGCTATATAACTTTCATTATTTCTTCAATGATCCACAAACATTGTTGTATTACATCATGTAGATAAACCTATATAACTTTCATTATTTCTTCAATGATCCACAAACATTGTTGTATTACATCATGTAGATAAACCTATATAACTTTCATTATTTCTTCAATGATCCACAAACATTGTTGTATTACATCATGTAGATAAACCTATATAACTTTCATTATTTCTGCAATGATCCACAAACATTGTTGTATTTTATTTTCATATTTACATCATGTAGATAAAGCTGTATAACTTTCATTATTTCTTCAATGATCCACAAGCATTGTTGTATTACATTATGTAGATAAAGCTATATAACTTTCAGTATTTCTTCAATGATCCACAAACATTGTTGTATTACATCATGTAGATAAAGCTATATAACTTTCATTATTTCTGCAATGATCCACAAACAGTGTTGTATTTTATTTTCATATTTACATCATGTAGATAAACCTATATAACTTTCATTATTTCTTCAATGATCCACAAACATTGTTGTATTACATTATGTAGATAAAGCTATATAACTTTCATTATTTCTTCAATGATCCACAAACATTGTTGTATTACATCATGTAGATAAAGCTATATAACTTTCATTATTTCTTCAATGATCCACAAACATTGTTGTATTTTATTTCATATTTACATCATGTAGATAAACCTATATAACTTTCATTATTTCTTCAATGATCCACAAACATTGTTGTATTACATCATGTAGATAAACCTATATAACTTTCATTATTTCTGCAATGATCCACAAACATTGTTGTATTTTATTTTCATATTTACATCATGTAGATAAAGCTATATAACTTTCATTATTTCTTCAATGATCCACAAACATTGTTGTATTACATCATGTAGATAAACCTATATAACTTTCATTATTTCTTCAATGATCCACAAACATTGTTGTATTACATCATGTAGATAAACCTATATAACTTTCATTATTTCTTCAATGATCCACAAACATTGTTGTATTACATCATGTAGATAAACCTATATAACTTTTATTATTTCTTCAATGATCCACAAACATTGGTGTATTTTATTTACATATTTACATCATTGAATAAAGCTATATAACTTTCATTATTTCTTAAATGATCCACAAACATTGTTGTATTACATCATGTAGATAAAGCTATATAACTTTCATTATTTCTTCAGTGATCCACAAACATTGTTGTATTTTATCTTCATATTTACATCATATAGATAACACTTTCGGAAATTATGTCATGTGAAAATATGTCATAATTGCTGCAATATCCTTTTGTAATGCCACTGTACATAATATTATCATGATGAAACATATCTGTTGTCACCACAGTGGTGGTCTGGTGGTAGAAGGTTGTTTGTTGAGTATATACAGTTGTTTGTTGAGTCTATACAGTTGTTTGATGAGTCTATACAGTTGTTTGATGAGTAGATACAGTTGTTTGTTGAGTCTATACAGTTGTTTGTTGGGTCTATACAGTTGTTTGATGAATCTATACAGTTGTTTGATGAGGATACACAGTTGTTTGTTGAGTTGATACAGTTGTTTGATGAATCTATACAGTTGTTTGATGAGGCTATACAGTTGTGTGTTGAGTCTATAAAGTTGTTTGATGAGGCTATACAGTTGTTTGTTGGGTCTATACAGTTGTTTGATAATGCTATACAGTTGTTTGATGAGTATATGCAGTTATTTGTTCAGTATATACAGTTGTTTGATGAGGCTATACAGTTGTTTGATGAGTCTATACAGTTGTTTGATGAGGCTATACAGTTGTTTGTTGAGTCTATACAGTTGTTTGATGAGGCTATACAATTGTTTGATGAATCTATACAGTTGTTTGATGAGGCTATACAGTTGTTTGTTGAGTATATACAGTTGCTTGATGAGGCTATACAGTGTTGTTGGTTCAGTCTATACAGTTGTTTGATGAAGATATACAGTTGTTTGTTGAGTCTATACAGTTGTTTGATGAGGCTATACAATTGTTTTATGAATCTATACAGTTGTTTGATGAGGCTTTACAGTTGTTTGTTGAGTATATGTAGTTGTTTGATGAGTATATGCAGTTGTTTGTTGAGTATATACAGTTGTATGTTGAGGCTATACAGTTGTTTGATGAGGCTATACAGTTGTTTGTTGAGGCTACACAGTTGTTTGTTCAGGCTACACAGTTGTTTGATGAGTATATACAGTTGTTTGTTGAGTCTATACAGTTGTTTGATGAATGTATACAGTTGTTTGATGAAGCTATACAGTTGTTTGTTGAGTCTATACAGTTGTTTGATGGGGCTATACAGTTGTTTGTTCAGGCTATACAGTTGTTTGTTGAGGCTATACAGTTGTTTGATGAATTTATACAGTTGTTTGATCAGTATATACAGTTGTTTGTTGAGTCTATACAGTTGTTTGATGATGCTATACAGTTGTTTGTTGAGGCTATACAGTTGCTTGATGAATTAATACAGTTGTTTGATGAGGCTATACAGTTGTTTGTTGATGCTATACAGTTGTTTGTTCAGTATATACAGTTGTTTGATGAATTTATACAGTTGTTTGATGAGGCTATACAGTTGTTTGTTGAGGCTATACAGTTGTTTGATGAATTTATACAGTTGTTTGATGAGGCTATACAGTTGTTTGATGAGTGTATACAGTTGGTTGATGAATATATACAGTTGTTTGATGAGAATGTACAGTTGTTTGATGAGGCTACACAGTTGTTTGTTGAGGCTACACAGTTGTTTGATGAGTATATACAGTTGTTTGATGAGGCTATACAGTTGTTTGTTGAGGCTATACAGTTGTTTGTTGAGGCTATACAATTGTTTGATGAATTTATACAGTTGTTTGATGAGGCTATACAATTGTTTGATGAGTCTATACAGTTGTTTGATGAATATATACAGTTGTTTGTTGAGGCTATACAGTTGTTTGATGAGGCTATACAGTTGTTTGATGAGTCTATACAATTGTTTGATGAATATATACAGTTGTTTGATGAGGCTATACAGTTGTTTGTTGAGACTATACAGTTGTTTGATAAATTTATACAGTTGTTTGATGAGGCTATACAGTTGTTTGATGAGTATATACAGTTGTTTGATGAACATATACAGTTGTTTGTTGAGGCTATACAGTTGTTTGATGAGGCTATACAGTTGTTTGATGAGTCTATACAATTGTTTGATGAATATATACAGTTGTTTGATGAGGCTATACAGTTGTTTGTTGAGACTATACAGTTGTTTGATGAATTTATACAGTTGTTTGATGAATATATACAGTTGTTTGATGAGGCTATACAGTTGTTTGTTGAGGCTATACAGTTGTTTGATGAATTTATACAGTTGTTTGATGAATATATACAGTTGTTTGATGAGTGTATACAGTTGGTTGATGAATATATACAGTTGTTTGATGAGAATGTACAGTTGTTTGATGAGGCTACACAGTTGTTTGTTGAGGCTACACAGTTGTTTGATGAGTATATACAGTTGTTTGATGAGGCTATACAGTTGTTTGTTGAGGCTATACAGTTGTTTGTTGAGGCTATACAGTTGTTTGATGAATTTATACAGTTGTTTGATGAGGCTATACAATTGTTTGATGAGTCTATACAGTTGTTTGATGAATATATACAGTTGTTTGTTGAGGCTATACAGTTGTTTGATGAGGCTATACAGTTGTTTGATGAGTCTATACAATTGTTTGATGAATATATACAGTTGTTTGATGAGGCTATACAGTTGTTTGTTGAGACTATACAGTTGTTTGATGAATTTATACAGTTGTTTGATGAGGCTATACAGTTGTTTGATGAGTATATACAGTTGTTTGATGAATATATACAGTTGTTTGTTGAGGCTATACAGTTGTTTGATGAGGCTATACAGTTGTTTGATGAGTCTATACAATTGTTTGATGAATATATACAGTTGTTTGATGAGGCTATACAGTTGTTTGTTGAGGCTATACAGTTGTTTGATGAGTATATACAGTTGTTTGATGAGGCTACACAGTTGTTTGTTGAGGCTACACAGTTGTTTGATGAGTATATACAGTTGTTTGATGAGGCTATACAGTTGTTTGATGAGGCTATACAGTTGTTTGATGAGTCTATACAGTTGTTTGATGAATAAATACAGTTGTTTGTTAAGGCTATACAGTTGTTTGATGAGGCTATACAGTTGTTTGTTGAGGCTACACAGTTGTTTGTTGAGGCTACACAGTTGTTTGATGAGTATATACAGTTGTTTGTTGAGTATATGTAGTTGTTTGATGAGGCTTTACAGTTGTTTGATGAGGCTATACAGTTGTTTGATGAGTCTATACAGTTGTTTGTTGAGTATATGTAGTTGTTTAATGAGGCTATACAGTTGTTTGTTGAGTATATGCAGTTGTTTGTTGAGGCTATACAGTTGTTCAATGAGGCTATACAGTTGTTTGATGAGTATATGCAGTTGTTTGTTGAGTATATACAGTTGTTGATGAGTATATGCAGTTGTTTGTTGAGTATATACAGTTGTTTGATGAGTATATGCAGTTGTTTGTTGAGTATATACAGTTGTTTGTTGAGTAAATACCGTTGTTTGGTGGGTATATTTAGTTGTTTGATGAGTATATATAGTTGTTTGATGAGTATATGCAGTTGTTTGTTGAGTCTATACAGTTGTTTGATGAGGCTATACAGTTGTTTGATGAGTCTATACAGTTGTTTGATGAGTATATGCAGTTGTTTGATGAGTATATGTAGTTGTTTGATGAGTATATTCAGTTGTTTGTTGAGTATATGCAGTTGTTTGATGAGTATATGCAGTTGTTTGTTGAGTATATACAGTTGTTTGATGAGTCTATACAGTTGTTCGATGAAGCTATACAGTTGTTCGATGAGGCTATGCAGTTGTTTGTTGAGTATATACAGTTGTTTGATGAGTATATGCAGTTGTTCGATGAGGCTATACAGTTGTTTGATGAGTATATGCAGTTGTTTGATGAGTATATACAGTTGTTTGATGAGTATATGCAGTTGTTTGATGAGTATATGCAGTTGTTTGATGAGTATATACAGTTGTTTGATGAGTATATGCAGTTGTTTGATGAGTATATGCAGTTGTTTGATGAGTATATACAGTTGTTTGATCAGTTTATACAGTTGTTTGATGAGTATATACAGTTGTTTGATGAGTATATACAGTTGTTTGATGAGTCTATACAGTTGTTTGATGAGTATATGCAGTTGTTTGATGAGTATATGTAGTTGTTTGATGTGTATATGCAGTTGTTTGATGAGTATATGAAGTTGTTTGATGAGTATATGCAGTTGTTTGATGAGTATATGCAGTTGTTTGATAAATATATACAGTTGTTTGATGAGTACAGTTGTTTGATGAGTATATACAGTTGTTTGATGAGTCTATACAGTTGTTTGATCAGTTTATACAGTTGTTTGATGAGCATATGCAGTTTTTTGATGAGTATATACATTTGTTTGATGAGTATATACAGTTGTTTGATGAGTCTATACAGTTGTTTGATGAGTATATACAGTTGTTTGATGAGTCTATACAGTTGTTTGATGAGTATATGCAGTTGTTTGATGAGTATATGCAGTTGTTTGATGAGTATATACAGTTGTTTGATCAGTTTATACAGTTGTTTGATGAGTCTATACAGTTGTTTGATGAGTATATACAGTTGTTTGATGAGTCTATACAGTTGTTTGATGAGTATATGCAGTTGTTTGATGAGTATATGTAGTTGTTTGATGAGTATATACAGTTGTTTGATGAGTCTTTACAGTTGTTTGATGAGTATATACAGTTGTTTGATGAGTATATGCAGTTGTTTGATGAGTATATGCAGTTGTTTGATGAGTATATATAGTTGTTTGATGAGTATATACAGTTGTTTGATGAGTATATACAGTTGTTTGATGAGTCTATACAGTTGTTTGATCAGTTTATGCAGTTGTTTGATGAGCATATGCAGTTTTTTGATGAGTCTATACAGTTGTTTGATGAGTATATACAGTTGTTTGATGAGTCTATACAGTTGTTTGATGAGTATATGCAGTTGTTTGATGAGTATATGCAGTTGTTTGATGAGTATATACAGTTGTTTGATCAGTTTATACAGTTGTTTGATGAGTCTATACAGTTGTTTGATGAGTATATACAGTTGTTTGATGAGTCTATACAGTTGTTTGATGAGTATATGTAGTTGTTTGATGAGTATATACAGTTGTTTGATCAGTCTTTACAGTTGTTTGATGAGTATATACAGTTGTTTGGTGAGTCTTTACAGTTGTTTGATGAGTCTTTACAGTTGTTTAATGAGTCTATACAGTTGTTTGATGAGTATATATAGTTGTTTGATGAGTATATACAGTTGTTTGATGAGTCTATACAGTTGTTTGATGAGTATATATAGTTGTTTGATGAGTCTGTACAGTTAAAGCACTTGACATTATGATGGCAGGATAGCAGTTGTAATTGTTGCTTACATTGTGCAGATAGATGTTTAAAACAATTTAAAAAGAATGTATTGAAGTGCTGAACTTCCGTCAGCTAATTTTATATAAAAAAAGTACATCATCTCATGATGTTAAAAAATGATAACATTTTTTGATGTAATCTCTTAACCAGCAGCTGATTGTTGTAAAGTAAAACTGCATAGTTCCTGCTGGTATAATGTCATATAATATAATAATATTATGGATTATTCTATATCAATGGTTGAAGTTTGATGTACCAACGCCTTAAGGGTGTCAACATCTGTGATCACTGTGATTATCATCTAGCCAGTTTGGTGATCATTTATAACTAAAATAGATAGAAAAAATGATGGATATATAACTACATTCGCAGTTTCTGGTGCTGAAAGTACACGAGGAAGGTAGAATTCTAGTTGCAATATTTAAAGACAACCTGGAACTTAGTGTTAATGCTGAAATTGAGGAAGGTACAGTCATGATTGTTTAATTTAAAATGATTATCTGGTTTAGTGTGAGCATAATGAATGTAAATTTCAAAGTGACTAATTTTCTAGTGGTTATAGATAAGGCAATTATAAATTAATATCTATTAATAGCTAGACTATCATTCCGATTTTTCTTAAAAATTTGGAAGGTGGGAGGATTTTATTTTTTGATAATTTTTATTTTTATTTTTATTTTTTTATTTTTCATTTATTTATTACCCGGTATTTTTTTATGAAAATGAAAAATGGTCAGTGCAGCATATAAATTATGGGGTGCAAGCGGGGATGATAATCTAACAATTAATGGTTTTAAGGCATGGAAACTGCAGCTTAAGATCAAATGCTAAACTAGATCTTGGAACACTGAACATGATAGTCAGCTCCTGATACAAGACAAGGTATATTTAACAACATTTGCTTTTTTGTCTATTATTATAGTTGTGTTACTTTTTACAAGGACTCACATGGAGAGGTAAAAGCATTTGATTGAGATTCCAGAAACGCTTGGTTTTTAGCTCTACAGTTTTAAGTTCAGAAGGACATTTTACTCGCATGTCATGATTTAGACAAATTTGTGTTCATCTAAATGAATACATGTATTCTAATTTCATTATTTTTTATTGCTGTGATAGAAAAATTAGAAAACAAGTATCGATGTACAAAGATAAACATTTTCTTACAACAAGTGTATAATGATATAAATTTGTTCATAATTTCTTCAGTCTGAAGTTTCATATTTCAGATTTTGTCCTTGTGCAGTTTAAATGTTCATAGATGTAAAAATTGCACATAAGTGAAAATCTCTATCAATATTCACATGTACCGATATATGTCACTGGGCTGCGTTTCTCAAAATAAATTCTCTGCATGTTTCATGAAAACTATTTATAAATTGACTTTATTCCAGAAAATATATAATTTCTGACATGATTTCAGCCAACTTTAGATTCATTTGCTTGAACATTCAAAATGTTGTGAATAATTGTTGACTAACATTACTGTAAAAACGAATTTTCTTGAAAGATTTTTGGTGAAAATCACCTCAAGTGATTAAAGTAAAAATTGAAGGAAAAACACACATTAAATTTACCTAACAAAGTTTAAATGTAGCTATTTTTTATGCAGTCAAACCTGTGTAAGTGGTCGCCTCTATTAAGCAGCCACTTGTTTTAAGCAGTCACATTTGCTATTTCCAATTTCTGTGCTTTCAGAACAAATTAACCTGTATTAAGTAACAACCTGTCTTAAAAGGCCACTTTTGATCCTTCTTTGGAGTGTCTGCTTAAGACAGGTTTTACTGAATTTGTTTCACATCAATAATTGCGAAACAAATTTTCAAGTTTTGATTAATCACACTCAAAGTTTCCCTTGGTTGAGCATGCAGTACTATAAGCATATTGGGGAAAAGTGTGTTTCTCAAAGTCACCACACATGGCAGCGATGGAGGATCTAACCCACGACCCTCCAATCATGGGTCTGATGCTGTACCTCTGAACCACACACTTAATCACTGATAGTACCAGATAATAAACCTTACAGTATGTGTCTTGTCTGCTTCACCTTGTGTGTTTATATATTCACCTTGCCAGACTTTAGATCTGCAGCATTTATAATAATGAGGGAAAGTCAGTATGTTTATGATAAGAGATGATGGAGGGATATGATTAGTATCAAGTTAAAAACATCTGCAGTTGGCCACTGGTCAAACTTGTCAGCTGATGATACAAATACTCATAATTAACAAGCTTACCATGTCTAGGGTTAGCCATTGTTTACTGCTAGGTGGTAAAATGATGCTTTCAGCAGTAATAATAACACCTACTTCATGGTGTGCTATCTCAGGTAATCTTTGGATTTGCACTTTTGAACTGTTGATATTAATCATAGGAGTATAAATGTAACTATTATTTATTGTATTATAAGGTTGATTGAAAAATTATTGCTTTTTGTATTAAAGCATTCAATCTGAAAGAGTTCAATACCTAAAATTAAATAGTCAGAGAACTCTCAGGGGTATTTTTTATTGGGAAGTCTTTTAACATATTGGATCTCTTGATATATCGTTAGTTAACCATTGTTGTCTGGGTGTTATGGTTAATTAATGTATGCGAGACACTTAGTAATTATCAGTTAATCGTACTGAACCTTTGACACAGTCAATTCCCAGTCACTGGAAAATTGTGACAATAAAATCTATAGAAGTAGCTTCCACTATTGAGGTAGTATAATCAGGAGCCAAGGGAGAGGTTTAAATTGATTTGAATTATTTTCAAATTTGCCATTCTAAGAATTTTCAGTTGTTGCTTTTTGTTGACAATAAGTATATCCTCATTACCAAGTGCAATTGTCTATGGTAAATCTAACAAATTGAATATGCACTTTTATCAGACCAAGTGGATTGAAGGCGCTGCCATGTTTTAATGACATACCTCTCACTGCTTAGGTCATCAGTTGAGTCCAGCTTGGTCCAGAAACTCTATGTGGGAATTAATTAAGCAACATGTGGAACAATAGTGATTCAACCTCATGTAGCCAATCTTGGTCCAATAACATTAAGTGGGAATTATGCTGCATGTGGAACAACAGTAATTCAACCTCATGCAGCCCAGCTTGGTCCAAAAACTTTATGTGGGAATTATGCTACTTGTGGAACAACAGTTATTACCCATATGAAGCCCATCTTGGTCCAAAAACTTTATGTGGGAATTATGACTTTATGTGGGAATTATGCTGCATGTGGAACAACAGTAATTCAACCTCATGCAGCCCAGCTTAGTCCAAAAACTTTATGAAGGAATTATGCTACATGTGGAACAACAGTTATTACCCTTATGTAGCCCATCTTGGTCCAAAAACTTCATGTGGGAATTATCACTTTATGTGGGAATTATGCTGCATGTGGAACAACAGTAATTCAACCTCATGTAGCCCTGAGCTTGGTCCAAAAACTTTTTGTGGGAATTATGCTGCATGTGGAACAACAGTAATTCAACCTCATGCAGCCCTGAGCTTGGTCCAAAAACTTTATGTGGGAATTATGCTGCACGTGGAACAACAGTAATTCAGCCTCATGTAGCCCTGAGCTTGGTCCAATAACTTTTTGTGGGAATTATGCTACATGTGGAACAACAGTAATTCAACCTCATGCAGTCCAGCTGGTCCAAAAACTTTATGTGGGAACTAATTTAGCTACTTATGGAACGACAGTGATTCAACCTAATGTAGCCCATCTTGGTCCAAAAACTTTATGTTGGAATTAGCTACTTGTGGAACAACAGTAATTCAACCTCATGTAGTCCGGCTTGGTCCATAAACTTTATGTGGGAATTATGGTACATGTGGAACAATGGTTATTCAATCTCATGTAGTCCGGCTTGGTCCAAAAACATTATGTTGGAATTAGCTACTTGCGGAACAACAGTAATTCAATCTCATGTAGCCCAGCTTGGTCCAAAAACTTTATGAAGGAATTATGCTACATGTGGAACAACAGTTATTACCCTTATGTAGCCCATCTTGGTCCAAAAACTTCATGTGGGAATTATCACTTTATGTGGGAATTATGCTGCATGTGGAACAACAGTAATTCAACCTCATGTAGCCCTGAGCTTGGTCCAAAAACTTTTTGTGGGAATTATGCTGCATGTGGAACAACAGTAATTCAACCTCATGCAGCCCTGAGCTTGGTCCAAAAACTTTATGTGGGAATTATGCTGCACGTGGAACAACAGTAATTCAGCCTCATGTAGCCCTGAGCTTGGTCCAATAACTTTTTGTGGGAATTATGCTACATGTGGAACAACAGTAATTCAACCTCATGCAGCCCAGCTTAGTCCAAAAACTTTATGAAGGAATTATGCTACATGTGGAACAACAGTTATTACCCTTATGTAGCCCATCTTGGTCCAAAAACTTCATGTGGGAATTATCACTTTATGTGGGAATTATGCTGCATGTGGAACAACAGTAATTCAACCTCATGTAGCCCTGAGCTTGGTCCAAAAACTTTTTGTGGGAATTATGCTGCATGTGGAACAACAGTAATTCAACCTCATGCAGCCCTGAGCTTGGTCCAAAAACTTTATGTGGGAATTATGCTGCACGTGGAACAACAGTAATTCAGCCTCATGTAGCCCTGAGCTTGGTCCAATAACTTTTTGTGGGAATTATGCTACATGTGGAACAACAGTAATTCAACCTCATGCAGTCCAGCTGGTCCAAAAACTTTATGTGGGAACTAATTTAGCTACTTATGGAACGACAGTGATTCAACCTAATGTAGCCCATCTTGGTCCAAAAACTTTATGTTGGAATTAGCTACTTGTGGAACAACAGTAATTCAACCTCATGTAGTCCGGCTTGGTCCATAAACTTTATGTGGGAATTATGGTACATGTGGAACAATGGTTATTCAATCTCATGTAGTCCGGCTTGGTCCAAAAACATTATGTTGGAATTAGCTACTTGCGGAACAACAGTAATTCAACCTCATGTAGTCCAGCTGGTCCAAAAACTTTATGTGGGAATTAACTACTTGTGGAACAACAGTAATTCAACCTCATGCAGCCCAGCTTGGTCCAAAAACTTCATGTGGGAATTAACTACATGTGGAACAACAGTAATTCAACCTCGTGCAGCCCAGCTTGGTCCAAAAACTTCATGTGGGAATTAACTACTTGTGGAACAACAGTAATTCAACCTCATGCAGCCCAGCTTGGTCCAAAAACTTCATGTGGGAATTAACTACATGTGGAACAACAGTAATTCAACCTCATGCAGCCCAGCTTGGTCCAAAAACTTCATGTGGGAATTAACTACTTGTGGAACAACAGTAATTCAACCTCATGCAGCCCAGCTTGGTCCAAAAACTTCATGTGGGAATTAACTACATGTGGAACAACAGTAATTCAACCTCAAGTAGCTCAGCTTGGTCCAAAAACTTCATGTGGGAATTAGCTACTTGCAACCAAGCTTGGTCCAAAAACTTTCTGTGGGAATTAATTAAGCTTCTTGTGGAACGACAGTGATTCAACCTCTGCAAAAACTGCAATATTAAAATGCTGAACTTTTTTAGGGAGAAAACTCATTAATATAAAAATTGAGAACAATTTTTTAAAAAAAAGCACCTAAAAATACTGAAACAACAGTTTCTACTGCAATTTATGACTCTCCTGTAAAAAATCGTTGTTGGATACCCACGTGTAATCCATTCCCGGCGATGCTCTCCATTTATCAATAGTTGGATATTACGCTAGCTTTATGTCATTTCTACCAAGCCACGATGCAACCATATGATTGTTTCCTTTACGATTTCATGAAGGGAACGTTATCCAGTTGCAAAGCTAGTTTCATGCAAACATCGTTTTGATAAGATGTTGTTAACGTTAGCTGTATTTTGTTCTGTTCTGTTCAAATATAATAATGCAGAGCTAGCGTCATTTTCCAACGGTGTCAGTTCCGATACTCTCCACAACCTGTGGGAAATTATGCTAGTTCTGCATTGTTTAATTTGAACAGAACAGAACAAAATACAGCTAAAGTTAATGTCTTATCAAAACAACATTTGCATCCAATGATGGTAAAAATGAATACAACAATATTTTGATTTTTTTTTTATCTTTTCACAATTTTTCAGGTCTGTAATAATTTAATTACAGTTGATACTCACCAACTCGAACTCTGATATTTCGAATTTCCGGTTATCTCAAATTTGAAGTTTGGTCCCGTTTTTTTCCCTTCTATTTCTATATTAATTAACTCCTGATATATCAAATTCCAGTAATTCGAATTATTCACTATTTCGAACCTGTTTTTGGGTCCCTCCATCCTAAAATCTATTGATTTCTCACTCGTTATTTCGAATTTTTATCACTGCCTGAAGATGAAAGGCAAACCGTCGAAAGTGATAATTTTTGATCCCATATCTGTAATTAACGCTTCATGTGTCTGTACTGGCAGGTTAGTTAATTGTGTCATCAAATTGTTATGATACAAACACGAGCGATACACACGCTAATTAGACAAACAACGCTGAAGTGTTAGAAGACGTTTTTGACATGTGCTATTTTTTTCGTCTTATTTTTTAATTTGTAAAATAGTTGTAACCATTGCTTGTATATAACCTGTGTTTATATTTCAGTTGCCTATTCTATTTATTTGATATTCATGTAAATAAAAAGTATAAAAATTAAAAGTATATTTTGTTTATCTATTATATCACACTCAAAAATATACAATGTTCACGCACTGTGCAAATAGACAATTACCCTACACACGGATAACAACACACAACATATGTTTGCGTAGAAGAAAACAACGCATGTAAACAGTAGAATTTACCACGATTTCAGATAAATCCACAGTACATATCAATATAAACATTGTTTATATCATGTGTAAATATAACGACAACGTGTTATATTGAAAAAAACAAACAAACAAAAACAAATAGAGGTATTTATATGTACAACATGTATATTTTCAACGATTTATGAAGTGGGTGGGGTAACGGTAAAAAGTTGAACAAATATAGACTCCTGATAAATCGAACTTCGGATATTTCGAATTATTTTTACGGTTCCACGGAATTCGAAATAACGAGTTTCGACTGTATTTGAGAAAATTATATTTTTTTTCTCCTGAAAAGTGTTCCATTTTGAAAAGAGACAAACCACATACATGTATCATTCAATACAGTCAGACCTGTGTAAGTGGTCACCTGAATTAAGCAGCCACTTGTCTTAAACAGGCATAACTGTTATTTCCCATTCCTATGCTTTTAGAGCAAATAAACCTGTGTTTAGCAACAACCTGTCTTAAAAGGCAACTTTTGCTCCTTCCCTTGACTGGCTGCTAAAGACAAGTTTGACTGTATATAAATCTAAGGTTAAAGGTCAGGATGGTGCCCTTTCCTCTGCTTATCTGCTATGATTTACTCCAAGATAACCAACCTATTTACAAAATGTTATCAAATAGTCAATAATATTTCGTAACTGGAACCTTTTTGTTAATTGATTTTGTAATGATGTAACTAAACCAGATCGCTAGTTGTTGTTAAGTTATCGGAGTCGACACATTGTTTACAGATGGAAGTCTGGCATTTTGATATCGGAGTAAGATTTGTTTATTTGAGGCACCTGAGGCAGAATAGTTAGGATGTTTGACTTCTGTTGGTGGTGATAAAACTGATAATGAAAGGCATGGTTATCAGACTGTATCACAATAGATGGTAACGAGATAACGAGGCGTTCTGGTGGAATGTGTAAGATTGATTATAATTACTATGAAGCTGTCTCCACAGTCCGTTATTTAACTGTCTTTGTGCAGTCACGGCAACATGGAAGAAAACCTGTAATAATGATAATGATAATAGTCAAACTTGTCTTAAGCAGCCTGTCAAGGGAAGGAGCAAAATGACCTTTTAAGACAGGTTGTTGCTTAATGCAGGTTACTTTGCTCTGAAAGTGTAGATATTGGAAATAGAAAATGTGGATGCTTAAGACAAGTGGCTGCTTAGAAGAGGTGACCGCTTGCACAGGTTTGACTGTAATTAGTAAGTAATTCAATGTTAGTCACATACATAATATTGCATAATAGGCCTTTGACCCATCATACACATATACAATATGAACATTACACATGAATGACCAACACATGTAAGTACATGTATAACAGTGTTCATGAAAAATATTGTTTTACATATTATCTTACAAGCATCACAATTATATTAAACTATTTTGTTTTTCTAAAATCCTTATACAGGAACCTCGCAATTTTGCATATGACAGTTTTATCATCGTAAGTCATTAAAGGGAAATTATCAGGATTTTTCAAAATTTAGAATTGGCCATAATGATATCTTATCACACCAAAACCCAACACAGAATTATTCAAAGGTAGATTTTCCTACTCTGGAACTTTAATATGGAATAGTATACTGGTTATAATCAGAAACTGTACTACAGTCAAATATTTTACAAAAAAGTGTGTTAAATGGTTACAAACAGAATAAACTACTTCATATGCCATGAAGATAATATTTGGTAATAATTAAACAATTATTATTGCAAGTGCTACAAATAAGTCACCGCCTCCAATGTACACACATATATCATTAACTGTAAATAATTATACTTGTTTTTTATTGTTGTTATTGTTGCTTATTTTGTTGTTGTAACAGATGTAGTGATATCATTTTCTTGATTAAGTTTATTACTTTGTGTATATATATATATATATATGTAGTTATCATATTTCATGTACAATCAATTTGCTTGCGATGCTTAAAATCTTATTATTTTGTTTTGCTATTGCATTTTGTAAATAATATGTAAATGTATCTTTAGAGGGTCCCAAGGAAGATTAGTTTCAAACTAACTAGGCTACCCTCTATAAATAATGACTTCCATTCCATTCCATTCCAAACAGACTGTCCTAATCAGGGCTACCTACGTTTGTAAGGTTAGACTAAAGCGGCCCTCCCAAGGGGGGGAGGGAGAGGGGGGGGGAGGGGGGGGTCCTGTTTCCTGGATCTCTTAAAGTAATGCCTATTGTTCCCCAGACATCCAAAAGTATTTGTCAAAGTTCCCCAAAAGTATTTTGTCTATGTTTTCCAGATCTCTAAAAGTATCTCCACTGTTCCTTGGTAGATCTCCAAAAGTTTTAAATATAGTTCCCTGAAAGTACCAAATAGTGTTCCTTTAAGTAAAACATCTACTATAGTCTTTTCTATTATTATTAATTTTACACATCATCCTATATAAATAAGCAAAATCCTTGCACTGCTTCTTTCCCTTGTCCTTCCTGTAGGCAGATCGGGCTTACCCTCCACGTCTCTTGTCTCTGTATGTCAAACGTCCTGATAAGGGCTGTTTGAATATGTATGTATTCCTCTTCATCAAGTTCAATAAAGTCGTGTTTGACTTCACTAGAGAGGACACATAGGATATCTTCAGGTGAAATGCCCAAATTTGACCCTGGGAACCCGACTTCTTCAACCTTTTCAGAAGACCCCCATAGTAACAATGCTGCATGTCAAATATCTAAGGTCTTTGACTTGAATTTTCGGAGAAAAGGTGTTTTTTTTAAGTTTCCTTAAACATGTGCTTGTAAACTCTGTGGCATCAGACATTTGTGGTTCAATCAGGCTGGTTCAAGAACTTGTCCGAGATTTTGTGGTTATATAAATGCTGTGCATGTTTGGTTAAGATTCGTTGAAAAATGAGGGGGTGCTATCGCAAAATCTAATAAATAAAAAAGGTTAGATGCTGAGTTGGATTGAACACCAGTCCTTGCTATCGGAAATCGACAATGATAATCACTGTACTAGTCTGTCTGTAGCATCAAAGCTGTAAATATATCTTTGTTCTGAATTACCTTCAAAATTTATTTCGGGTACATACGATTATGGAATGAAGTTGGACAGGGTCCCAGACTAACACGTTGCCAGAAACCTCCAGAGCTGCCAAAAGCTGTTACAAGTAGTCAACATCCTATTTTAAAAGTAAATTATGATCAAGTATAGATATTATACATAAAATCAGTGACTTAATTACAGAGACTGGCAGGCTAATAGCAATATAATGTACGCGGCACTTTTAGTATCTTTTTAATAACTCTTTCTAATCTTGTTTGAATAAAATAATTGTGTTACCAAAGTAAAACTGCTCAAAATGATGACTAATTCTAATTATCAATTATTTAATATTTTTCTTCTGAATTTAAATTATTACGGATTGAATGAATGAATGAATGAATGAATGAATAGGACAAAAAATGATAAAATGAACATGACACCCATTCGGAGGATTCTTACCCCTCTGCAGAGATCGACAGTGATTCTATTCTTAGCCAGAACCACATGGGCTTAGTACGGATTGAAAACGAAATATGTTGAAATTTTCACAAAATATTTTTAAAAAAAACAACGGTACAGTAGTCTTGATTTAACCAATACGTTTAAACAATACACACTAAAAATACAAATATTATGTAGAAAGATGAAGAAGTAAGTTTTTCATCGGTGGGGGGAGTTTTATATCAATATTTAAAATCGTTTTAATATTTCTTACTTTAAAAATGGGCTAAAAAGAGAAAAAAACATTAAGCGAAACAATTCTTCATTTCTTTTTATTTAAAAAAAAAAAGATTAATATCCCAAATTTACAATCAAGACCTTTCTTTTGATTCCATCATCACAAAAATATGTTGTTTGATTCTGAAGGAGTTGTGTTTCCATGATTTAGAAAATGCCACATGTGGTCTAGTGGTAGAGCACCAAACCCATGCTCGGAGGGTCATGGGTTCAATCCTCTGCCGCGACTATGTGTGGTGCCCTTGAGCAAGACATTTTCCCACATATGCTTAGTACTGGTTATACTCAGGAAGACTTCGAGCGTGATTTGTCTAAGTTGTAAAAATTTGTTTCATAATTGAAGCAAAATAAATAAGTTTAAACTCAACTAGAAAAAACGCCAAATGTGCCACCTGAAATTTAGACAAATGCCTCCAGTTGCCTATCTCTGTTAATATGTCTCTGATAAAATTGGTATAATTAGGTACTTTTTACGTCTTTTTTTTCTTTAAGGACAATATCCCTAGATCTCTAAAATTATAACTTTTATGGGATAATAAACCGGATAAAATAATATCATAGGAAAAGATTATACAAAACTACAAAAATGGGGGTTTAAAAATGATAGATCTTCAATTATTTATAAAATCGATTAAAGCTCAGGGTGGGTCAAGCCTATTATAAATGATCAAAATAAAGGGGACTGGAAATATATATATATTTAAAACAATTAGATAAATTAGGAGGAGGATTTATATTTGAATGTAAAATTAAAGGGACAGACCTAAACAATACAGCTCAAATAACTTCTAAGATTTTATCAGATATAGTATCATCATGGTCAAATATAAACTTTAGCGAACATACTGAAAATGTAAAAATGCAGATAATAAGGAACAACTCCTTCATTAAAAACAATAACAAAACTCTTTTCTACAAATCATGGTATGATAAAGGAATAAAATATATTAATAGCAGACATAAATTATTTCATAAATTTATTAATAGCAGACATAAATTATTTCATACCTTTCAATATAATTATGAAAACTATACATGCTTTAGACAACACAGATTTTTTAAAATATCATGAACTTATTCAAAGTATACCTCGTTCTTGGAAGGTTAAACTCAATAATGATATTATAAAACTATTATCAAATACGCAACAAACAAACTAGTAAAACAAATTAAAACCTTAAACAGTCCAAACAAATATTTATATAATAAAAAATTAAGTTGTATCGAAAAAACTTTGGTCATCAAATCACATATTAAATGGGAGCAAGAAATAAATAACATAAACTGGAAAACTGTACATAATATACCTATCAAATCTTTAATAAATACAGTCGAAACTCGTTATTTTGAATTCCGTGGGACCGTCAAAATAATTCGAAATATCCGGATTTCGATTTATCAGGATTCTACTTTTGTGTAACTTTTAACCGTTACCCCACCCACTTCATAAATCATTAAATATTTGTTGTTTTATATTCAAAATAATATGTTGTTGTTATATTTACATTTGTTTATATTGATGTGTATTGTGGAATTATCTTAAATCGTGGTAAATTGAACAGTTTACCTACGTCATTTTCTTCTACGCAAACGTATGCTGTGCGTTGTTTTCCATGTGAAGGCTAATTGTCTATTTGCCAAGTGCGTGAACATTGTAATTTTTTAAGTGTGCCATGAATATCAAATAAATAGAATATGCATCAGAAAAATAAACACAGGCTATTTACAAGCAATGGTTACAAAAAATTTACAAATAAAAAATAAGTAAAAAAAATAGAACAAAATGTCTTCTAAAACTTCGTCCCCCAGACAAGAAGTGGCGTTGTTTGCCTAATTAGCATGTGTCTCGCTTGTGTTTGTATCATTACAATTTGATGACACAATTACCTTACAGACAGACACATGAAGTGATAAATTACAGGTATGGGATCAGCAATTATCACCTCTGGTGGTTTGCCTTTCATCTTCACACAGTGATAAAAATTTGAAATAACAAGTGAGAAATCAATAGATTTTAGGATGGAGGGACCGAAGAACAGATTTGAAATAGTGAATAATTCGAATTATTGCAATTTGGTATATCGGGAGTAAATTAAGGGCATTTCAATATAGATACTTGATGAGAATAATCCCAAACAACAAATTTCTGTTTAAATGTAATATTAATAACACAAGCTTGTTTGATTTTTGCAACATGCATGAAGAATCAAATAAACACTTGTTTAGGGAATGTCACATTTTGAGAAGTTTTTGGACAGAAATTCAAATGTTTTTAAATAAAAAACAAATACACATACATTTGAATTATTCAATGATCTCCTTCGGATATGTGGACCAGAGTAGCTACACTAACTTATTAAACGGTATATTGATATACGCAAAATACTTCACTTTTAAAAACAAATATGCAAACCACAATACAGAATTTTAACAATTTTAAAAAAGTATTTAAAATACCATGAAAACCTCATAAACTGCAACTATCTTAATCTGTAGAGTGACAGTGTGGAGTAATTAACCTTTCTTTCTAAAAAAAAAAAATTTCTTCTTTACTTTCTTTTTTCTCTTCTCTCCGACCTATTCTGTCAAAATCCTAAACTTTATTTCTGATATTACGTTCATAAACAAATGTATATGAAGATTGTAAATTGCATTATGTATGTAATAATAAATTGTATGTGAATGTACTATGGAAATAAAAAAAATTGCAAAAAAAAAAAAAAAGGTTTCAAGTCCGGTTCACTTCAAAACATTATATGAGAAAGTTTGCCCGTTTAACTTATATGGAAGGACAGTGGCTTTACATTGATAAATTCTGAGGTCTTTCACCACCAATAAATCTGGATGTGCCTTATATAACCTGAAATGTGTTGAAAATGGCGTTAAACCTGATTAAGAAAATATATCCTAGAATAGAAACTAATGTTGTCTGCAGCAGCTATACAGTACTTGCTTGCAAAACTTAAAATTAATGTTCTAATGTACTTGTAGACAGAGTACAAACTTTCATCAACCTTTATTTTTACAGCACATGCATGCAGGGTTGCACAAACAACCTTTCGTTTGTTGCAGTACAAACTTAATTTCTTGTTAAACTGGAATGGGAAGATTGCAAACAGTTATGTTGTTGTTTAACCGGAATTGCACAATTTTGTTGTTGATCAAACTTTAATCAAAACCCTTCATTACATTAGTGTTATTTCAGCTGCAGTTGAATTGATGTAATGACAAACAGCTTTGGACTGTGATTGTTTAAGGTTATCTTAGTAATTAACCAATTGCCAACTGTCAATCAAATATCACAGACACCAATGAAATTGTAATATTTTCCTTGCACAGATTATTGTTTGTCAGAGAACTCTATGAATAAATGAACAGATTTATAATTCCATGAGATTTTGATAACCAGGGAAACATTGTTTTAACTCATTCTTTACCATAGATGTCAAAACAACATTTTCTGTTTAGGGGATTAGAGGATTTGGGTTGGAAATGTTAAAAAAAAATAATGGCTGCCTCTTAGACATTTGTTTAAATGTGTTTGGGTTAATCTCCTACCAATTTGATGTCTGTTTGACACTTTGTAAACTTTGATGGTTTATATTGGTGTCCACATTGTGTTACAACTACAGTCGATTCAAATTTGAATGCAAATGAGATACAGCCACTGTATTTTGATACAGGAAGTAGGGAAATTGTGCATTTCATTCCAACATATGCATTTATTAAACCTGCAAACCCCCAAATCAACAATAAGATACCTGTTTATGTTTACAACGGTTCTCAAGTAAATAAAAATCACCTGTAAGTTACGCTTATGCACCGACCTGTGTCCCAACACATGAATCCTGGGATTTGTTTTCATTTAGAATAATTTTATTTTAAAGTTTTCCAAGTCAGGATCAGTGCTGCAATGAAGTATTTCTTCTCTGAAACAACAGCCAGACACACAATTTGTTTTTATTTAAGTGGATTACTGAATCCAAGAGAATGCGTCATCTCTTTCAGAAAAATTGTCATGGTCAGCAATATGTCCACTTACGAAAATAATTTGTGGCAAAATTTATATGTTTGTTAAAAGAACTTTATTCCATTTACAAATATATCTCTTTATTCGAAATATTTAGTGACATTTATTAACATTTATAGTGCTTATGTACTTATTCAATGTCTCTCCTTTTTTCCGATATTTTTTTTGAGATACTTTTACTTTATTGATAAGCTGCATATTTATATTTCTGTCCAATATTTATTTAAAGTTATTTTATGCTTCTGTAGTATAGGACCAAGTGATCTATTGTAAAGTCTCTCATACTGTTCTGGATGTTAGCCATTTACACTGCAGTTCAATATATTTTGGTCTCCTGGAGCCAAAAAGCCTGATTGTGTTTTAGACAAAACAGCATTGGAAATATCACCCTGTGGAACAAACACAATGTGTAACATGTGACATCATCTGTAGAAATTGATATAAATTTCCTTTTTGTTTCTTTCAATAAATTGTGTAATTTAACGTGAAATAACTACTTACAATAGTTATTATTATGCATTCCCTCTGGGAGACATTATGTTTTTGTGCTTTCTATCCCCAAAGTTGAACCGTCATTTGGATTTCTTGAAAACTTGTTGGGAAGGATTACAGTGAAGCCTAGTTTTGCATTATATGTACAGCCCAGCTGGTACAGCCCCTTGCTTTTTTCAAAATTAAGATTTTTGTCTGCCCTTCTTCTTTAAAATCATTAGTTGGATTCCACTGAAACTTGTTGGTAAGGATCAGCCTGAAGCCTAGTTTTGCATATTTCTTTTGTATTGTGGTTCAATACTCTTGATCTAAGCTATTTCCTTTAGAATTTTTGGAATGCCTAATCTTGCCCAAGTTTCTTCTCCACAACCAACAACGACGTTTTGACAAAACTTGTTTGAGTGATTATGTAACCATGCAGATATCAAAGTCAAGAATTAGAATGGTGGTAAATTAGATTTAGCCTAACAGCTAAGGCAAAATCCATAGGGGGCCATGTCTAGGCTACTGGCCGGAGGTTTGATACTTTCAAAACCAAGAATTATTGTTATTGGTGTAATTGGGCTTGATGAGTATGGGCGATTTTATAATAGATAGGGTGTTGGCCACTCATGTAAGAGGTCACATGGTTGAACCAAGGCTCTACATCATCGCTTCTCAGAACAATACCCAGTACAGCTTATACTCAGGAAATGGACATAACAGTGATTCACAAAACAATACCCAGTACTGCTTATACCCAGGAAATGGACGTAACAGTGATTGACAAAACAATACCCAGTACAGCTTATTCCCAGGAAATGGACATAACAGTGATTGAGAAAACAGAACCAAGTACAGCTTATACCAAGGAAATGGACTAACAGTGATTCACAAAACAATACCCAGTACAGACTTTACCCAGGAAATGGACATAACAGTGGTTCACAAAACAATACCAAGTACAGCCTATACCCAGGAAATGGACATAACAGTAATTCACAAAACAATATCCAGTACAGCTTATACCCAGGATTATAATGGACATAACAACATTTCACAAAACAATACCCAGTACAGCTTATACCCAGGATTATTACAAAATAATACTAAGTACAGCTTATACCCAAGTTACAGTGATTCACAAAGCAATTACCAGTACAGCTTATACCCAGGATTATAATGGACATAACAGTGATTCACAAAACAATACCCAGTACAGCTTATACCCAGGATTATAATGGACATAACAGTGATTCACAAAACAATACCCAGTACAGCTTATACCCAGGATTATAATGGACATAACAGTGATTCACAAAACAATATCCAGTACAGCTTATACCCAGGATTATAATGGACATAACAGTGATCCACAAAACAATACCCAGTACAGCTTATACCCAGGATTATAATGGACATAACAGTGATCCACAAAAGCTCTGAGCTATCTTCCCATTAGAGCTGAAATAACTTATTATAAACTTATGTAATTAATGATCTTTACCAATCAGATGAAATTTAATTGAATATTTTTTGCATGGTTGATTGATTAATATTTTCTTCCAGACATCTTATCATCACACTAATGACAGACAGTCTTGTGCCCGAGTAAAATACTGCACATTTGTTAGGCCATTTTAAATTAATTGCTAGATTCTCATTCAAATTTTTCTTAAAAATGGGGGGAGGATATTATTATTTTTTAGATTTTTTTTTTATATATATTTTTTTTAAGGAAGGGTTTGGGCAGCATGAACATTATGGGGTGTGCAGGGATGATAATTTAACCAATACTTTTTTACAGTTGGTCCGCTTCGTAAACTGGCGCTTAAAGTTGACATTTCAACTCCAAAAACATTTTTTTGGAACTGAATGTTGCTCTGTATTTTCTGTAAACTGTTCAACTTTTTGATATAAATCATGGTCATTTGTTATTGGGCAGCTTAGTTTTCCTTTATGGCATTTATACCCTTAAATACATTTCAAGTTTCCATAGTTACCATGAGTATAATCCCATATAATAACCTTGGCATTCACACAAGTTTTTATAAGCTCGATAAAATCATAAATATTGAAAATTGCTAAATTAACCAATTTGTTAACAGTCTCTTAAACAATGTCATCTTTAAAACCTGGTAATAAAATATTCATGCATGTTTCTATATCAAGTTTAAATCAGTGTTTACTGTTTTATTCTGTCCGTAAACCATTTAATAATAGTTTTATCATAGACGTCACAAGCTTAATGACTAAATATAGAGTGTAAAAGTGATATTATTTAAATACAACACTGATCTTGTATTAGTAGCGCATTTTTAGATGCATATTTATATTGATAGCGTGTTCATTACTTCTCTCAAGTATTACAGCTCTAAAAGGAACACATTGTATTTTTATTCCTCTGCCATTCAATTAATGGGAAAGGGGCACGAAGTGTTACCTCTGTCTGTCTGTTCTCACATTTGGTGGCTAGGTGTGGGTAGAGCGGACTTTTATGTGACGAAATAGTTATTTATGTGGCTTCTCATCATTTTTTCTGATTGTAACAATTGTCAGAGGGGAGATTATCATCAATGAAAAACAACATCTTACACCATTACATTTCCCATAGAGCTCCATTAGTTTAAAGTTATTTATTTTACATTGATTGTGAAACAAATTATTACAACTTAGACAAATCACGCTCAAAGTCATCCTGGGTAGAACCAGTACAAAGCTTATGTGGAAAAAGTGTCTTGCTCTAAGAGATCTAAAGTTTTATTTCTACCTCCTTCATCTGTAGTCAAGGGAGATAATAGTGGAGTCCTTACTCTGTGTTTTTTTTCGGCCATTTTTATAGCCGTTATTGGGTCATATTCCCAATGGCAAATAGTATCTTTTTTTCCCAATTGAATGGTAAAAATTCCCAATTGAAAGCTTCAAAAATGTAAATTGAAACTTGCCATACTCCTTGATAAAATAAAGAAAGTTTTCCCCATTCTGAATTTAGTATGACATTGATTATTTAATTAAATGGCCTGATAAGCAAGTGTACACTTTTTATAAATATATAAATATATTTAATGCAAAAAAAATTCCCAATGTTAATGAAAATGCCGCTAAAATTCCCAATTCCAAGGGTATGGGTCATTTTCCCAAAATGGTGAAGAAAAACATTGCATGTGGTCAACCTTTTTTTTTTTTATAAAAAGAATATTTAGACATTTAAAATTTTTGAACTTATTATATAAGCAGGCAAAATGAAACCACTCAACCCATTTTGTGAGTCGATGATCTTCTGAAAGGGTCTATGTATTTAAATATTATTTGATGTGTGGGTGTAGAATTATAAAATATTGGTCAATTTTGATATTTTTGTAAACCTCAGATCAATCATTTACAGGAGTTATGGCCCCTTGTCAACTTAAGTTTTGGTAAAATATACTAACATACGGCGGGTGGGGTGGGGGGGGGGGGGGGCCCTCTGTGTCTGGTGAATACATTCTTAGTTCATAAAGTTTTACTATACTTTTTTTTCCTTTTTTTTTTAAATCATTTTAATCTATGTAATGTAGATATGAAATCCCCAAAGTATTTCTCCAGGCCTTCAGTTCTGTATCTTAGCATTTTGGAACAGGCATAACTCTGGCCAGTGGTTGAGAGACATTCTATTTTATTACATTTTTATCTATCGATAGCAAACATGGAAAATATATTTTAATTTCATCAGTTTTTATTGGTAGGATTGAAAAAATTTGAAAGTAATGTCAATTTGTATTTCCAAAGGTTTATTCATTCAAAGTTTCAATACTGGCATAATACCTGAAAGTAAATACAGGGTAATTGTTATCTTTTATCAGTCATGGGTTTAAACATTTGACAGATGGACAACTGCAGTGATTGAGCATCTGCTTGCTTGCAGAAGGTCATAGGTACTATTCCCGGCCAGATCATACCAAAGACTTGAGAAATGATACTAGAATTTTTTTCACCTCTCGCTCAGCATTTAGAGGATAGTTCTTGTTGACCCAGTGTCAGTATAATATCACTGTGTGGGGTATCATACCATTTGTCTTCAGCATGATACTCCAAGTGCCAGCGCTCAAAATACTGTCTCAAACAGACAACGTCGTGATATGACTGAAAAATTGTTGAGAGCATCGCTAAACACCATGCAACAACAAAAACAACAATAACAACATTGATTGGAGAACACAACTAAAATTAATTTCAAAATTCTTCTACTGGTGACGTGCTTTTTCCCACTCCGAGGTATCGTCACACTGTTGAATTATGTACAATGTGTGTAAGGCAGTGTCACACTGGTGAATTTTATACAATGTGTGTGAATTATGTACAATGTGTGTGAGGCATCGCCACACTGGTGAATTATGTACAATGTGTGTCACAGTGTGAGGCATCGTCATAATGGTGAACTATGTACAATATAAGTGAGGCATTATCACACTGAAGAATTATGTACAATGTGTGTGAGGCATTATCACACTGAATAATTATATACAATGTGTGGGAGGCATCGTCACACTGGTGAATTATATATACAATGTGTGTGAGGCATCGTCACACTGGTGAATAATATATACAATGTGTGGGAGGCATCGTCACACTGGTGAATTATATACAGTGTGTGTGAGACATCATCACACTGGTGAATTATGTACAATGTGTGGGAGGCGTCGTCACATTGGTGAATTATATACAGTGTGTATAGGGCAACATCACACTGGTGAATTATATACAGTGTGTGTAAGGCATCATCACACTGGTGAATTATGTACAATGTGTGGTAGACATTGTCACATTGGTGAATTATATACAATGTGTGGGAGGCATCGTCACACTGGTGAATAATATATACAATGTGTGTAGGGCATCGTCACACTGGTGAATAATATATACAATGTGTGGGAGGCATCGTCACACTGGTGAATTATATACAGTGTGTGTGAGACATCATCACACTGGTGAATTATGTACAATGTGTGGGAGGCGTCGTCACATTGGTGAATTATATACAGTGTGTGTAAGGCATCATCACACTGGTGAATTATGTACAATGTGTGGTAGACATTGTCACATTGGTGAATTATATACAATGTGTGGGAGGCATCGTCACACTGGTGAATAATATATACAATGTGTGTGGGGCATCGTCACACTGGTGAATAATATATACAATGTGTGTTGGGCAACATCACACTGGTGAATTATGTACAATGTGTGTGACACAAAATGTGCAAATAAAAATTGGGTAAAAAACAGTCGCCATAATTATTATATTTATTTAATACTGACACAATCAATATTCTATTCGTTAGGTAAACTGTGCTGGCAGAAATCAGGTTACACCAACAAAGGATAAATCAATTCCCTTGTTTTAAATAAGGATTTTAACGACCACAAAATAATCCATGATATCCAGTTTTCTTTCTATGCAAAACAAGTAATTGATCAACCCCCTCTCTTTAAACTACTGGGCAAGACTGATCCAGTTTCTATTGAAAGGATATATTCCTCAACAATGCACAAGTTATTATTATATGAACATGCTATCATAATGTACAAGTGAAGTTTCTTTTCAATATTAAACCTTGTATATCATATATCTGTTTTATTTTGGCAAGTCTGTTTGAGTTGGGATTCTATACCCTATTTGAACATTTACACACTGCTATTTCCGGCCAATTAAAAATTTAAAATACAAAACGGAAATGGTCGAGTGATATTTTATCACATTGACAAAATTACAAATCTTCAGATTTTCGATTATAAGTGAAGAGCAATCAAATATTTTCCAGAGTTTGGTGAACTAAAAACTTACAAATAAATTATGGCTGTTTACAGACTGCTGGCCACATTCCACACTTGAGGACAAACTGTTGGAGAAATTCATCAGAGATTACAAGTCGACTTAACTTCTATAAATAAATGGTGTTCAAGAAATATGATGTTTATTAATACAGAAAAAACTAAGTGTATGACAATAAGAACAAGACAAAAACTATCAGTTCAAAAGGACTGCCTTACTATTACCATAAATGCAGGGATTTTGCAAAATTCTCAATGTGAGAAACTTTTAGATGTAAAAGTTGAATCTCATTTAAATTGGTCAAGTCAAATAAACCATATAATGCAAGAAAAGCAAGAAAATTATTTAACAGCGGATATATACTACCATTAATTGATTACTGTTGCACTGTTTGGGGTAACTGCACTAAAGATGGGCTTGATCAAATATTAAAATTACTGAAAAGAGCAGCAAGAATTATCCTCAATGCAGATTCTCTTTCAGCCACAGAGCCTTTATTTAAAGAACTTAACTGGATGCCAGTAAATATAAGGATTTAATATCATAAACTATTACTTGTCTACAAATGCTTTAAATCCCAGGTACCTGAATATTTGTCAAATAGACTTGTATACGTGGGAGATAATAACCCATACAGTATAAGGAATGTTGTAAATGGAAACTTATATGTTAAAAAATCAAAGACAGAGCTTTACAAACGTTCATTTCATTATTCTGGGTCACTTTTATGGAACAATCTGCCTACCTAAATCTGATCATCACCAAGTCTATACAGCTTCAAAAATAATCTAAGAAATTATCTTCTGAAACTTAATTGTTAGTTGGAAATAAACTGTTTGATTGACGAATGATTGTAAGTATTCAATAGAAATGTTTTTGCCACTGCATTTGTAAAAATGATGTGAATGCTTGTTTTATATTTCAATGTTTAATTACATTGTTAAATTTCATGTTCATTGTATGATTGTTGAGGGCCACAGAGAAGATAAGTGTAACTTACTGTGTTACCCTCATTAAATAAAGTATTATTATTATTATTATTATTAGTTCTACAAAGTATTGCTGCTGATAATCAAACTGATTTCTTCAAATGATTTTCTCCCAAAGACACTACCTGTCTTGGGTATTAGAATGTGGAGCACATATTATGGTCCAGCGGTAGAGCACCGAACCAATAATCCGAAGGTTGTTGGTTCATTCCTCCACCACAGCTTTGTGTGATGTCAATGAACAAGACACTTTTTCCACATATGTCTAGGCCTAAATTAATTAATAGTGTGGTTCCTTTTACATTGAAATACAAAATAGGGTAGGTAAATTATTTATTTATTGTTATTATTTATTTTGTGTTGCCGATGCTATTCGTTTTCTGCGAGTACATGTATATGTTATGTCTGTATGTGGACACACTTGTCATACACGATGGCGGGGCAGCTCTTGCTGGAGGCCGCCATGTTACTGCTATCGTTTCTATGATCACTTCTGGCGGTGCACTTCCGGCGATTGGGTATAAAAGCTAAAGGCCTACAATACAGCCGCACCATCTCCACCGGGAACGAAAATTGTTGACACGACAGATAAGACAGATTTTTTTTTATTATTTTTTTATTTTTTAAGGGAATAAATGTTTAGGGTCAGTGGGAAATAATAGGGATTGTTGGGAAACCGGAACCACACTATTATTTAATTTAGGCCTTAGTACTGGCATGGTTTGTCTTAGCTGTAAGAACTTGTTTTCACAATCAATGTAAAATAAATAAGTTTAAATTAAATCTTGGATACAAATTTATAGGTCATGCTGCAGGCTGCTGGTTTTTAACAATGTTATATGATTGGAAGTAGTCTTTGTGTCTCTCATTCAGTTGAATCACGATATCAGTCTTGAACTTGTCTGATTGAATGTGGTTCACCGCCATATCCAACACATGACAGGTTATATATGGCATATCCTGGAGTTTTATTGGTGGCAAAAGACCTCCGAATGAATCTGAGTAGAATCACCGTTCTTCCTTGAATTACTGGCAGACTTTCTCATATAAAGATTTTGAACTGAGATGGGTTCGAACCAACAACCTCAGCGGTGAGAGGTAAGTGGTCATTAGACAACAGTGCCTTAAACCTGACATGACCACAGATTCCACTTTGCCTGATTGGATACTAATTGAGAGACTTATTGAGTATTTCCCTTGAATAATAAAACATTGTTCATTTTTATATCTCAATTTGAACATGATTGTGATATTAAACAAGGGTCATATTCACAACAGTATTGTATGCTGGGTGCATGTTGTTTGTTGGTGCAATATCCTGATTGGCCTGACCCAATTTAGCAAATGAATTATCCTGTAATTACCCGTTACCGTGATGTTGCAGTTTATTCACTTTTCTGCTGTAACTAGCCGGCAGTTAAACGGCATTATCTGGCTCTTTTCAATGCAGTTTTTGGAATGGCAAAATTTGGATCATCAGTTATATTAGTATTGGATAGAAGAAATGTGCATAGCAGATTTTATATTTGTAATTGTTTTCTTCAAGAGAAGTTCTGTGAAAGTTTTAGGTAGTGCAGATTCACTTCACTGATGTAATCACGCAAACGTGAGAATCATGTCTTCTGGTTGCTAAAAAACAGGCTGACACTGAAATCATGGAGATGGGAAAAAGAAAAAAATGGCTCACTTTTGCTTCATGATATATCTGATTCATTCAAACTGAGTACCAGTGGGACACATCTCCAAGAATACTTAATTGAAGATTTTTATTTTCAAATAATAAAAAATCTGTCCATCTGTGCCTTATCTAATTGAGCGCATATTAATGCTAGTTTTTGGATAATTAGGATAGATATCAATTATGAAGTCAACGATTATAAGAAAAAATTGTGGTGGCTAAAAAATCTATTAACAGTTCCATGGAGAGTAAAACTTTAGAGATGGGTAAGATAATTGATATTTTTCTTTTTCTGATGAAAAATTTGATTAAAATATTCTATTAAAGAGAAGTTTAAGGACAACAAAAAACAATGAAACAGAATGAAGAAATCAGTGTTGTTACCAGCAAGAAAGCACATTCCAGTCGCACTGTCCATTTTAAGTTTATTTTAAATTTATTTATTTTAAATTTAAAGCTGGGCCCTATTAGCTCAGTCAGTAACACGTCTGACTATCAATCCAGGATCCAGGGGTCATGAGCTCAAATTCCCACCTGGTAACAGTCTTCATGATGATTGATAAACAACATTGTGTCTCATTATCATTCGTATCTCATTGCTGATTCAAGTGGGAAAATTATCAGTTACTTGCGGAGATAGGATGTGCTTGAGTACTAGTTAACCTGTCAGGATCCGAGGAAACAGTGGTTTGGTTAACTGAACATCTGTGTGCCATCGATGGCATAAAAATGATGCTAAATATTCAATCAGTCAATCAATCAATATTTATTTTATTTCGATTGTAAAGCAAGTAATTACAACTTATACAAATCACACTAGCATACTAGTATGGCGATAAAGTGTCTTGCTCAAGGACACAGACATCGCCTTTGCCAAGGATTGAACTCAAAAACCTACGATCACAGGGCCAATCCTCTACCACTGGGCCACGCAATCGACTATCCATTCACAAACTACTATTTACCAGTTACAATTTACTCAGAAAACTTAATAAACAATAAAATTAATTTAATAATAAATTAATGGGATTTGCACAACAAATCTTAAAAAAAAGAGTCAATATTGGACCATAGTATTTATAACTACCTTTTTAATACTATTTTCTATTTCCCTTCAGCTTCCATCATTTTACTGAAAATTTGCTTAAATTTGGTGCTAGTTCTCGAGAGTGCAACACACTTGTAAATTATATACATACATAAAAGAAATTATATTCATCATTTCATATGTTTACATGTATACCAATTACACCATATCAATATTGTCTTTCAGTAATTATTCTACCAACAATCGTGTAATATTTCTGTGTTTTTATCAAATAGAAGCATCTTACAATTCCAACATCTTCAAATATTCATCCCTTTAAATCCACCAATACTTGTCACGATATCAACGCTGAATGACAGATTACCAACAAATGCACACAGTAAGCTTGTGCACTCCCTCTATCGGAACTAATTTAAATTTTTCGAAAGAAGAAGAAAATTATATTAATACATAAATAAAGAAGCACCATGCCAAGTTTTATGTTTGACCTAAATTGTGGACAGCAGTTGCACTATATTATCTATTCAGTGAGTTTCCTGAAAAAGTCTAGAAAAAAATAAACATTATGGAAACTCCCTCTAACAGATGGCAATGAGACCGTTTGTGGAATTGGCAAAAACAAATCTTTGGACGGAGTTCCACATCTTGGCCACTTCTGGTCTTAATTAAGTCAGATTCTACATAAATGGTCTTGGATTAAATTTACCAATAATCAGGGTGAAGTCAAGCTGATGAGATGGCTTCAAACTCCGAACGCTGCACTTTTTGTACATTGTGTTAAATAAGGAAGATGTTCAGAGGGGACTTTGTCTGCTATTAAACATGCTTCATTAGTCAGCAAACAATTTCTTTCTTCATCTACATTAAATCACATACTTCTTTGCTGTGTATCATTTCTTGCTATGAAATTGCTGCGGTTGTTTCTTTAAAAACCTAACCACTGTTTCCTGGGATCCTGGAAGGTAAACTAATACTTGAGCACATCCGTCTCAAGTACAAATCAGTGTTGAGAGACAAATAACAATGAGATGCAATTTTGTATATCAATCATAACAGAGACTGTGGCCAGGCAGGAATTCGAACTCACAACCCCTGGATTGATAGTCAAATGAATTGCCGACTCAGCTAACCAGTCCCAGCTCTATGAAATTGTCAAATCACCCATTTCTCATTGATAAATAATGGTCACATGTACTATTTGTTACTTAAATTAGAAACAGAAATGTATAACAAGATGTAAGTCTTAGATGAATTATATTCCATTAATTCTCAGAACAAAACATCTGACATTTGTTCTGAGTAATGGAATATAATTCATCTAAGATGTTCAATCCAGAACAAGAAAAACAACCTAAAGTATATTGCTTTCTTTTTGTTTAGATATTGATTTTGTTTTGGTGGATTTGACATACTAAACCATTCATAATTTATTTATTAATAATGATGAGATGCTTTTTATCAATTTTAAGCTCACCTGAGCAGAAGAAATGTTCCTTGGGTGACCCTCTACCAAGTTTGTTCAAGCCATCTTGATTCGTCAAAAAACATGGCCGCCAGGGGGCGGGGCAAGTTTAATTAGTAAAAACTTGAAAAATCTTCTTGTCAGAAACTACTGGCTCGATATTAAAGTAATTTCACAAAAATGTTCCTTGGAGGACCCTCTACCAAGTTTGTTCAAGCCATCTTGATTCGTCAAAAAACATGGCTGCCAGGGGACAGGACAAGTTTAATTAGTAAAAACTTAAAAATCTTCTTGTCAGAAACTACTGGCTTGATTTTAAAATAATTTCACAGAAATGTTCCTTGGAGGACCCTTCACCAAGTTTGTTCAAACTGTAGTGATTCATCATAAAACATGGCAGCCAGGGGGTGTGGTAATTTACTATATAAGCTATAGTAAAAACTTAAAAATCTTCTTGTCAGAAACCACTAGATCGATTTTAAAACAATTTCACAGAAATGTTCCTTGGATGACCCTTTACCAAGTTTGTTAAAGCCGTTGTGGTTTATTAAAAAATATGACCGCCACAGTGGAGTGCTAATTTACTATAAAGACAGCTATAGTAAAAACTTCAAAAGCCTTTCATTGTAATTTCACTGACATTTACCATGGGTGAACCTCTACCAACTTTTTTCCAGCCATTGTGATTCGTCGAAAAACATAGTCACCAGGAGGGGAGGCTTGTTTTCTTTATATAGATATATAGTGAAAACTTTCTTTCGATAGATTCTGATATCCAGATATCCACACAAGGATACTGTTGTTATCACACAACTCTTCTAAGAATCTGTTACATCTTCAAAACAAATCAAAATTATAACTACTCGTCCATCTCATTTTTCTGGAATTTTGAGTGTACATGTATTATAATTATAATCTACTTAAGTTGAGTGACTCACGGTCACTCATGTGAGCGATATAGGGCAATCTTGGCCCTCTTGTTTTTTTTTTATAAAAATAATTTTTTATCTTTTAAGACATTTATAGCATTCTTTACTGATATACTGCCTTTAACGCCATTTCCAACACATTTCAGGTTAAATATTGCAAACCTGGTATTCAGTTTCATTGGTTGAGGAAGACCTCAGAATGAACCTGAACAGAACCTGACCATCCTTCAGGATTTATTTATATAACCATGAACATTTAGCTGCTGTTTGATAATCAGATCATAGTGGAAAGGTCAAGTAACAACAATATAAAAGTTTGAATAATAAATATTACTTTTTAAATTATGAAGTAAGTTCATATCTCAGGAAAGGTGAACAATTCATTCATCTTGTTATATAAATATTTGAGGTACAGTCAAACCTGTCTTAAGCAGCCAGTCAAGGGAAAGAGCAAATGTGGCCTTTTAAGATAGGTTGTTGCTGAATACAGGTTAATTTACTGTAAAAGTATGGAAATGGGAAATCGAAAACATGGTTGCTTAAGACAGGTGGCTGCTTAATAGAGGTTAATGCTTACACAGGTTTTACTGTATATGAAAATGCATGCAATGAGCATTCAAATCTTACAATTAGAAGGCTTTGGAAGTCACTTTGCACAACGGTTATCATAATAATTTATGTAAGTTTATATCTCATGAGAAGGTCCTCCATGGCCGAGTGGTCTAAGGTGCCATCTCAAGATCACCTACCTCTCACCGCTATGGTCGTAGATTCGAGTCTCGTTTGGTCTAAAAACTTTATGTGAGAAAGTTTCCAGTTACTTGCGGAAGGACAGTGGTTCTACTCAGTCTGACTCTGTCCGACGTATTCTTCCACCAGTAAAACTGAATACCCCGTATATAACCTGAAATGTGAATACCCCGTATATAACCTGAAATGTGAATACCCCGTATATAACCTGAAATGTGAATACCCCGTATATAACCTGAAATGTGTTGAAAATGGTGCTAAACCCATTCAAAACAAAAATAAAAAAAATATGTTATAAAGGTTCAGCATCTCTTTTGATATTGTTAAACATTCGAGAGATATGAAAGTGCTTGCGATGAGTATTCAAAGCTTACAAATGGAAGGCTTTGGAATTCACCTTCTTTGCACAATGGTCATCTGCAATTATGGCTATCTGCACAGTCATAGTTGTCAGAATAATTTATGTAAGTTCATATCTAATGTAGAAATTTCAACAAATTCATTCAGTAGTTACTTGTATATATTTCTGAACAATACAGGATGAACCTGTTGATAAAGTTATAATGCCATTTATGATGGTTTTCTTATATTGTATCTCGACCTGTACAATATTATTTTATAAGTAGAAGTTTATGATGGGTTTGTTTTCTATAAGTGCTGATTAGTATTATTAATTAAGCCTGAATGAGAGTATAAGTCATAAAACCATCATAACATAGAAACTATCTGCTAATGAGGGTACAAATAAAATTATAAAATTGTCATTAAATGGACAATCTTCTGTTGCTAGGCAACACATTTGTCATTAACACGTCATTCATTCTATAGAAGTTTAAGTTTACCAGTACTCACTACTTGCTATTTATAGGGACACATGGCAGTGATAAAACATATTATAAATAAATAAACAATAAGATCAGTAGATAGCGCAGTTGACTGTCCAGGGGTCGTGAGTTTGAATCCCCGCCCAAAAACAGTTTCTGTGATGATTGATATACGACATTGTGTCTCATTATCATTTGTCTCTCACTGCTGATTCAAGTGAGAAAGTTATCAGTTACTTGCAGAGATGGGGTGTACTTGAGTACTGATTAACCTTCCAGTATCCCAGGAAACAGTGGTTAGGTTAATTGATCATCTGTTAGACATCGATGGCATAAAATTGACACTAAATATTCAATCAATCAATTGTGTTCATGCATAAAACCTTTCCATGTTAGTCAGGTTTGAAAAGAACACACACACACCTAAAAAGCTTTAATACAATAACAATAATTTCTTTTAAGTGACAGTGGTTGTCTGTGGGTAGAGCTTCTACCTTGTATGTGGAAGGTTGTCGGTTCGATCCCGAGACAGTTTTCTAAAGACATGAAAAATGATACCAGAAGCCACCTAACTTGGCGCTCAGCATTTAAGTGATAGTTCTAGGTCTGTTTGGCCCGTTGTCAGTATAGTGTGACTGGACGAGGCGTCTTACAGCATGATACTCCAGTGTTGTGCAGCACTTGGAATTTTGCCCCAGGTAGACACCACCGCGATATAACTGGAATATTGTTGAAAGTGATGCTAAATACCACACAACAACAACCATTACTTTAGGTTTTATTTAAAACAATTATAGTTCAACTTTAAATCTATTCAAATAAACAATAAAATGGTATTGAGCTTGACTGATTGATTGAATGATTGATTGATTGATTGATTGATTGATTGATTGATTGATTTACTGATTGATTAATTGATTGATTTATTTATTTTTTTTGAAAATAAACAAGAGGAAAATGATCCAAAAAGGGGCAATGTATGATTGTGCATTTTCCACCATGTGTCAATTCTTTATACTTTCAAGTTGTGTGCATTCTGTGGCATTTGCAGATTTTCGCTGGATGTTGACCAAACTTAACTAAGTATTCGATTTATAAGCCATAAGATCTTGTGAACTGGTCAAATCAAGTAATCAATATCTGAGTTATGGTCCATGAATTGTCAAATCACTCTATACTAATTTTTGTCATTGATGTACACTGTTAAGCCTATTTATTACTCATCCTTGATCACTTACACATGATAAGATCAGGAATATTTTATAGTTGAAATCTGATACTATAGCTACTGTAAGAGTTACAGTATATATATCCCATGAATTGTTGGAAATGTTGGTGTTGTCATCATTAACTCTCCTCCATTTGAGATCCTATCTTGTCCGGTGTCACAGAATGATTAATTGACATAAGATATATGTAAACAGATCAATTCAGGCAGCCAGACCATTGTTTGCTGGGGAACACTCTAGCTATTAGAATATAATCCAATACATAATCCAATTAAATATCTGCTATTTTGTTACTTTAAACAGACTCATTTGTGACACAGGTTGACTGTTGAAAATCAGTACATTTTAGTAAGGACCATAAGTGTTTGTATATTTATAATGGTCAATGCAGAAGCTAAATTAAAAGTGTTACAGCTATGCATATCAAACCTTTATTTCAAAGTTTCCTCCATTAAATCATTGTGCTCTTCTAAAACACAAATATTAATAAACATTTTAAGAAGACATTTTAATGCACTGGGGATATACCATTTCTGATATTCAAGCAGTGCTTAAAGGGAATTTATCAGGATTGTTTTTTCAACTTTTAAAATTGGCTAAAAATATTTTTATGCACCCCGCCTCCTCCCCACAAATTTTTGGGGTGGCATATAGCAACGGCAGTGTCTGTCCGTCCATCCATCCATCCATCTGTCCGTCCGTCTGTCCGTCCGTCTGTCCGTCCGTCCGTCCGTCCGTCCGTTTGTCTGTACGTCTGGAGCAGCACTTGTGGGTTGAGTTGCCAGTACAAAATGGACTTGTGGGTTTTTTTGGTACTTGTGGGGTGCAATGTTCACCCCACAAGTGCTAATACCCGTGCAAATGGCATTGTGGGGTTAATTTAATTTTCTTCACATTTTTCTTTTACTTTTTTTTCACCTTTTTTCATTCTTTTTTAGTGTCATTAGGATTGGATCTCAAGGTTTGTGATATTAGGGTTAGAAAGAAAATAGTTTTTGTTTTGTTTTATGAAAAAAAAGATGTTTTATAACATATCAAAACCGCACCCCACAACATCACTTCCACAAGAACGTCCGTCCGTCCAGTATTTCGTGTCCAGTCTGTAACTTTGTCATGCATAGATGGATTTTGTTAATACTTGCTTCAAACGATCAACATAGCATGACAACATGTCCCGAGTAAGACCCACACCCATACCTCAAAGGTCAAGGACACTTGTTTGACGACGTGTCACGGGTAAGACCCACACCCATACCTCAAAGGTCACACTTTGAGTTTGTTTGACAACACTTTGAGTCTGTGTGAGATTTCGTGTCTGGCCTGTAACTGTGTCATGTATTAATGGATTTTAAAAGTACTTGATACAAATGATCAACATACCATGACGATGTGTCCCGAGTAAGACCCACACCATACCTCAAAGGTCAAGGTCACACTTTGAGTCTGTGTGAGATTTTGTGTCCGGCCTGTAACTTTGTCATGCATAGATGGATTTTGTTAATACTTGCTACAAATGATCAACATAACATGATGACGTGTTGCACATTACACCCAGACTCCCACTTCAAAGGTCATGGTCATAATTTAACTTTGTTTGATGACACTTTCAATCTGTTTGAGATTTTGTGTCCGGCCTGTAACTTTGTGATGCATAGATGGATTTTATAAATACTGACTACTAATAATCAACATAACATGACGACTTGTCACACTTAAACCCAGACACCCACTTCAAAGCTCAAGGTCACAATTTAACTTTGTTTGACAACAATTTCAATCTGTTTGAGACTTCGTGTCAGGTCTGTAACTTTGTCACCTACATAATTAAGTGTCATATGAAAAACCCAGAACCTTTCCTCAAAGGTCAAGGTTACACTGTCAATTTGTTTGAAATTGTGTGTCTGGTCTGTAACTTTGTTTTTAACTTGGCTCAATTGATCAAGATGACATGACGATGTGTCACTTGTAAGACCTAGACCTGTACATCAAAGGTCAAGGTCACGTTTTGAGTTTGTATGACAACACTTTGAGTCTGTTTGAGATTTCAAGTCTGTCCTGTAACTTTATCATACATGGATGGATTTTAAAAACACTTGGCTCAATTTATCACTTGATCAACATGACATAACAACATGTAGCGTTAAGACCCAGAACATTACCTCAAGGTCACATTTTTAGTTTGATATTTCATAACTGGCCTGTTACTTTGTCTTACATGGAGGGATTTTAAAATATCTTGACACAAGTCAGGCAATTACATTAATTTCCAGTCTGACAAGTATTTCTAAATCTGCTTGTCCTGACAAAAATTAACTTGTCCTACTTTATTCTAGAATTATGGTACTTATCTTATGGATATAAATTAACTAAATAAACTGTTTTATCAAGGTTAAAAAACAGGGGATTTGCAAAAAAGAGATACCGTGTTAAATTTCTGAATTTTCACTTGTCCAGTCGGGCTAGCAGCCTTATATTTTACTTGTCCGTACCCACGGTTCAGTTGTCTTGGACAGTTGGATGAGTGTTAATGTAAAGCCCTGCACAAGTGATCAGCGTGTCATGATGGTGTGTCACCTGCATTTACCTGTAGAAATACCCAGTCTGTTACATCAGATGTCAAGGTCAAGGTTACACAAAGGTCAAGGTCATGCTTTTATGTAAAAAAAAATTGAAATTGCATGTCTAGTCTGAAACATCATTCTTTTACTCTGATATTCATGGATACATCGCTACCTATTATAATATTTATTGTTTTTTTAACAGACCATTTGGGGGGCATATGCGACATTTACCAGTGACATTTCTTGTTTCTATATACCATGCCTGTATATATTCAATGGCTCCATATTGCCAAATTAATGATTATCTATTTAAACATGCCAAAATAATATAGTAAAAAGGGATTTCCTAACTTAAAACTACGCGCCTAGGTTAGACTAAATAGATTTCCTGCTTAAAATTGCATCATATTTTATGACATATTAAATGAGTTTCATTTTGATTGCAATTTAATCCGTTAGTCAGGTTTACACGTAGTTAAATTTGTTTCATCTTATAAGAGACTGAATGACAATGATTGTGAAGGTAATCAAACAGTGTTTAAGCGCTGTCTGTTTTTAGAATGAGAATTTCATTTCAAATTTACCACTCCAATTTAACATTGATTTTGCCAGGTTTTGGTGGATTTGACATACAAAATTTTATTTGCAAACGAAAATGAGATGCTTCTTATTAATTGTAATAAATATTTTATTTTTTAAGACATTTATAGCGTTTTATTCCTGATATACTCCCTTTAAATGGCCATAGTGGAGCCTCCAGGGTATGCTTGAGTGGATTTCAAAGTTTACTCATCACATCAAGATGACATGCTGACCCCACCATATGTGGCCCCATCTTCAAGATCAAGGTCACTATCAAGGACCTATATAGAGAAGGAAAATCAACTGATTTAGATGTTATGAACCCTGCATATTCACGCAAATTCTTACAAAAGCTCGTTTTCAAATATCCTAACTTCCATTCATCTCAGAAATGCAAATCAAAATGATTGCTTTGCACAATCGAATTCTCTAAAAAACGAGACCTTACCAGCAAATTGTGTTGAAAGTTGTTGAAGTACTTATGATTACAAAATTTGTGTACTGCAACTAAAAAATCAAATTTTACTTTAAACTGCAAAATTATTTTATGTGTTTAAAACTTTATAAAACAATTTAAGAGAACATACAACTTACATTTTATGCAGGGGCCTGTGAAATTTGAATGATTACTTTGCCAGTTACCAATTTCTTCGCATGCTATTTTATCAACATTAAGTAGAGAGATGTAAGTTTCCTATCCTTCAGTACATGTCCTTGTGGCTATGAATGACAGTTAGATTATTAAGCTGGGTCACATAAAGTGTTTTCCCTGTCCAATGCATAACTTTGGCATGCATTGATGGATTTAAAAATAAACTGGCACATTGATGTATGTGTCCCCATCCACAAAGGACAAGGTCACACTGGATGTAATATTGTGCATTCTGGCTTACATTAAGGCCATAACTCTAGTATTGGCCTGAGGTTTGCCCCAAAGGCCATAGTATCCAATGCTGGACTTCTAACAAGCTCCACTTTTGGCTGGTTGCCCTCCCAAAAAGTGCGATTTACTCAAATGCATGGTGAAAAATATTCAACTCTTGGCTCCATCTTAACTGCATTTAACAGTTTAATATCGAGAATATTAGCAGAAAGTACCATATATTAATTATTTTTCTCTAATTTATAAATAAACAGGTAAAGAATTAAAGCAACAATATTTGAAGTAATATAATAATCATATTTTTTATTTGATGGATCAACTGTGTTTAAAATGAAATATTTTACATATTTCAATGCTTGACAAAGATGAACTGTTACAAAATTACCTTACATATTAATTAAAATTAATAACTAAGCTATAACTGTTCATAATTTGAACTAACCAATTAATTCTACATACACATACTATTAGATATATATTAAGAGCCATTTGTTCTTCTTTTTACAGTTCTTTGTAAGCAAAATATTAAATGAAACTAATCAAATGTGCTGTATTTCGTAAAAAACCCTATAGCTACAGATAAGAATACTGCCCTTTCCATGTGTTTTATTGCTATTAGAGACATGTAGATATATAGGTGTCTATAGGTGTCATTAAGTCACTGCTCTCTCTCTCTCTCTCTCTCTCTCTCTCTCTCTCTCTCTCTCTCTCTCTCTCTCTCTCTCGCTCTCTCTCTCTCATTTATTTTCAATACTCCAATGGTCAAAATTACCTACAACGAAATTGGTCATATATCGCCTTTAGCTATATTGTTAATACCCAAATGGTCATAAAATAGCTAAATCTAAATTTTAACTACCCAAATGGTCATTAATAATACCGAAATGGTCATAAAATTAGCAAAATCTATATTTTACTACCCAAATGGTCATAAAATTAGCTAAACTTATTTTAAATACCCAAATGGTCATCAATTAGCAAAATCTATATTAAAAACCCAAATGGTCATAAATCAGCTAAATCTATATTTAAATACCCAAATGGTCATTAATTATCTAAATCTATATTTAATTACCCAAATGGTCATAAATCAGCCAAATCTATATTTAAATACCCAAATGGTCATAAAATTAGCTAAACTTATTTTAAATACCCAAATGGTCATCAATTAGCTAAATCTATATTTAACTACCGAAATGGTCATAAAATTAGCTAAACTTATTTTAAATACCCAAATGGTCATTAAATAGCTAAATCTGTATTTAATTACCCAAATGGTCATAAATTAGCTATATCTATATTTAATTACCCAAATGGTCATAAATCAGCTAAATCTATATTTAAATACCCAAATGGTCATTAATTAGCTAAACTTATTTTAAATACCAAAATGGTCATCAATTAGAAAAATCTATTTTAAAAACCCAAATGGTCATAAATCAGCCAAATCTATATTTTAATACCCAAATGGTCATTAATTAGCTAAACTTATTTTAAATACCCAAATGGTCATCAATTAGCAAAATCTATTTTAAAAACCCAAATGGTCATAAATCAGCCAAATCTATATTTTAATACCCAAATGGTCATTAATTAGCTAAACTTATTTTAAATACCCAAATGGTCATCAATTAGCAAAATCTATTTTAAAAACCCAAATGGTCATAAATCAGCCAAATCTATATTTTAATACCCAAATGGTCATAAAATTAGCTAAACTTATTTTAAATACCCAAATGGTCATCAATTAGCTAAATCTATATTTAAATACCCAAAATGGTCATTAATTACCAAAATCTATTTAAAATACCCAAATGGTCATAAATCAGCCAAATCTATATTTAAATACCCAAATGGTCATTAATTAGCTAAATCTATATTTAATTACCCAAATGGTCATTAATTAACTAAACCTATATTTCAATACCCAAATGGTCATTAATTAGCAAAATCTATTTTAACTACCCAAATGGTCATAAATCAGCTAAATCTATTTTAAATACTCAAATGGTCATAAAATTAGCTAAACCTTTTTTAACTACCCAAATTGTCATAAATTAGCTTAATCTATATTTAACTACCGTAATTGTCATTAATTAGCTAAACCTTTTTTTACTACCCAAATGGTCATAAATTAGCTAAATCTATTTCTAATACCAACATTGTCATAAAACAGCTAAACCTATATTTAAATACCCAAATGGTCTTTAATTAGCGTTATATATATTTAAACTATCCAAATGGTCATAAAATTAGCTAACCCTTGGGAGATGGAAGGGTTTGGGATGGGGATGGGGAGATGGAAGGTTGAAGAGTGGTGGGGATGGGGAGATGGAAGGTTGAAGAGTGGTGGGATGGGGAGATGGAAGGATGAAGAGTGTGGAGATGGAAGGTTGAAGAGTTGTGGGGTTGAGATGGGGATGGGGAGATGGAAGGTTGAAGGATGGGGTGGGATGGGGAGATGGAAGGTTGAAGAGTTGTGGGGATGGGGTGGGATGGGGAGATGGAAGGTTAAAGAGCGGTGAAGTTAAGGGTGGGAATGGGGAGATGGAAGATTGAAGGATGGTGAGATTGAGGATTGGGAGATGGAAGGTTGAAAAGTGGTGAGGTTGGGGACGGGGATTAGGAGATGAAAAGGTTGAAGAGTGTTCATGTGAAATCGAGGTGGGGATGGGGAGATGGAAGGTTGGAGATTGGTGAGGTTGGGTATGTTGAGATGGAAGGTTGAAGAGTGGTTAGGTTGGTCTTGGGATGGGGAGATGGAAGGTTGAAGAGTGGTGAGGTTTGGGGTGGGGAGATAGAAGGTTGAAGAGTGGTGAAGGTGGGGATGGGGAGATAGAAGGTTGAATAGTGGTGAGGTTGGGGATGGGGAGATGGAAGGTTGAATAGTGGTGAAGTTTTGGATGGGGAGATAGAAGGTTGAAGAGTGGTGAAGGTGGGAATGGGGAGATAGAAGGTTGAATAGTGGTGAGGTTTGGGATGGGGAGATTGAAGGTTGAAGAGTGGTGAGGTTTGGGATGGGGAGATGAAAGGTTGAAGAGTGGTGAAGCTGGGGATGGGGAGATAGAAGTTGAATAGTGGTGAGGTTTGGGGTGGGGAGATAGAAGGTTGAAGAGTGGTGAAGGTGGGGATGGGGAGATAGAAGTTGAATAGTGGTGAGGTTTGGGGTGGGGAGATAGAAGGTTGAAGAGTGGTGAGGTTTTGGATGGGGAGATAGAAGGTTGAAGAGTGGTGAAGGTGGGGATGGGGAGATAGAAGGTTGAATAGTGGTGAGGTTGGGGATGGGGAGATGGAAGGTTGAATAGTGGTGAAGTTTTGGATGGGGAGATAGAAGGTTGAAGAGTGGTGAAGGTGGGAATGGGGAGATAGAAGGTTGAATAGTGGTGAGGTTTGGGATGGGGAGATTGAAGGTTGAAGAGTGGTGAGGTTTGGGATGGGGAGATGAAAGGTTGAAGAGTGGTGAAGCTGGGGATGGGGAGATATAAGGTTGAAGAGTAGTGAGGTTTGGGATGGGGAGATGGAAAGTTGAAGAGTGGTGAGGTTGGGGATGGGGAGATAGAAAGTTGAAGAGTAGTGAGGTTTGGGATGGAGAGACTGAAGGTTAAAGAGTAGTGAGGTTTGGGATTTGGAGATTGAAGGTTGAAGAGTAGTGAGGTTTGGGATGGGGAGATAGAAGGTTGAAGAGTAGTAAGGTTTGGGATAGGGAGATGGAAGATTGAAGAACGGTGAAGGTGGGGATGGGGAGATGGAAGGTTGAAGAGTAGTGAGGTTTGGGATGGGGAGATTGAAGGTTGAAAAGTGGTGATGTTTGGGATGGGGAGATAGAAGGTTGAAGAGTAGTGAGGTTTGGGATAGGGAGATGGAAGATTGAAGAACGGTGAAAGTGGGGATGGGGAGATGGAAGGTTGAAGAGTGGTGAGGTTTGGGATGGGGAGATGGAAGGTTGAAGAGTGGTGAAGTTTGGGATGGGGAGATATAAGGTTGAAGAGTAGTGAGGTTTGGGATGGGGAGATGGAAGGTTGAAGAGTGGTGAGGTTGGGGATGGGGAGATAGAAAGTTGAAGAGTAGTGAGGTTTGGGATGGGGAGATGGAAGGTTGAAGTGTAGTGAGGTTTGGGATAGGGAGATGGAAGATTGAAGAACGGTGAAGGTGGGGATGGGGAGATGGAAGGTTGAAGAGTAGTGAGGTTTGGGATGGGGAGATTGAAGGTTGAAAAGTGGTGAGGTTTGGGATGGGGAGATAGAAGGTTGAAGAGTAGTGAGGTTTGGGATAGGGAAATGGAAGATTGAAGAACGGTGAAGGTGGGGATGGGGAGATGGAAGGTTGAAGAGTAGTGAGGTTACGGATGGGGAGATGGAAGGTTGAAGAGTGGTGAGGTTTGGGATGGGGAGATGGAAGATTGAAGAACGGTGAAGGTGGGGATGGGGAGATGGAAGGTTGAAGAGTAGTGAGGTTTGGGATGGGGAGATTGAAGGTTGAAAAGTGGTGAGGTTTGGGATGGGGAGATAGAAGGTTGAAGAGTAGTGAGGTTTGGGATAGGGAGATGGAAGATTGAAGAACGGTGAAGGTGGGGATGGGGAGATGGAAGGTTGAAGAGTAGTGAGGTTACGGATGGGGAGATGGAAGGTTGAAGAGTGGTGAGGTTTGGGATGGGGAGATGGAAGATTGAAGAGCGGTGAAGGTGGGGATGGGGAGATGGAAGGTTGAAGAGTAGTGAGCTTTGGGATGGGGAGATGGAAGGTTGAAGAGTAGTGAGGTTTTGGATGGGGAGATGGAAGATTGAAAGAGCAGTAATGTGATGAGGATACATAGTTTTTTCTGGAAAATCAACATATTTTATAATTTTAAATACATATTAAAAAATTAATTTCTTTGATTGTATCAAATGATGGTAAAAGTCATTTTTGCGCAAATTATGTGACGCTATGAATTCTTTTGTTCTTTACTACTATAATTCCTGAAATATCCTCATTTTGCTAACTGATGAATTCACTTATCAATGAGCAGGACACCAGAGACGACCAATCATATATATTCAGGATGCCATTTTCCTGTTTCCGCTACATTCCCTAACCACCATGCAATTATTATCTAATTTGACAAATACAGATGGGATTTTCAGCATACATTGTCTCAAATTTGACCATCTATGACAATGTGGGATTGATTATTTGTTGCAATTCTGTGCAATTATCCTCAACTTTGGTAAAAAGAGTTTCTGTAAATTGTATTACACCAACAATCCCAATGGTGCCTGTTACGGCAAATTGAACTGATTTAATTGTTTTCACTGTTGATCTTGAATACAGAAAAGTAATGAAAATAATGTTAGGGCATACAGTCACTGATTAATCTAAGGCAACATCACTTACCACCTCTCAATACTGAGGTGTTGGGTTTGGGCCTGAGTTTGGTTGAAATACCTCAAGTTAAAAAGTTTGCGAGTAACTTGCAGGACAGCGATAAATTCATATACCGGTTTATGCAATTGACCTGCAACTATTTCTCCACCCACTCACCACATGGTGTTGTTTATTAAAATAAAAACAATGTAGTTTTACTTAGATACCATTTGCTTGTCTAAGGAAATGGTGGCCCTGGAAACAATGTTGAACATTGATTGGATCATGGACTTATTTGATTGATAGCCTGTGCCATGTAAGTTGGGGTCCTCCTCCATTTATAAAAGTGGATTGGATAATTATAGAACATTGTAATATGTTGAAAATGGTGCTTAAAATTCCATCCAATAAAATAATTATGATTGTAGTTACAGAGGTAAATATTTTATAGCATGTTCAATTACAACAGTTACAACCAAAACCAGCACAGTGCTCTCAGTAATTAAGTATTGTTTGGTCATTTTAGTGTTTTTCTTTTTGTTAAAAAACAATGAATATACCAATTGCGGTTCATGTGCACTCTGTGCAGAAGTCAGTCTGTCTGCCAAATTGTTATTTGTTGAATAACATAAGGGTATTGTATTTAGTTAATAAAATTTTAATTATGTATTGTATGTGTAGATGTTTGTCAATGTTGTTTAATTTTTACCGGAGTTACTGCTGCTTTTCCAACAATTACTGAAATTACGGCCCCTTTTCAACTTAATTTTGTTTAAATTTACTACAAGTGGTTAGGTGGGGGAGGGAGCATTCATGTCCTATGGATACATTTAAATTCATGTATGAATTATCTTTTCTTTGTTTCGCATCATTAAAAACCTTTTACTCTGTTTGATCTATTTTTTGCAGTTCCTGTATCTATCCAAACATTCCACTGACATTATATCTATAGAAATCCATGATGCTTCTAACAGGTTCATGTTACAGCAAGAATATAGGAAAACACATTCTTTGTCATGCATTGAAATGGAAAATGTGTGCTTAAACATTTCAATTTGAATAATTCAGCTTTCAGGCAGATATAACATTGTTTTTTTAAATGTAATCTGAATGAAATTCATTATGTGTGCATCGATTTTAACAAATTAGAAATTTTGCTTTCTCTCGCTGCTGCCTTCATGTTTTGTGACATTTTGTGGAGGTGTAAATGTTTCATACAGAAATTGTATCTCTGTTTTCAATTAGTATTTGATGGATGCTATATGTACATGTCACATGTCAAGGTGTTCAAACTTGCAAAGTGATGAGTGTTTCAAGCTCTACTGCTCTAAGGCTTGTAAGTAGAACATAAAACATTGATCATTTCACAACATTGATAGCACTTTATCTGCCATGAGCTGGGCCCAATTAGCTCAGTCGTTAGCACATCTGATTATCAATGAGGGGTCATGAGTATGAATCCCCCCCCACTCCCCCGGGCACAGTCTCTGTGATAGTTTATATAGGACATTGCATCTCATTATCATTTGTCTCTCACCACTGATTTAAGTGGGAAAGTTATCAGTAACTTGTGAAGATGGGATGTGCTCGAGTACTGGTTAACCTTCCAGGATACCAAGAAACAGTGGTAAGGTTAACTGATTGTCTGTTAGCCCTCAATAGCATAAAAATGATGCTAAATATCCAATCAATCAATCATTGTCTGCCATGATTAATGGTTTTATCAAAGATGTCTGAGTTCCATTCAAATGTTTTTCAAAATCCATCCTCAGAAACTCAATGGCTTGGTGATCAATGGCATCTAAATTGTTTAACCCTTTACTCCATAGATACACGTATTCCCACACCAATCAATGAAGGCCATTTCCACTCTGTCAGTTAATATAAATATAATTCACCCAATAATTTAAAAGCCTTCTATATTAGGTGTCCAAAGGCGTCTATATTAGAGTTGTCCAAAGGCGTCTATATTAGAGTTGTCCAAAGGCGTCTATATTAGAGGTGTCCAAAAGCGTCTATATTAGAGTTGTCCAAAGGCATCTATATAAAGTAAAGAGTTAAGACATAAACTATAGCCACTTCATACAATGAGAGCATCTTCAGGTTCTCTTGGGCATCTTGTTGGCCTTGATGACCCTTTTGATACGTATTGTCCAACATGACTTTGTCACTTACCCTTTCTTTGGTAGCATAATGTGCTTCATCATAATTACAAAGAGAACAATTACAGGGGTCCTCTCTAGCAGACTGATTTAAGGTGCCATCAGCAAATCCAGTGTTTTATTTTCCATTTTAGGGGCCCATTTCCTTCCCCAAAACATATGTCCCAACCTCCTCCCCATAATTTCAAAAGCTCTTGGCTCAATTGATGAATTGATCAACATGACACGAAGACATGTCAAGTGTACACGAAACCTTACTTAACGGTCATGGTCACACTTTCAGTTTGTTTGATACTTTGTCTTACATTGAGGGATTTTAGAATATCTTGACACAAGTTATCAACATGTCATGATGATGTGTCACTTGTATTTACCTGTAGAAATACCAAGACCTTCACATCAGATAAAGGTCATGATTACACAAAGGTCAAGGTCACACTTTAATTTTGAAAATACAAAATTGTGTGTCTAGTCTGAAACAAATATCAGTCCATTACTCTTGATATTCATGGATACATCACTACTTATTATAAAATATATCGTTATTTTCACAGACCATTTTGGGGGGGGGGGGGGGGGAGGCATGTGACACTTACCAGTGACATAATGCTTGTTTATCAAATATTCTTAACGTTTTTTAATAGGGTTTAATGCACTTACAATTTTCATTGCTTGTTTTTCTGCATTTGCGTCATAATGACACAATTTTACCCCAGACCCTCAGGTCATACTTGGGCCCTAAATAAATTGGGCCTTTTGTTTGAATGATCATCTGTTAGCCCTCGATAGCATAAAAATTATGCTGAATATTCAATCAATCAATTGTTTGAATGAAACACAATTATTCATTTACATAATGAGTTATAGAACTCTAAAAGATAACCTGAGTTTTTATTTCCCCCAGACCCCAGGGCCAGTGTCAAATTTAACCTACAACTAATATGTGAGTACTGTCACACCCACTTTGACTCACTTTGATATAATTTTCATTCAAATTTCCTGTAATTGTTATAATAATTGTGATATGCATGCTGAAAGTTTGTAGTTTTTTGTTTTTCAAAGCACACATTTTACAAAATATGTACTTACTGTTCCACTTGAACTGTATCAATATAGTATACATGCCAAGTTTGATCATTTTCTATAACAAAAAAGTTGTGGGTTCAATCCCCGGCCGGGTCATACCAAATACTTTAAAAATGGTACTAGAAGCTTCCTCGCTTGATGCTCAGCATTTAGAGGAGAGTTCTAGGTCTGGTCGGCTCGGTGTCAGTATATTGTGACTGGGTGGGGTATCATACCATGTGTCTGCGGCATGATACTTCAGTGTGACAGCGCTTAGAATACTGTCTCAAGTAGACACCGTCGCGATATGACTGAAAAATTGTTGAAAGCGACGATAAACACCATACAACAACAACAACAACTATAACAAAAAAATCAAGATTGGTCAATTTTAAGAAATCTAATTTCTAAGATGGCTATGTCGTAACATTTGCAATTATCGTGTTGTTTTTTTTTAAAAAAAAAACGTTGAAAATAAATGGAAAATTCTGTAAAATAGAAATATTTTTACAGCTGAAACACAGAATTCTAATTATATATACTTCCTGACTGTTTTTTTTCCCTCTTAACAATTATTTTTTTGTGATGTACACCTCAGGGAGTTTCAAGGAAATCTACATTTTCTCTTCTTTTCCTAATTAATATTTTTTCAGAATATTTTTTTTTTTTAAAAATAATGTAATATGTTATTTGTTTTTTTTACAAATGATATTAATCATGATTATGTGAATTCCAGTGAAAAAAACAACACATTTCCTCATTCTCAGTTATATGTAGGAAGTCAGCTGTTTAATGATAAATACTAGTGATTGCTGACCGGTAGTTTGTGCAGTAGTTTGTTCGCCATATAACTTTTACAACAGGCTAATGGATGCATAAAACAGCTCTTCGATAAAACTCAAGGAATAAAAGACAATCGATCACTGAATCTCTCATACAAGAAGTATTGCTGTATGTCACATTAACCATCTAGTGTGCAGAAGTAATTTTCTCCAACCACTTAGCCTACAACTTAATTGCTGTTCAAATTAAACAACTCAGTGCAGATCTGATGCTTCTTCCTATACAGAGTAGTTATAAAGAGGCTAGGAAAACAGTGCATTGTTAAAAACTTTCATAATGAAATATTGACTTTTTCTCTCAATTACATCACAAAATGTTTTGTGGTTAATTGATCGGACAGTGAAAGTCTATTTTTGTGCTTTTGCATCTATTACAGTTTCACTGACATGCACAGCGCTGTCACTATCAACTGAGATTTCAACTGGTAGTTCTTGTTCTGACCACCAGCTACCTATATATGGACTGAGGATATACCATTAAAAACATATTTTGTTTTAATAATAAAGTTCAGTTTGGCAAAAATAAAAAATGCAAATTTTTAGTTTTCAATAGATCACATTGTTGGGTCTCAGAAACAAATAATTCAGTCTATATTTCATTAAAATCAATGGAAATTCATCACGGTTCATCTCCGTATTGCCCCTTCAAACCCCTTATCATTTGGAAATGCAACATTCTACTGACAAAAAAAGGGACAGCCCTGAATGCAATTGTAGAAAAAGGACCCACACTATTGTAATAACTTCATAGTATAATAATCAAGCTAAAAATGACTGTTCCCAGAGTTCAAAGTTCATTTATAGGCAGTATTCAGGTAAATCAGGAAAAAAAGTATAAAGATCTCAAAAAATTATATAATTATTTTTAAAGTTTATACAAAGCATCTCATCATCATAAATATATAAAATCTGAATAGTTTGGTGAATCAGATCCTCCAAAATGTGACAAAAAATGATATTTTAATCAGAGTGGTACAGGAAGTCCCCATTTTGAAAGTCGACGGCACTTCGATACTGCTTCACATCACCATGCAGATTCTTTCTGAGACAAAACAAATTCTTCACTATGTAAACAAGCGTGATGGATCAAACCGGAAATCACAATGAATCACATGTTCATTTCATATGTCACAAAATATGTTACAATTTTAAACAGGAAATCTATTTTACTATAACCTGGATTCATAGTCCATGTTAGGAAATCCCTTTTCAATATATTATTTTGGCATGTTTAAATTGATATCCTTATGGCAATATGGGGTCAGTAAGTATATGTAGGCATGATATATTGCAAAAAAATCTTTTTTGCCAATTTTAAAATTATGAAAAATCTTCATATATTTCTCTAAGAAAATGTTGCAATGTATTGCACTCAAAATCTGCATAACGGGGCAGCAATGTCCAATATACGCTTTGTCCACGTCGCAGCCATGCACTTGATAGATTATAATTTGATTAATAAATAATAATATGACAAATAATTGTTTTTATTACCAGAATTGGAGATATTTACTGCAGTAGTGACTGATCAATAAAATTTCAGGAGGGAGATGGGGTAACGGCAGGTTTAACACCATTATCAACAGATATCGTGATTAATTGATGAATGAAGTAATGAAGTTGAAATTTAGAATCTAACCACAGTTTTTACACAAATAACTAGCAAACTTTTCTACAGTGAAAGAAAAAAGAAAGTATACATACCTATAAATGTCAACAGGTCAAGTAACAATAAGTGTATTACATATAAATTTTGTATATTTATATTTCATCATATTGTTGAATCAAAAAACAAACATTTAATTCATTTCAAAGCAAAACAATCAGAAAAAATCAGTTCACATGAATAAACTTAGCCAATAATGAAATAATTTTAAAAACCAAAATGTATACTTTCTTTTTCTTTTTAGTGTATATATGAAGTTTATGGGCAAAACTGGAGTTTTAAATCAAACCTTAGTTGTGAGGGATAAGTGACTATTCATTGGCTGAAATTTATAATGTCATTATTCTATATAATAAAGTAGGGTAAAATAAATGTTTGCTTTATTGGTAGGGAAGATTTATCAAACAGCAACACACAAATTGATGACATCATTGTTTTTGCTTTGCATAAAACCTGTGTTTAAACACATTGTTACTGTTGATAAACAGTTAATTATGCCAATAGATATAAATGATAGTTATAACAGTCAAACAGTTTATGTAAAGAACTGCATTTGTTTTGTTTTAATTTCTTCTTCCATCAAATTTGGAACTATTTCAAGGCACTTTTATGCACTGCCAATGAACACACATGAGTTTGTTTGCTGAACTAAAATCAGAAAACTGTTGTTGATGTTTTAAATGAAAATAAATAAAACACACAAATCAAGACATAATTCTGCTTGAAAACAATTTAACACTCACCAAGTCCTGTGCTTCATTGTTTCCTCTACTTCACCTGATAAATTTGAGACTAACCCTTTACTTCATACTTAGATACGCTTTTTCCCACACCAATCACAGAAGGCCTTTGAAAACAGTGCAGGAAGAGTTCAGATTGCTCATAACGAGCAATCTGATATGTTGATATGTTGCATTGTTGATATGTGGTGAATTAATGCTTTCTATATTAGAATAGTCCAAAGGCATCTATATGAAGTAAAGGGTTAATTATCATTCATTATCATGGTATTCTCTATATCTTTGCTGGCAACATAATATGGTACTGAGACATGTCTATCATTAATCAGCCTTATGATGGACTCCATAAATGTCTAGAATTATGATGACTCTCGCTTATGTAAAATAAGTAAGTTGTTTAACAAGTTTTGACAAGTTTATTTCCATTATTTCCAACAAAATACTGGTTCTAAGGTCAAAAGCTTTACGTATAAACATTCCTAGATTTTTTATAACCTGTACTTTATCATTTTTAAAAAGTTCTACAAGTTTTTGAATATCTGGTCTTTTCTGGTAATAACTTGGAACAAAACATTTCTTAAGTCATTATATAAATTACACTCTAAAATAAAATGAAATTCATCCTCTAAAATATTGCATATACTACAGTTTCTCTGATTAACTGGCGTACTTACAGGTTAGGCCCATCTACCAGTTTCAATGGCAAATCTATGAAATGAGACTCTTAATGTAGTTAAACTAGTACAGAATTTTCTTAAATTTAATTGATTTAGATATGGTTGAAACATAAAGTTTGATATGTAATTATAAAATGTTGCTCTACTAGAATCTTTGAGTCTGCCAGACCAATTTTGTACAAATTGATCTTTAATTCTTTGTTTAACATTGCATAAAAATGAATCAACATTTCCATCATTTTGAAAAAGCCAAGCCTCATAAAATCCAAGATTACAGAGCACCATTTTTTCTTATTTGGGTTATTTTTAACACCACTTTTAACATCAAATAAACCTTTTTAGTATACTTTTTCCTATTTGTCTTTAATGACTTTCCTCAAATTTTGTAATATTAAAGAATCTGAAGTGTTGAAAAGGCATCCCACCCAGTTCTCCGTAAACAAAATCGTTTTGTGTACTTTTCTTAACTCCCAATAAGTGCTTACAAAATTGTAAATGAAAAGTAAACTTATACTATAGTTGTACTAGAAATATGCAGTACAGTTCAGCTTTGAAAAAGTAACATAGATTGTATTAGTTGGTCTTCTGTAGCTGAGCGGTCTTAGTATACTGAGGCGCTGTCTTGAGATCACTTGCCTCTCACCGCTAAGGTAGTAGGTTCAAGTCCCGCTCGCTCCAAAAACTGTATGTGAGAAAGTTTGCAATTACTTGCAGAAGGACAGTGGTTCTACTCAGTCTGAGGTCTTCCTCCACCAGTAAAACTGGATATGCCATATATAACCTGAAATGTGTTGAAAATGGCATTAAACCCCACTCAAAAAATAAATTGTATTAGTACATTAATAATTTTAACTGTCATGTTAATCAGTTCTAACCTACAAGGTTATCTATTTACATAATTCTAATGGTATATAAGTAATACATATACCTCATGACTAAGGTATTCTGTAAAACACTTTTCAGTAACTTTATTTTCTCAAGTTTTATCCCTCGCAAATTCAAAGTTTTTGCTAAAATTGCAATCAGCTTCACTGTGTGAATGTTTACTATATTTAAAATCATGTAAATCCCAAGAAGACACATTCAAAATGATTATAATAATTTTTTCATATGTTATAAATCAATATATATGAGCTGGATAAATGGTGCAGTGGCAACAACGCAGCAAAGATTCAAATCAGAGCATACGAGAATATCAGAATAAAACATTTCCATATCTGTTTTCATTTTCAAATGTCACAAATTTATCATTTCGCAAATAAATGATATGAAAAAAATCAGTGCAAGCTCGAAAAATAAAGTTCACACAAATTGAGTGTTTTACAGTAGTTTGTTATTGTACGGGATGTGAAAGATTGATGTAGTTGCAAACCTGTTTGTCTATCATCCGTTTTATTTGACGTTTTTAAAAAATTGATGTAATAGTCTTCATTGTTTTAAACTGATAAATCCAATACAAAATTTTTGGTGGCAATGGGGGCTATTTTTCTTACATCAGGGAAAAAAAATAAACCTTTTGGCGAGGACTTAAAATGGGAAAAAATATTTACAGTAAGATAAAATTGATACAGCAAGATTTAAAACATAAGTAGACGACATTATTCTAATTTCCCTTGAGGCTGCACATAAAAGAGCATTTAATAGGAGTATCCTCGACACATTTGAAGCATGAAACTTGGCAGTTTATAGTCTACTGCATAGCTGGTGAAAAATCACGATTTATTGTATAAATGTAACAAATTCCCTCATTGGGGAATTGCTGCCTTCCCAGATAATTACTAATTACTTCGTTAATTTAAGCCTGGACAGAAGGTCAAAGAAAGGTTTTAGAATAATGTTAGTGTGATTGTAAAATTCTTGATTTATAATAATTATTATTGACAGTACTTAGGGGCAGATCCAGGATTTTAGTTTGGGGGTGGAGGGAGAAAAGGGTGCAGACTTGGGGGGAGGGGGGGTGGTGACGGGACGCAACACAAAATCTGAATTGACTCGCATGTTTTTCAGTAGAATGATATAGTGGATTTTAGTAAAATATTGGAGTTGAAAAGTCTTTTTAAAAAGTAGATCTGCCATTGGTTCTGCTACCATTCTGTATTTGTACTTGATCAATATATTGCTGCTGCTTCTGCTGCTGCTTCTGCTGCTGCTGTTCTTGTTGATGTACTGTGGTTCAATGTTGCATGTTTCATTAAGTAAAAATTTAACAACTACTATGTGCTTGACCTGGCTAGCTCAGTCATAAGTGTGTCTGACAATCAATCAAGGGGTCTTGAGTTTGAATCCCTGCCAGGCCAGTCTCCTAAATGATTGATATACAGCATTGAATCTCATCATTCCTCTCTTACCACTGCTTATATAAAGTGGGACAATTTTTAATTACTTGCAAAGATGGGTGTGCTCAAATGCTGGTTAACCTTTGAGGATCTCAAGAAAGAGTGGTTAGTGATCATCTGTTAGACCTCGATGGCATAAAAATGAGACTTTATACTCAGTCAGTGGATCACTACATTTGTGAAAGTTTCCAATATTTAAAACTTTAATTACAATATTGTGATGCCAGTATTGTTACTTGAAACTGTATATTTTATATTGGAAAATGCTTTTCTTTTGTTATAAAGGAATTAAAAACTGTAATAATTGCAATAATTTAAAGTATAAACCCAATACACTATTTTAAAAGTTTTAACAATGTCATTCTATTTTTAGATGGAACCTACAGTATTAGGGATGACAGCACCTTCATCTGTTACATAAATTATACAATACAATAGATTCAATATTAATGTGTCACCTGTTTTGGATGAGTCCAATTATAAATAGAATGATGTAATTTCACTATAGCATATTCGGTTTATATAAAACAAAGTTTTGCAATGATTTATGGTGAATCATTATTTTGCTATGATTTATTTAGTACAATATTTTGCTATGTTCTATGGTGAACCATATTTTTTCTTTATTTTATGGTGTACCATATTTTTCTTTGTTTCATGGTGTATCATATTTTTACAATATTTTATGAGAAATCATTATACATGGTGAATCATATTTTGTTGTGTTTATGGTTTCCAATGCTTTACAATTATAGACTTTTTAACTGTGTAATATGATGTGCTATGCACCAGAAAAATTACCGCCTCGGTCAATATTTATGTTTTTCTGGTACATAGCACATTACATTGCACAGCTGTAAAGTCCATAAATGTTTTATATATAAAATATAAATGAAATAATTCTGAGCCTTTATATATGGTCCTCAGCAGAACTATAAGATGGGAAATGAAAAAATGTCACCGACTTAAGATTATATATTTTATGACATTGTAACAATAGCATTTTAATAAAAAAATGAAATAAATTTAACTTGAAACAAAGATATTGAAAATAAAATTACCAGGTGGGATTCAAACCATGGTGGAAAAAAAAAATCTTGCATAAGTTCATCGTCTTAACACCACTCGGCCAACGACACATCATGATTAATGTTGGTTGTTTTTATATCTAAACTAATCATTCAATTGTTTCTCTTGTAAATAATGGCGAAATATATAAATTGATTGAACAGTTGCCTTTTTTGTCGTATGGGGCATTTTTATTACCCATAATTTGCTGAAATCAGATGCGAATCTCTTGTTAACAGCCATTTGAAAACAACGCAGCATTCCGAACATCTCAGTTTTCATCGTTGCATTCGGATTCCCAGCGGCTATTTTTAGTAACCGTGGTTACTGTAATATAATAACTTTATGCGCAGTTTTGCAAAATCCAAAGTAAAAACTGTTCAATATCATATAGTATTTTGTTCAATGAGGGATCATTCTGGCCAATCAGAATTCATTTATTTAGTGATTATTTAATAATTTGCTATGTTTAATGGTGAACCATATTTTTATAATATTAAATGATGTACCATATACTTTAAATTGTTATATGAGAAACCATATTATACCATGTTTTTTGCTGTGTTTTATGGTGTACTAGGTATTTACAATAATTAATGGTGTACCTTATTTTGTACAATGTTTTCTGGTGAACCGTAATTGCATTGTTTTATGATGGACATTATTTTGCAATGTGTTTATGTTATACCTTTTAGGGCTAACAGTTGACCAGTAATTGATCCTCTTGATCTCAATCTCGAATGGTTAACTTGAATACTCAAGCACATACATCTCCACATGTAGAGACTGAACATCATATATCAATCATCACAGAGACTATGGCTGGGTGAACTCATGACCCCCCCCCCCCCATCCCCCCCGCCCCGGATTAACAGTCAGATGCGCTACCAACTGAGCTTACCAGGTTGTTAAATATTAGAGCATTGAGTTCAGGTTCATTATACTTCAAGTTATACTCACATCATGCTTGCATCCCTTTAAGAGAAAATGTGTAAATTTGTGTTAATATTTATATGACAGTGATACAATAAATAATGGGATTACTAGTATTGCTCTGGGTAGATTTGGCATGCCTTCTTCATGCATGCATCTTTTGTTAAATCTATGTTTTGTTGATTTAACAACATGTGAACATGCACATCACACAGAGCTGTCATGTAGCAGCATTTCAAGGAAATTATTATATCTCTGTAAGCAACAATGCATGTGAAACAGTCATTAATGCCTAAAACATACAAACTACGAACAGAATGAAATAATACCGAAGATCCTGGTTTCAGTTCATATGAAGATGCAGAATACAAATTTGTGTTTCTAACTCTGGACACCACAGGTTCTCTTCAATATAATATCCAGGGCTGTCTCTAAGATCCGGGGATTTCACCTGGTAATTGTTGTTCTGATCTACTATGGGCTATATACTGGTACCATTGAAAACATATTTTGTTTTAATAATGAAATTTAATTTGGCACAAAATGCAAATTTTTAATAGATCCCTTTGTTGGGTCTCATAAACTAGTATGCGATCTATTTTCATTAAATTCAATGCCATTCATTTTACTTTAGAAATTCTACCTTCTATTCACAAAATTAGGGACAGCCCTAAATATCATGGCCACTTATAACATAAACTACAACTTTTGTTTAAACATCGCAAAATTAACATAAAAACAGTTTGATACCCTACGCGCAACACGGTATAGCCTTTAAGGCCTCAGTGGAGAGAATTCAGAAAAACACATAATTTTACTTACCTTGAGTGCAGCGGTTGAGACACCTTCATATTATGTGTGTTAAAAAAGCATTGTTTCTTCAACATTGATGTTTACAATGATGTAATTGTCTTCAAACAAAATTGTAAGAGATATTATCATTATCAGTAGTTTGAATTTTCATTCAGAATTAAAAAACTCTATCATTGTTTTTATGATGAATATGTAAAGTAAAAAATACTAAGTGTTTTACTGATGTTCTACTTATCATAGGCATAGTTTTATAGTGATAGATACGTAAAGATAGGTTAACTTAAAGTCCTAGTGATGACCATAATTATATAGAAATATAAACTTAGTGTTTTAGTGATGACCATATATAGAAATATAAACTTATAGTTCTGGTGATGACCATATTAGAGATAATTAAACATAGTCTAGTGAGCTACATATATAGAAAGATGAATTTATAGGTCTTGTGATAACCATATATATAGAGAAAATTAAACTTAGTATTATATTGATGACCATATGTAGAAATATAAATGTAGTGTTATATTGATGAGCATATATGGAAATACAAACATAGTGTTATATTGATGAGCATATATGGAAATATAAACTTAGTGTTATATTGATGACCATATATGGAAATATAAACATAGTGTTATATTGATGACCATATATGGAAATATAAACATAGTGTTATACTGTTGACCATATGTAGAAATATAAACATAGTGTTATATTGATGACCATATATGGAAATATAAACATAGTGTTATATTGATGATTATATATGGAAATATAAACATAGTGTTATACTGTTGACCATATGTAGAAATATAAACATAGTGTTATATTGATGACCATATATGGAAATATAAACATAGTGTTATATTGATGATTATATATGGAAATAAAAACATAGTGTTATATTGATGACCATATATGGAAATATAAACATAGTGTTATATTGATGACCATATAAATAAAAAATAATTAAACTCAAGTGTTGTAGTGAGGACCATGTAAAGAAAGATAATTAAACTTATAGTTCTAGTGATGACCAAGTATAGAAAGATGATTAAACTTATAGTTCCTGTGAGGACCATGTATAGAAAGATGATTAAACTTATAGTTCTAGTGAGGACCATGTATAGAAAGATGATTAAATTTAGTGTTCAAGTGAGGACCATGTATGTATATAAAGATAAACTTATAGTTCCTGTGAGGACCATATATATAAGATAATTTAACTTAGTGTTCTAGTGAGGACCATGTATAGAAAAATAATTGAACTTATAGTTCTGGTGATGACCATGTACAGAAAGATAATTAAATTTATAGTTCTGGTGAGGACCATGTTCAGAAAGATAATAAAACTTATTGTTCTGGTGATGACCATGTACAGAAAGATAATTAAACTTATGGTTCTGGTGATGACCATAATTTTATATAGAAAGATAATTAAACTTAAAGTTCTGGTGATGACCATATAAAGAAAGATAATTAAACTGATAGTTCTGGTGATGACCATGTACAGAAAGATAATAAAACTTATAGTTATGGCGATAAAAAAAATGTAAAAATTAAATGATCATAAGACAAATTAGCTGTGTTTTGTACTGTATGGAATTCAGAGCTGTATAATTCCTTAACATCATCCGTGATATATTGTAAAGCAGGACTGGTGTTTTTATTTTATATAGTTACAGTAAAATAAAGTATACCTAGGAGAAGGTGATTTAATAAATGCAGGAACTTTGGAAATGTCAGTGAGGCAAGAGCTGCACAATTGGGAATCGAAACAAGCCAGAATATGTCAACTTAGTCTGGCTGTACGATATCTCAGGAATCCATAGCTGTCACAATATTTGTTGCTCAGTGTTTCAATGTTACGTATGTCTGGCCCCGCGAGACCCGCATCAACAATCCCGAGGCAAGGTCCAGCTGTAACTATGCATGGACTTGACAGCTTCATTATGGTTAACATTTCCGTGGAGAATTTCCGGGCACTGGAATGGCGGCATGTGTATAGTATTATAATGCTTATCATATTGATTCAGAATCTGATAATGATTTAAGAATATTCATGATGGGATTTTAAAATCGGTACATTAGTAAAACTACGGCATAATGATATGTTGTGGACTATTGATTTTTTCCCATCTATTCAGTTTTCTCTTGGTACTTCCTCAACTGAATGTCGTTTTATAATTTAGCTGTCGTGGCATCTAGAAATGAGAGAATAATTACGGACGGTGACATTTAAGTTGGTTTTACCTGGCTCGTCTGTTATTGGAAGATTATCCTAACCGGAGGAGAAATTGCTCTGCTGCCATATAGAGAAGACTGGCAACAGTTAACTGCTATATAAACCAGTCGGTACATAGGTCTATATATGACGCGTAAACAAACTTATGTATAATTTATGTTCGAGAACACATTTTAAAAATAGCAAACTGTTATTAGCGAGTGGTGTTTTAGAATAGATTTCAAGTTGGATTTTACTAGTTTATAATATTATGTGCTCATGCTGTTTGGATATTAAGTTTAAGTTTTGACATCATAAGTTAGGTTAAGTGTTAATGATGAGGGATCCATGAACACATATAATTTGGATCCATCAGAAATTTAGGCTGTGTTATGTAAACAAATAGATGAAAATGAACAAATAAACTAAAGACATATATTCTGATACTAGTATAATATCTTTTGGATAAAACTAGTTTTAATTGGAAAAAAAATTCTATCAGCTCTGTGAACACATGTTGCTTTTGATATCCTATAAAATAGCAAATAAGCGCATGTCCTACAGTAAAGGATCATAAGCAGGCATGCACATTTGTAAATAAAAAACAGCAAAAAACAGTATTGGTAGTTATTAATTATAAATGTACAAAAGCATCTCAGTAGATTTCATGTTAGTGAATTGAAAAGTGTTCAACTGAAAATTAATTTATTTCTGTATAATTATTTACTTGGAGAAGTTTGTCATTAAATAACACAGACTGGATTTACCTATTCACCTTTTCTACATGGAAGGATTTGATTTGTGACTTGAATACTTTTATTCAAAACATAAAGATGACTAGAATAAGGTAAATATCAACTAAAGGTTTGCCACCTAATTTAGCGACAATGACATTAATGTAATTATCTTTTATTTCAACGTCTGTTGGTTTTATCATAATGTGATTGAACTACAGAATGTAAAAATATAATCACAGTTTTTATATACGGTACATGTAAATGTTTAAAAAAAAATAATTCAAATACATATAAGTTTTGAACACTGCATTCAAATTAAAAGACAGTCCTGATGACTGACCAGGATGCAGCAATTTCATTTTTCAATTTTTAATGTGATTTGCAAACACTTTTTTTAAAGGGAATATTTCAGGGAATAAAATTTAATGTTATAAATGTCTTTAAAAAATAAAATAATTATTAAAATGAATAAAATCCAAACGGTTTGCTCATAATGTCAAATCCATCAAAATGTGATAAAATCAGTATTTAAATTAGAGTGGTAAACTTAATAGGAAATCTCCATTCTAAAAATAGACAACACTTAAATATGGCTTGACACACTTCTCATCGTCATTCGGACACGTTTTAAGATGAAATAATTTTTAATATGTGTAAAACTGTATAACAGATCGGACTGAAATCACAGTTGAATCACGTGACTCATTTAATACATCACAATTTTAAGCAGAAAATCTATTTTAGTCTAAATGAAGTTAGAAAAACCTTTTTAAGTATGTTATTATGACATGTTTACAAAGATATCCTTTTGGCAATACGGGGTCATTGAGTATAAAAAGACATGATATATCAGAAAAAAATATGTTTAACCAATTTTGAAAATTATGTTGATCAGTCCTGCTTTATTCCCTTTAAGGTTATTGTATATTTGAGTACCTCCACTTTTATATGGTTAATTATTTTGTTTCTCTCTGTTTCAAGACTATCATTTTATTGGTTTATAGTTTTGTGTGTCTCTCCTTTAAAACAATCATTACCAGTGGAATAGGTTTTAGTATCTCTTTCAAGATGATTAGATTTGAATCTCTCTCCCAGTTGACACAAATTTCAAGCTAAATAGATTCAATGTGAATAGATTTGAATCTCTGTGCCTATTGAAACTCATTTCTAGGAGAATAGATTTGAGTCTCTCTTTCAGCGTGAATAGATTTGAGTCTCTGCCAGCTGATGCTCATTTCAAAATGAATATATTTAAACTCTCTGCCTTTCATTTAAAGGTGAATAGATTTGAGTCTCTGCATTCAGACACTAATTTCAAGGTGAATAGATTTGAATCTCTGTGTCAGTTGACACAAATTTCAAAATGATGAGGTTCTATGTGAATGGATTCAAATCTCTGTGCCAGTTGACACTCATTTCTAGGTGAATAGATTTAAGTCTCTCTGCATTTATACACTCATTTGAAGATGAATAGATTTTATCTCTGCCTTTAGACACTCATTTCAAGGTGAATGGTTTAAAGTCTCTCTGCCTTTAGACACTCATTTCAAGGTGAATGGTTTAAAGTCTCTCTGCCTTTAGACACTCATTTCAAGGTGAATAGTTTAAAGTCTCTCTGCCTTTGGACACTCATTTCAAGGTGAAAAGATTAAAGTCTCTCTTGCTTTAGACACTCGTTTCATGGGGATAAGATTTAAGTCTCTCTGCATTTATACACTTGTTTCAAGGTGATTATTTTAAAGACTCTCTGCCTTTGGACATTCATTTCACGGTGATAAGATTTAAGTCTCTCTGCCTTTATACACTCATTTCAAGGTGATAAGATTTAAGTTTATCTGCATTTATACACTCATTTCAAGGTGATTAGATTTAAGTCTATCTGCATTTTTACACTCTTTTCAGGGTGAATGGATTTAAGTCTCTCTGTATAAATACACTCATTTCAAGGTAATTAGATTTAAGTCTCTCCTCATTTATACACTCATTTCAGAGGGGAATGGATTTAAGTCTCTGCATTAATACACTCATTTCAGGGTGATTAGATTTAAGTCTCTCTGCATTTTTACATTCATTTCAAGGTGAATAGATTTAAGTCTCTCTGCATTTATACACTCATTTCAAGGTGAATAGATTTAAGTTTTTCTGCATTTATACACTCATTTCAAGATGAATAGATTTGAGTTCTGTTGGTTGACACCAATTTCAAGGTCAATATGATATGAGCCTTCATTTTATAAATAACACAAACTTCCTGATTAACATGTAGACGGGAGTCTCTCTGGTTTAAGACAATCACTTTCAGGTTGTTCTCTGCTTTTCAGATTAATAGATTTGGATCTGTGAAGACAACCATTTTTATATGTTTCTCAGATGGTGAGCACTGTAATGATATATCTGCTTCTTTGTATGTTCACATGTGCATTATGTCCATCGTCTGATCCTTGTCTGGAACATTGGTCCAAAGATACTGACAGGAATCCAAGGAAACTTGGAACATGGATGGGGGGGGGGGGGGGGCAATGTGTGAAAGTGCACAATGATTTGAGTTTCCCTGCTTTAAGTGAGGGAAGACCTCAGACTGAATCTGAATAGAATCCATGTATTTCCAAAATGTTTTTGGAAGTAGCTGGCTTGAACCCTGACCTCATTGGTGAGAGATAAGTAAAAGGTCATCAGATGACAGTGCCTAGGACCACTTGGCTTCTAAGAACCCATATAATATGGTGTCAATAACATGTTACATATTGAAAATGCCTCTCATCCATGTCTCTACAATATAGCATTCACTTCTAGACAAGTTTTAATATCTGTCCACTAGCAACTAAAAGTGACTTTTTATCTGAAGAACATCATGACTATTCATCAAAATAACACATCAGCCAAATTGTTTTTTTCACACATTTTCTTTGTTTATTGCTGGTTAGTCTTGGTCACACTGATAGTCAGTTCAAGTGTACAGAGTTCATTAGAAGATTCTAATCTTTCCTTCTTATGAATATTATCTTTGGAATAATTGACAAACTGCTAAAAACGATTCTAGTTTCTCTTGTACAAGAGTCTTACTCTCATTATCTAGGGGAGGTTATTGTTCAGGGACACTTTTATACATTATATAAAGTCAGGCCCCACCAGTTGGTTTGCATCTGACTATCAATCCCAGGGTTAATAGTTCAAATCGCTGTTTGACCTCAGTCTAAACAATGATTGGTATACAACATTGTGTCTCACTGCTGATTCAAGTGGAAAAGTTAATAGCAGAGATGAGTTTGCTTAAGTACCTTCCATGATTCCAGGAAAGAGTGGTTAGGTTAAGTGATCATATGTTAGCCCTCGATGCCACAAAAATAAAGCTAAATAATCAAACAAGAAATGCTGTAAAAATATATATTGACATTTCAGCGCGTGGGCATCCAAATGTATTTGATGCTGATAAAACAGCGGACTATATTAGATCCATGTCTAACACTGGTGAGCTCGGCAGACTGTCTGTTACTTAATTACATTTGTATGTCTTCTACTAAATTTGCACAAACCTGCTAACAGATATTCGCAAAAATGAGCTTGCTGCTGAGGTAACATGGAGACATTCATTTATGATCACATTTCAAGATTTTGTTGAAAAGAGTATTATTGGTAGCAGGAAATGTAATTGTCACAGTCTGATTGTATTTGAAATCCTTAAAGTTGAATACAATGAACTTTTGTCATAATTATGATTACCATTCTTGAGCTTACTTCCTGGGTAGAACCAGCGACCAGTGTTATTTTATGAGAGGCATCAGGTCAATCTGAAGACACGTGTGTGTGGGAATGATGATGACTTTTCCTTATTAGGTCTTTATCATTTAGAGTCCCCCATTGCCAAGTGGTCTAAGGTGACATCTCAAGGTCATTTAACTCTATCCAGTGAGGTCGTAGGTTCGAGTCCCGCTTGCTGAAAAACTTTTATTTTGTGAGAAGTAAACTGGACATGCCATATATAACCTGAAATGTGGTGAAAATGGCATTAAACCACATTCAATTATCACTCCAGAGTTAAAGGCTCCTGTTGATTTAGTTTTTATTTACTGAACACTAAATTTGAAATAAGTTATAACAAAACATTCTTGATGTCTTTCTTGGTGGGTTAACCTCTCTCTGGATTTACTTTGCAAATAAAATCTTGCTCAAAGACATGTCACATGACCACTGTAAACAAGATAGATAAGTTATATATTCTTCTTCTTCTTTGAAATACAACACTCCTTCATTAATGAAGATTTTGTGCCGACACCATAAAATGTTTTAAAAATGTTAGTTATGCAGTATATACAGTTTGGGGTGCTCAGAGATGACTGTGAAGTGTTATTTTTAAAACTATATATACATTGGATGATGGTATACAGGTGGAGAATGGGGGTGAGGACAGCTACAGGGATAAGGGCTTTAAACGTATCAACTGTGGCTGCCTCATGTGTAGAAGTTGGGAGAATATTCCATTGTATTAGTGTTCTGGGATAGAATGAGTATTTGTAGGTGTCTTTGGATGTCTTAATATGTTTGTTAAGGTGGATATTGCTAAGTCTAGATCTGGAGTCAGCGGGGACAAGTAGATTATTCGGTGGGTTGATAGCTACTACATCGTGGATTATTTTGTAGAACATTATTAAGCGTGATCAGGTTCTGTGTGTTTCAAAAGTGGGCCAATTTAAGATTTTTAACATGTTAGTTACAGAGCATGTGTTATGATATTGGTGTGAAACGAATCTGGCGGCACGTCATTGTACTTTTTCAGTTTGGTTTATTTGAGTTTTGGTGTGTGGGTCCCAAACAGTGGATGAGTATTCAAGTTTTGGTATGACAAATGCCTTGTAACTTTTGCTTTAGTGGAATTTATTGTAAGGTTATGGCATAAGAATCCTAATGATTAGTTGGCTTTATTGGTTATTGAGTTGTTATGTTTATCCCATTTTAGATTATCTTGTAGGGTTATGCCAAGATATTTAGAGCTGTTTTTTTTTTCAAGAATGTGTTCACGTAGTTTATATGAAAATTGGATGGAATTACGTTTCTTTGTGACACTTACGATGTTTCATTTGTCTGAGTGGAAGTGCATAAACCAGTCCTGTCTACGATTTTCCATATGATTTTCGAGGCATCATAGATGGCTATGGGCTACGGCGTATGTGTTCACATTGTGTACGAGCATCATGCGGTTTCTCGTATGGGTCCTCAGGGGCAGGCCAGGACAAAGGCATTCAGAGGCTGAGCGGAATAATGTACAGAAATCATGCAATTTCAGTGCAGGCTCTGCACGCCAATTTCACAGTTATTGCACAGACAGCAAATGGCAACCTTGTAATAGCTATGCGAGGGCCATGTGATTGTCCCAAGAGCCTACAATCTCCGTACGATTTTTTTTACCCCAATGTCGACCTAAAATCTGTGTTTTCTGCATGATCAGCGCATGGCCTCCGCGCAGTGCCTGTGTGGGGATTGCACAATGCCACCTACAACATGTTTACGGGCTTATGATTTTTTCAAATTTGTATAACTTCTTGCTGAACAAAATTGTAGAGGTCACAGCGCCCTTGAATCCATACAAAAATCTCATGGCTCCTTCTGCCTCCGCACGGAAAGGGAGATATGGGCAGTAGTTGGGCTCCGTAGACCCACCGCAGGCCAAATGTGAATTAGGCATATGTGGAACATTATGTTATGGGTGATCATTATCAGATGTGTTCCATGATTACAGCAAATCCATGTCAGGGAGATTGGCCTGTAATTAATGACATTGTCCTAATCACCCTTTATGAAAACTGGGCATACATTTGCATGTTTTCAATCAGTTGGAATTTTTCCCAGAGACAATGATTTACAGAAGATGATAGTGAGTATAGGTGATATGAATGTACTGGATTCTTTTAGGACTGTGGTTTATAATTTATCGGTGGCTCGAGGCTTTGTGTGTGTTGAGATTATGAAGCAGTTTTGTTATTCCATTTTCGGTTAGGTGTATGTTTTTCATTGAAGGGTAATGACTGGGGCCTTTATCAGGTATATTATCATTGTGATGGTGGTGAAAGCATTTTGAATATGTCTATTTAGGATGTTTCATTTACTTTGTGAATCAGATTTTAGTATTCCATTTTCTCCAATAGTCGGGATAATTTGACTTTCAGTCTTTTTGTGTTTTTAAGTATGAGAAGTTTTTAGGGGTTTTAATATGTTTAGAATTACATTGGTCTTGGATGTCTAGTATCCAATTTTCAATGTACTGCCAGTATGCATGATGTTGTTCTTTTTGAATATCACTTTTCATTTTAAATATTATTAAGTATTATACTTTTAATATTAAAAATATTTACATGTACAATCTTTTATATTAACAATGTTTTGGACTTCATACTGAAGTTAATTGGTTTCTTTGAATTTATGACTTGTAAACTTCAGCAGAAACAGTAGATGCAGATGAATAACATGTTACACAACATGTGTTCCTTGGTAGAACCAGTAGAACCAGTCAGTGCTGTTAAATAACCTGTTATACCACATGTGTTCCTTGGTAGAACCAGTAGAACCAGTCAGTGCTGTTAAATAACCTGTTATACCACATGTGTTCCTTGGTAGAACCAGTAGAACCAGTCAGTGCTGTTAAATAACCTGTTATACAACATGTGTTCCTTGGTAGAACCAGTACAACCAGTCAGTGCTGTTAAATAAACTGTTACACCACATGTGTTCCTTGGTAGAACCAGTAGAACCAGTCAATGCAGTTAAATAACCTGTTACACCACATATGTTCCTTAGTAGAACCAGTCAATGCAGTTAAATAACATGTTACACCACATGTGTTCTTTGGTAGAACCAGTAGAACCAGTCAGTGCAGTTAAATAACATGTTATACCACATGTGTTCCTTGGTAGAACCAGTAGAACCAGTCAGTGCTGTTAAATAAACTGTTACACCACATGTGTTCCTTGGTAGAACCAGTAGAACTAGTCAATGCAGTTAAATAACCTGTTACACCATATATGTTCCTTAGAAGAACCAGTCAATGCAGTTAAATAACATGTTACACCACATGTGTTCTTTGGTAGAACCAGTAAAACCAGTCAGAGCTGTTAAATAACCTGTTATACCACATATGTTCCTTGGTAGAACCAGTAGAACCAGTCAGTGCTATTAAATAACCTGATATACCACATGTGTTCCTTGGTAGAACCAGTAGAACCAGTCAGTGCTGTTAAATAACCTGTTATACCACATGTGTTCCTTGGTAGAACCAGTACAACCAGTCAGTGCTGTTAAATAAACTGTTACACCACATGTGTTCCTTGGTAGAACCAGTAGAACCAGTCAATGCAGTTAAATAACCTGTTACACCACATATATTCCTTGGTAGAACCAGTAGAACCAGTCAGTGCAGTTAAATAACATGTTACACCACATGTGTTCTTTGGTATAACCATTCAGTGCTGTTAAATAACCTGTTATACCACATATGTTCCTTGGTAGAACCAGTAGAACCAGTCAATGCAGTTAAATAACCTGTTACCCCACATATGTTCCTTGGTAGAACCAGTAGAACCAGTCAATGCAGTTAAATAACATGTAACACCACATGTGTTCTTTGGTAGAACCAGTAGAACCAGTCAGTGCTGTTAAATAACCTGTTATACCACATGTGTTCCTTGGTAGAACCAGTAGAACCAGTCAGTGCTGTTAAATAACCTGTTATACCACATGTTTTCCTTTGTAGAACCAGTAAAACCAGTCACTGCTGTTCCTTGGTAGAACCAGTAGAACCAGTCATTGCTGTTAAATAACCTGTTACACCACATGTGTTCCTTGATAGAACCAGTAGAACCAGTCAGTGCTGTTAAATAACCTGTTATACCACATGTGTTCCTTGGTTGAACCAGTAGAACCAGTCAGTGCTGTTAAATAACCTGTTATTTCACATGTGTTCCTTGGTAGAACCAGTAGAACCAGTCAGTGCTGTTAAATAACCTGTTACACCACATGTGGTCCTTGGAAGAACCAGTCAGTGCTGTTAAATAACCTGTTATACTACATGTGTTCCTTGGTATAACCAGTAGAACCAGTCAGTGCTGTTAAATAACCTGTTATACCACATGTGTTCCTTGGTAGAACCAGTAGAACCAGTCAGTGCTGTTAAATAACCTGTTATACCACATGTGTTCCTTGGTAGAACATGTAGAACCAGTCAGTGCTGTTAAATAACCTGTTATACCACATATGTTCCTTGGTAGAACCAGTAGAACCAGTCAATGCAGTTAAATAACCTGTTACACCACATATGTTCCTTGGTAGTACCAGTAGAACCAGTCAATGCAGTTAAATAACATGTTACACCACATGTGTTCTTTGGTAGAACCAGTAGAACCAGTCAGTGCTGTTAAATAACCTGTTTTACCACATGTGTTCCTTGGTAGAACCAGTAGATCCAGTCAGAGCTGTTAAATAACCTGTTATACCACATGTGTTCCTTGGTAGAACCAGTAGAACCAGTCACTGCTGTTCTTTGGTAGAACCAGTAGAACCAGTCATTGCTGTTAAATAACCTGTTTCACCACATGTGTTCCTTAGTAGAACCAGTAGTACCAGTCAGTGCTGTTAAATAACCTGTTATACCACATGTGTTCCTTGGTAGAACCAGTAGAACCAGTCAGTGCTGTTAAATAACCTGTTACACCACATGTGGTCCTTGGAAGAACCAGTCAGCGCTGTTTAATAACCTGTTATACTACATGTGTTCCTTGGTAGAACCAGTCAGTGCTGTTAAATACCCTGTTATACCACATGTGTTCCTTGATGGAACTAGTAGAACCAGTCAGTGCAGTTAAATAAACTGTTATACCACATGTGTTCCTTGGTAGAACCAGTAAAACCAGTTAATGCAGTTAAATATCCTGTTACACCACTTGTGTTCCTTGGTAGAACCAGTAGAACCAGTCAATGCAATTTAATAACCTGTTATACCACATATGTTCCTTGGTAGAACCAGTAGAACCAGTCAGTGCAGTTAAATAAACTGTTATACCACATGTGTTCCTTGGAAGAACCAGCAAAACCAGTCAATGCAGTTAAATATCCTGTTACACCACATGTGTTCCTTGTTAGAAGTAGCAGAACCAGTCAGTGCAGTTAAATTGTTTAATGCAGTTATGTTCCTGGCGGAAGATTGAACCCACAACTCACCATTCCTGAGTCTGCTACCCTGCCTCAAGACCAAGTGCTGAGCTTATTGGTGAACCCTTTGTTCCTTCTCAATAAACATCACAAATTTGAACTATCTCACATATACATTTTAGGGGGATGAGTTTTGGCCAAATAATCTAAGGCACTGCCTACCAGTGACTGCTGGTTTGATCTCAGGTTTTTAAAAAAACTTTATGTGAGACAGTTTAAAAGTTATTTAACAAAGGATATTGGTTATCAGAATTCTTCTTTGGCCTCTCTCCACCAGTAAAACTGTATAGTTGTCTGATCCCATGAAAAAAAAATACATTTCAAACATAATTGTCTGAGGAAAATGTCTGTTCTAATTTGGACCCTGAAAGTGAGATGAAGTTAATGCCATCAAGCTGATATAAATTTCAGTTTGCTCAAGTCTGGATTAAAATAGTCTCATGTTGTCTCATGCCAGTGTTTAAACCCTCAAAGTATCAATCCCCTTGTGGACTTTCTGTAGATTATCAGTAAGTGTATGTTTTATGTTGACAAATGTGACTGCAGTGTGTTGGAAATGACTAAATGGAATATTGACAGCAGCCAGTGCTATAAATGAGATAAAATCTTCACTTTACCGTGCTCTTATATGGTAGTTATAGCAACTTGATAATAAGCATTTTCAAGGACAACACAGTCGGTGTATTACAGTTGTAGATTAACACCAGTGGATCTAACAGAGTGGCAGTGCAGTGGAGAGAGTGCTCATGCTAGAGGTTATTGGTTTGGTTCTCAGCTCGGCCGGTGGCCTCTCAAAATAAAACACTCAGTCCTAGTTTTACTCACAAAATGGACTTCAAAGTGGTTCATATAAGCTAACTTCACAATCAAGGTAACTTAAGTAAAAAAGAAGTGAATCAGAGAATAATTTTAATGTTCAGTGTAAAAGCGAAAAAATATTTGTTATACAATTTTTATTATTTTTACCTGATGTTTGATTGCTTTTATGATCAAGATATATAATTAAGAACTGATTATAAAGGTTTATTTATAGTTTCCCCCATATCTGACATTTGACATGTGGCCTCTAGGTAATACCGTAAAATGTAATATAGAAATATAGTGTATATGAAAAATTTATCTGTGACAATATTATTGTCTGAGTCTGATAATTGTGGTGCATGCCACTGATTTTTCTAACATTTGTAGCTTTTGTCATGAACTTTGTTCTATATATGGCCATGAATTTCCCACCTCTGAATATATGAGAAAGAAGTCTGACTTGCAGAGATAAGATGTGTCAAGTACTGGTTAACCAGCTAGTAAAATGTTATGACATTTCCACACTTCTAAGAGTAATTTGTTATGTTTTAAAAATTATTTGGTTTATCATGGCCCCGTCATTTGAGCATTCCCTGTTCATTTGTTCGTCTGTTCATCTGTCTGAGGTAAAATATTTTGCTTCTGATCAATAACTTTAGAAGGGGTCTATGTATTTACTCAATGAAATCCAGGTCAAGTTTAATATTTATCAATGTTGGTAAAGTTTTACAGAAGTTATGGCCCCTTTTTTACATAGTTTTTAATTAATTTATTTATGATCAAAAGTGGGAACATTTTTAGTTGCAATATAAAATGCAAACTTAAGAAACACAAGGGATTTTAAAGTCTTGTCAGGTAATTTACCTAATTCATAATCGAAATCTGCACTATTTTTTACCCATCAATATTTCACCTGCAACTAATCATTTTTCTGGTTGCTATTCAACTGGGACTACTTTTATGAGAGGAGACAATTTCATCCATTACTAATCTTATTTATACTGATGTTTTATCAATGCTAATTCTTCCCTTGTCAATTGCCACTACGGTGCCTGCTCTTTTCAAACACAGCTGAAATGTAATGCTAATTGATAACTACAGGAGCCGTCATTTATAAAATTGAGACCCCAGCTGTGGCCTGGGAAATTCTCCCATCACATATGTGTAATGATTTGTCAGTTATATTGAATCTTCTAAAAGAAAAAAAATCAAATACTTGTCAATAATTTGAATGCAAGCAGTCATCTGTAATTTGTTTCCTGGCTTACTGAGCCATTTCCGTTTTTATGTGTCAAATATTTGTTTTATATTTTGGATTATTTGCCAGTCAATAAATGTGCTTGATATTTCTTATGGAATGGATTTTTCTGATTAAATTGTAAGTGATTTTAATCAAATTTTATGCCACAAATATTTTTTTTTGGTCTCATCATAACCTATGATTTTGAAATGTTTCCAAATTAAATTTTATTTTATGTTTAAACAAGATTTGTGTTTTGTTAACTAATACCCAGTTTATGCTGGTTGTGAAATATTTGCCTGTCGGAATGGATTTTGCTTAATACTGTACCAGTAAGAGGTTTTCATCAAACTGCTATGAAAATGGTGTCTAAGTGATCAATTAAAATGTTATTTTATTTTATGCTTTCTGTGTTTTGTTTAAGAATAATTATATGCAGGTTGTGAAATATTGCCTAGTGCTTATGGAATGTATCATGGATTTTTTTCTCACCCTTGATATAGAAAATGTTTCAGAATTAAACTTTGTTCTATGATTTTGTCCTGAGTATGTATTGACAGATTTTATTACAGTGGAACGCGTGGTCCAGTGGTAGAGCACCGAATCCATGATCGGAGGGTCGTGGGTTCAACCCTCCGCTACGGCTATGTGTGGTGTTCTTGAGCAAGACATTTTTCCGCATATGCTTAGTACTGGTTCTAACCAGGAAGACTTCAAGCATGATTTTTCTAAGTTGTAAGAAATTGTTTCACAATCTAAATAAATAAATAAGTTTAATCTAAACTAAATAGTATTTATATGACAGTGTGTTTGGTTAGATGCATATCTAAATATAGTGAGAACAATATTTGAACTAAAAGACAATAATGTCAATGGTAGAGATTAATCTTTTGTTTTTGTGTTTATTTTGTATTGTCATTTCAACCAAGGAATTATACAGAGAAGGAAAGGCAACTGATTGGGATTTTGCAAAAGCCCGCTTATTCACGCAAAATCTTGTTTTCAGTTATCTTAATTTCCATTCTTCTCAGGAACACAAATCAAAACTCTAACACTGCAGAATAACATTTCATTAAAACAAAACCATTCCCAGAAAACTGTGTTTAAAATTTTGATTACAAAATTTGCATACTGCAGCTAAAATAACGAAAAATTATGATAAATATTCCTTCAAACCTCAATATTTTTAATTCAAGATCATTTTGCATGATCAAAACATGTTTAAACATCTAAACTTGCTTACAACTTACAGTTTATGTACAAGAAATCAGTTGCCTGTAAATTATGAATGTTTTAAATTGCCAAATAATTAATCCTTCATGTGCTATTTCTGGAGATACAAGTTTCCTATCCTTCTATGCAAGTCATCAGTTCAGCTGAGTACACTTTGGGGAATTATTTTAGGGAATTAATTGTTGTTTCACAGCTCATTTATGCACTGTTTGTGACACTTAGAGCTAATTCTTGGGGAGGTTGATTAATCGATGTATCACCATTGAGCATTAAAGATGGTTATCCCCAAGTCTGGGGACATAAACTTTTTTTAACCCATCCTTTCACACCGACAACCATTTGAAGAACGGTAAAGGAGCATTAAATGTTACTATATCCGTTTATCCTTTTATACCTTTATCCGTTCACACAGGCATCCATTCACTAAAATGATTTCTGATCAACAGCTTCTGAAAGAATCCATGTATCTAAAAGGCATGTATCAGGATTTAATTTTTAAAATTTTTAAAATTAGCTTAAATCATTTTTTGCTATTATCCCTTTACTCCATAGATATGTGTTTTTCGCATCAATCACATTGCTGATAGGTGATGAATTAATGCTTTCAATTTAGAAGAGTCCAAGAAAATGCTTATGGAGCAAAGGGTTATACCATGCCTATATATTATACTCCCAAACCCTGTATTGCAAAAAAGATATCGATTTAAATATGCCAAAATTATATAATATTTAAAAGGGCTTTCCTAACTTGGGCATAACTCTTAATAGGTTGGACTAAAATAGAATTCCCGCTTAAAATGGCAACATAATTTTTGACGTATTAAATGAGTGACTTCATTTTGATTTTAAGTTGATTTGTTATACAGGTTTACATGTAGTACAAAATATTTCATCTTGGAAAGAGTCCGAATGACGATGCAAAGGTCGTCAAACAGTATTTAAGTGCAGTCTAATGGGGATTTCATTTCAAGTTAACCGCTCCAATTTAATTTTCGATTTTGTCGCGTCTTTAGTGGATTTGACATATTATAACCTATTTGGATTATATTTATTAAAGTTAATGAGATGCTTTTTATCCATTTTGATAATAATTTATTTTTTAAGACATTTATAGCATTTTATCCTGATATTCTCCTTTAATAAATATTTGACGTGTAGCTGTATTATGCAATACAGGTCCAGTTTGATATTTGTCAATACTCGTATAGTTTTACAGTTATGGCCCCTTTTCAATTTACTTTTTTTGCAAAATAGGTAGCATGTAGGAGGTATATCTGTGTCATATGGACACTTTTTTGTGTTTGCTGATAATACAGATTTATTATCTGGTGCTTAAGCTGTATTTCAGATTAATTATCAATTAAGGTAAAGAATGCAATCTTGAAATAATTGTATGTATAATCTGGGGATGTTCGAACTATCACACACATTTGAAAGTATGTTTTAAATTAGCTGAATATATCTTGTAAGGTATGTAATGAAATGCATTCAAATAAATTAAAATCTTTACAAATTTCATCATAATTGTGTGACTTTCATAAACTAAAGGCAACAGTCTCCGTGATAATTGATATACGATATTGTGTCTCATTATCATTTGTCTCTCACCAATGATTCAAGTTGGAAAGTTATCAGTTACTTGCAGAGACGGGGTGTGCTCGAGTACTGGTTAATTCCAGGAAACAGTGGTTAGGTTAACTGATTGTCTGTAAGCCCACAATGGCATAAAAATGACACTCATTATTCCATCAATCAATCAATCATAATCTAAAATTGTCTGCTTCAGGTGAGGTAGTCTCACAAAATTTTATGTTACAAAGATAGCAAAACATTGCATGAACATTGTTTTTTTATATAGATTACAGAGTGTACTTCAGAATATCAAACATTCTTAGCTACAGTATTGTATTGTGTAATGCTCAGTGTCTCTTCCAGCAACTGACTTGCCGCAAGAGCAACAATTGCTCCTCCCACTGGCCATGAGGCATTGTAAGTCCAAGTAAATGTAATACAATGTAATACAATGTAATGTTTACTTAAAGACTGTTTGTTTGTCTAAAGAAAATGGCACCTTGCAAATAATATTAATTGCTGATCAGATTATCAACTTGTTTGACAGTCCATGTTCGGTCAATTGGTCAGCTATATATGTAATGAACTTGAGACACCAATTGATCAGATGTATCTGTAATGTCAACTTGAGATAGACTGTGATTCAATTATTGGTCAGCTATATATGTAATGTCAACTTGAGACAGACTGATTCAATAATTGGTCAGCTATAGCTGTAATGTCAACTTGAGACAGACTGTGATTCAATAATTGGTCAGCTATGTCTGTAATATTAACTTGAAACAGACTGTGATTCTATAATTGCCCAGCTATATATCTGTAATGTCAACATGAGACAGACTGTGATTCAATTATTGGTCAGCTATATATGCAATGTCAACTTGAGACAAACTGATTCAATAATTGGTCAGCTATAGGTGTAATGTCAACTTGAGACAGACTGTGATTCAATAATTGGTCATCTATATATGTAATGTCAACTTGCGACAGACTTTGATTCAATAATTGGTCAGCTATATCTGTGAGATAGACTGTAATTCAATAATTGGTCAGCTATATCTGTAATGTCAACATGAGACAGACTGTGATTCAATAATTGGTCAGCTATATCTGTAATGTCAACTTGTAACAGACTGTGATTCAATAAATGCTGGTCAGCTATATCTGTAATGTCAACTTGAGACAGACTGTGATTCAATAATTGGTCAGCTATATCTATAATGTCAACTTGTGACAGACTGTGATTCAATAATTAGGCAACTATATCTGTAATGTCATCTTGAGATAGACGGTGATTCAATAATTGGTCAGCTTTATCTGTAATATCAACTTGAGACAGACTGTGATTCAATAATTGGTCAGCTATATCTGTAATGTCAACTTGAGACAGACTCTGATTCAATAATTTGTCAACTATATCTGTAATGTCAACTTGAGACAGACTCTGATTCAATAATTGGTCAGCTATATCTGTAATGTCAACTTGAGACAGACTGCGATTCAATAATTAATCAGCTGTATATATAATGTCAATTTGAGACGGACTGCGATTCAATAATTGGTCAGCTGTATCTATAATGTTAACTTGAGACAGACTGCGATTCAATAATTGGTCAGCTATATCTGAAATGTCAACTTGAGACAGACGGTGATTCAATTATTGGTCAGCTATATCTGTAATGTCAAATTGAGACAGACTGTGCTCCTGCATCAACAATTGGTCAGCTATAACTGTAATGTCAACTTGAGACAGACTGTGCTTCAATTATTTGTCAGCTATAGCTGTAATTCCAACTTGAGGCAGATTGTGCTCCAACAATTGGTCAGCTGTATCTGTTATGCCAACTTGAGGCAGACTGTGCTCCAACAATTGGTCAGCTATATCTGTAATGCCTACTTCAGACAGACTGTGCTCCAACAAATGGTCAGCTATATCTATAATTCCAACTTGAGGCAGACTGTGCACCAACAATTGGTCAACTATATCTGTAATGCCAACTTGAGGCAGACTGTGCTTCAATAATTGGTCAGCTATATCTGTAATGCCAACTTGAGCCAGACTGTGCTCCAACAATTGGTCAGCTATATCTGTAATGCCAACTTGAGGCAGCCTGTGCTCCAACAATTGGTCTACTATATCTGTAATTCCAACTTGAGACAGACTGTGCTTCAACAAATGGTCAGCTATATCTGTAATTCCAACTTGAGGCAGACTGGCTCCAACAATTGGTCAGCTATATCTGTGATGCCAACTTGAGGCAGACTGTATGGTATGTCAAATCAACCATACCAAACCATTTGGATTTTATTTACTAATGATAATGAGATGCTTTTTATTCATTTTGATAAAATATTCTATTTTTTTCAGACATTTATAGCATATTTTCCTGATACACTCATTAAGTGTCAATTGATAATCATAAGCTAACTTAATGTCAAAGTACCATAAGCTGCATCAGAGTTCCCTTGATTCAGGATGCCTCCAACAATTAAAGGTATTTTTTTCTGGAATCTAAATAGAAAATAAGTCGGGTATAAAATTCGTTCATTTTGTTTGCTTTTTATGAAACAAAACTATTGGTTAATGGTAATTGTGATATATAATGATCTAGCTTGGCCTCAATTTGTAATGTGTTTTATTGACATTTAAGATTGATTGATTGATTGAATATTTAGCGTCGTTTTTATGCCATCGAGGGCTTACAGACGATCAGTTAACCTAACCACTGTTTCCTGGGATTAACCAGTACTCGAGCACACCCAATCTCCGTAAGTAACTGATAATTTTCCCACTTGAATCAGTGGTGAGAGACGAATGATAATTAGACACAATGTCGTATATCAATCATCACGGAGACTGTTGCCGGGCGGGGGATTCGAACTCACGACCCCTGGATTGATAGTCAGACATGTAACCAACTGAGCTTATTGGGCCCGGCTGACATTTAAGACTTATTGGAACTGTGATATTCCATGCAGTCCATTTTATATGAAGCTGATTTATTACTGGAATGTGACTCGTCCACTGAGATTATCATGCAATTCTGTTTTACTGATTAAATCTCCAGAAAAATGAAAATTGATTTTAAAACAACATAGCAAAGAATGTGCAATTATGAATGAAATAAGGGAAGCACAAAAACTAATATTTCGTTATTTTAATGAATAATTAAAGGTATAGAATAAATATATTTCATAGAAATAGGAAATTTTATGATGTATTGAAGCCATTAATTTTGATTGCAAAATAAAATATCAGTCTTCCTGTAATATGCAGGAGAATGTGTGATCAACTGCCAACCAGTCATACATAAAATGAATGCATAAAAAAGTAGCAGGAAGTTTCCTCGTTTGGCACTCACGTTTCATGACTAGTTTAGGACTGGTTGGCCCCGGGTGTTACTGATAATGTTACAAGGTAAGGAATCATGCCATGTATCTATGGCATGTTTCTCTGATGTGGCAGCGCTTTTAATAATGTCTCAAGCAGGCAGCGTCATAATGTGACTGATAGACTGGGATCAGTGATGCTAAACAGTAACACCATATACTACAATGGTACGACAAGCATTCTTTGCACAACTGCTAAGGTTGCAATATTCGGTTAGAGATTCAACACATGGTTAAAAGTTTATGTTGCAAGGTCTGTTTCTCTTACCTAGAGAACTAGGGGTGAGGGGAAGAATTAGCTAGCTGATTTCTTCCCCCAGGGAAAGAATTGGCTAACTGATTCTTTCTTCAGAGAAACTTTTAAATGGGGAAAGAATTGACTTCTACACCAGAGTCTAAATTCATCAATAATTTGAGTCAGTGAATCAGACTCGGACTCAAATCTGACATTTTCATAAAATCCAGTAAATATACAGTTACAGGTGATAGATGAGATCCTGTAACATTTTCTGTTATGTACTCATTAAAACTGCTTGTTTCTACACATAAATATAGTAATTTGCTTGTTAATTAAAAGTTACTTGAATCTTAAAAGTTTGACATATTGTGTCTGAGTCTATATCTCAGACTCAAACTATTGATGAGTTTAGGTCCAGGTCAGATTAGCTCTGTAGGTTGCAAGTTTTACTATCAATCTAAGTTTGAATTCCTGCCCCGCCTCACTCTCCATGATGATTGATATATACGACATTGTGTTTCATAGTTATTAGTCTCTCATCACTGATTCAAGTGGGAAAGTTATCAGTTACTTGTGAAGATTTGTATGCTTGAGTACTGGTTAACCATCCACGATCCCAGGAAAGAGTGGTTAGGTAAGTTGATCGTCTGTTAGCTCTTGATAGCATAAAATTGGTGCTAAATATTCAGACAAACAAAAAACTACTGTTTCTCTTCCCAAACTATAGCTGGTCTGCTGATGAATTAAGTTAGTAGAAATTTGTTTTACAGCTTCAATAGCCACACGGCAGGTCAGGTTATCTTAGTTGATAAAGTATCTGATTATCAGTGAAATGGGTCATGAGTTTGAACCCCTGCAAGGCCACAGTCTCCATGATGATTAATATATCACTTTGCTTCTCTATTGTCATTTGTCTCTCACTCTGGTTCAAGCAGGAAGGTTATCAAGTACTTACGGAAATTGGTGTGCTTGATTTCTGGTTAACCTTCCTGGATACATGTACCAGGAAAAAGTGGTTTGGTTAATGTATTGTCTGGTAGCCCTTGATGGCATAAAAATGCCATTGAATATTTAAACAAATCTATAGCTGCATCCAATATTTTGAAATAGTTAAATATATAAATGACAAGTCTTGAAATACTGTATTCAGTCCAAGTATAGGAGCCCAAGGATGGTAGTTATACTGAGATGGGTTCTGAGGTGTCCAAACAGCAACAGGTACTGTGTCAAAACCACTTGGCTCTCCCTGCTGCTGAAGTCAAGTGTTTAAGCCCAGGTTGGTTCAGAGCTTAGCTTGGATCTTTTTGTCAGGAAATTTGCCAGTAACTTGCAGAAGAATAGAAAAATTGTTGCTCTTAAATGGAAACTTAATGTTACTTAAATGGAGCGCATGGTCCAGTGGTAGAGCATTAAACTCATAATCGGAGGATTGTGGGTTCGATCCTCCCCCACAGCTATGTGTGGTGTTCTTGAGCAAGACACTTTTTCCACAGATGCTTAGTACTGCTTCTTCCCAAGCAAACTAAGACTCGAGTGAGATTTGTATAAATTGTAATAATTTGTTTCACTATTCAAGGAAAATAAATAAGTTTAAGCTAACTATATCACCAGTTTATAGTATATATATATAATAATGGGAGATAATTGAAATCACAACAACAGAATTTCTGATTTTTGGGATCTTTTCAGATGCAAATAAACAATGTATGATATATATATATATGGAGATAATTACTAGTATTTGTGAACAACCAGACATATATGTACATCAGACTATGGTGTGCATGCCTAGCTATGACCTAATATCAAGGCCTTACCAACCTAATAGAATTAGTAAAATTATATACCATGTGTATGTATCTGATAAAAAAGTTGTTAGTTTACCAACTTCCCTCTGTCCTGCCATGTACTCATTAAAGTAAATGGATATCAGCCAATGGTTTAATAAATATCCCATTTTTTATTCCAGATAATTATTTAACCTTCATATTGTGGCTGAGTCATTAACAATGATACATCTGTAACTGCTATATCTGATGTATTTTATGATTGAATGCTGGCTCTCGGCCTCATTTCAAACACCGCGAAGATTAGCACAGCTTAAGCCAAGTATTACATATTTGTAAAAAGGGAGTTTTTTCCATTAAATTGGTGTGGCCATCTCATTTACTGCCTGCCTGGCACCAACAATGGAACTCTCTAAGGATGACATATATGGAAGTCAATGCTGGGGTCATTACACATGACTTTTTTGTATTTTATCAAATTACAGTTTAATCATGATGTGCTGCCTTCTGGCTTAATTCCCAGTCATAAGTAATTATTCAAATATCATGTGAACAAAATACAGAGGGGAGGCATCTTACAATTATCAATGTAAAAAATCAACATGATAACATAATAAATTATATACTGACAATGATTAATATCAGAATGAAGACCAGAAAATGCATGCTGGCTGAGTAAACTGAGATAGAGGTAGAAAATGAGTCTATAAACTATGGTGCTTGTCATTGGACAATCTTATGAAAAATGGCTCCATTGTTTTTTATTTAAAATCAAGGTCATATCAGTTTCACAAGCTGTTTTGTATGCATAGTGTTTAGCCTTGCTTTCAACAATTTTAAGCTTGCCGGGACGAATGTCCAGGAGTCATCTGTAGACACCCAGGTTAAATTTTTGCATTTATTTGCGTTTTTGCCTTCAATCTCAATCTCTGCATGGGTGGTGAGTTTTATCCCAAAAGCAAGATATGTTGTCTTCTGACAACTCTTTTTTAGTCATATTATGTGTAATTGAGATGGTATTCTAAATGCTAACACTTGAGTATAATCATGCTGCAGAAACAAAAAATGTTATTCAGTTCCACCCATTCACATTATACTGTCACCAGGCCGACCAAGAACATTTATCTTTTAGTGCCATTTTTAAGTCTTTGGTATGACACAGCTGCGGATCAAACCAGGTGACTACCTCCAGCATGCAAGGCAGACGCTATACCACTAGATGACAGCTGTGGTTTCACACGCTGTCATTCTGGCAAAGGTGGTTGGAAATAAACACCTATGGTATTCAACATACTGTACTACAACAGTGACGACAAAAACAACATGTGGTTTACAAATAGTACTTTTATTCTATGAACAGATACCAAGTGAGCTAGTGGTGGACTGAGTGCTCTGTCTGCCAACAAGATACATCAGATTATATATCTCACAATCTTGAGACTATTTCACTGTGACTTTAATGAAGTTCCTAACTTGTAAGCAGTTCAATAAAGTCTCCTTTCATGCAAATTTTTTCCTTGAAAAGTGCACACAAACCATACATACGGCCATCTGATTGGTCATTTTGAATATGACTAGTCTTTGACCTGTACCCTGCATGCTATAAGGTGTGCACAATAAAAAAACATCTAAAATAATTTTCAATTGTAAATATATAATCGTCTAATTCAAATGTCATAGTCAGGCTGCTCATAGCACTGGGCAGACAATACGGACACTGATCAGTGTACGGGCTGATATTGCAAGGTACATCAGAAAAAGGTCACGCACGCAATCAGCAGTTTTTTCATAAATGTATAAATAAGTGTGGTCATGGTGACAACATTAAAGGCCGCAGAAATAATGGAAACCCATAAGTAACTTATCTTCACCAAGTCCCAATTAATTATTCAATTAAAACAGTACAATGTCATGTACAATGTCTGTACATGATAATTTATGTGGAAGATTTTTTAATTTTTTAAATTGAAAAAGTGCAGCCTTTTTTTTTAAAACATGAACTTCTTTTTTGTAAGCTTGCCTACCCAAGGTCAGGTCTATACAACAAATGGAAAAACTTATCAGCTGTTTTTTATAGAATTATTGTGATATTCACTGTAAAAAATTTTGAAACATTTGGAATGTATGTTTTGTTGTATGGTGTTTAGCGTCGCTTTCAACAATTTTACAGTCATATCGCGATGGTGTCTACTTGAGACAGAATTTTGAGCGCTGTCACACTGGAGTATCATGCCGCAGACACATGGTATGTTACCCCACCCAGTCACATTATACTGACACCGGGCCGACCAGACCTAGAACTCTCCTCTAAATGCTGAGCGTCAAGTGAGGAAGCTTCTAGTACCATTTTTAAAGTCTTTGGTATGACCCGGCTGGGGATCGAACCCACTACCTTCCGCATGCGAGGCGGACGCTCTACCACTAGACCACCCTGCGGTCATTTGGAATGTAATTACATATATAATTACATAATGTTTATTGTGTGAAACTCAATAACATTGCTCGATAATGATGTTTGACCATTTTGTGCTGAGCCAATTGTGAAGTAATACTGCGGTTATAAAACAGACAGGTTGATATGTTGATATTAATACATGGATAATACCAGGGCCCAAATTGCAAATCACTGATTCGTGTACTGGTGAAGAGATATTCATGAAATTCTCTGTAATAGAAGTGTTTTTTTTATTGGATTTTTATTATCTTTTATGTTGTATATAATATTCACCATAGATATCATATATCAAATTTGAAAATAAGTGCCTCCAATGATAAAAATAAGGGTGGGAGGAATTTTTCTAGAAAGTCATGTATTGAAAGTTTTGCAAGTGTTATGCTGTTGTGAAATTGATGAGAGTTTTCTGATTTCATGTTGTTGTGAAATCAACCAGTGATGTTTTATTGATCTGTTTATGTTGTAACATTTTGAAGTTTTTGTGATGCCCACTCACTATGATAAAACCTGTCAATTATCACCTGTTAATTATCAGTATGCTATGATACCACCTATCAATTATCACCTGTCAATTATCAGTATGCTATGATACCACCTATCAATTATCACCTGTCAATTATCAGTATGCTATGATACCACCTATCAATTATCACCTGTCAATTATCAGTATGCAATGATACCACCTATCAATTATCACCTGTCAATTTACACATGTCAATTATCAGTATGCTATGATACCACCTATTAATTATCACCTGTCAATTATCACCTGTCATTTATCAGTATTCAATCATCGAAAAGTAGATTTGTTTCAAGGAAAATACTTACATGACTTTCTTATGGATAGCACTTGTCGTGTACTAGGTAAAGCTAGTGCTTGAAGACTGAAACGACATTGACTTTTTCATCTTTTGATGCATAGTACGGTCCTGAAACACTCAGCAATTTCGCAACAAGCTGTCTTTTCATGTCATGAATCATCACACCTTCTCACAGAAAGGTGAAATGATAAAAATTGGCTGCGAACAGAACAATAACAGTACCTCTGATCTGTCTGTCAAATTACATAAATGTATACTTGTATAAACAACTGGACCAGCGACCTCTCCTGCTTCGGCAAGTATTGTCAGATACTGATATACATCTGTGTGCGGCATGTTTCATCTCCCATATAGACTGTATATATATATATATGAAAACTTTGGTATAAACATATTTATTACTAGCTATAAGCAAGTTTGCAGCTGAAATTGTATTCACGATCACAAATTTGGAAATTATTTACTATTTAACGAGATAGTTCAGGATATACCTTAACTCTGTAACATGAAATATACAATATGGATAAAAAGTAAGTATTGCAATCCTTTGCACTTAAATTTTAAATGACTGATAGATTTTACTGATATATATTTTGACTACATTATTGTTATTTATTATTATTATTATATTTTACATTAGGCCTTTTTTTTTAAATAATATAATCAATATTTCTTGCATGAAGTTCTCTCAAATTTGTTCAAATCATTGGCCCTGGGTTCAATAGATAAAAACATACTAATCATTCTCTCATCGTAAAACATGATTAATGCCTGCATGATGGAGCCTTTTTCACTCATAACAAGTTCCGCAAATGTGACATAATCAATATAAAATATATTGGTGTTTAGAGTGAGAAGTCTGTGCTATCACTAAACTTCATTTTAGCAAACATTAAAAGAAGCTTTTTGATCGACCTGTGACATCTTCACATTTATTATTCCATTAAAGTCAGTACAAGTAATGTCTAAATGAGTAATTGTTGAACTCGCTCAGTTTATGAGTCTGCAGCGCTCCATTTTACCATATTTCAGACTTTGTCCTTGATAGCTTCAAACCTAACACCTTCACAATTTTAAAATATATATCTGTCGACTGATTTAACGCTTTGCTGAACAGTTTGGATGCTGGGTAATTAATTGATGGACTGCAACCCTGATCGATATGTAGCTCTTTCAAGCATTTAAAAGATAAGGAATACATCACATTTCAACTTCCCTTTGCTGCAGCAAAGCTATCATAATAAACACTTCTGGCTGTGTGAAAGTGTAATCTAGGGATGACTGAACTCAGATTAGACGAGGAGGGAGGGGGACTAGGAAATCAATAAGAATCTTAAAAAGAAATAAAGGATAAATGAATCTTATAATCTCAGTGTAAATGGCAGATTGATGGAATATCTAGAACCAGTAGCATATTGAATTATTTCCTACAGGAGAAATTTTCGCATTTTTGAAAAGGTAGAGTGTGATCGATGATGGCCAGGTTGTAGTGTATTGGTGCATTCTCAGACTGAAAAATTTGATGTATGTAGACACCCATCTTTGTTTTGTAATGCCCAGGTGTCTAATCAATAAGGTGTATTTAATTAATATTTTGTGTGTACCTGAATAGTAAATAGTATACAACTATCTACCTTTCTGCATCTTGGTCAGCAGATTTCTGCTTTGGATCAGTAGTCATTTTCCTTGGATAAATAATTTTAACTATTGACTGCTAAAAAGGTAGATAGTTCTTTTATTATATTGAATAACAACAAAAAAGGTAACTCAAGAAGTGAAAGTTTTTCATCTCACTTAATCATTCATACTTTCACTGCATTTTTAACAGAGGTGTGAAAAGCATTTTTTTCGTAGCCTTTGTATGTCTGTTCTCCACTAACAAGTTCATCTATTAGGGTTACATTCCTAGCCTTCATAATTATATTATCTGACTTTAAATATTTCGAACTATTCAAAGTACAATGTCACCAGTATTTAGCTACATGCTGGACCCACTATTGATCAAAATAATGTCATCAATGCCAATACGTATACAACATGACCAACATGACCAACCTGACGTCATTATAATAAACATATCAGTTGTGGAAAATGGGTGAATCATATTTTAGCATTAAAACAGTGGTACTACAGTGTCAGTTTTAATTTACGGAAAATAATAAACAGATCAGTTTAACTGTTGTTTTATCGAGTAGAGTGAATGGAGTTTGAATGGACTATCAGCATTAGAATGGAAGTATGTTTCGTTTGAACTATTGACTCGGTAACCGGGTGAAACCGGTTTCGACAGAATAAGTGGTCAATAGTTCATTTTTTTAAGATAATATTAAAAAGTGGTCAATAGTTCATTTTATTTGACCTCATAAGTTTGGGTTTCATCCAATCAGATTGAAGCATTCATGATGATATGTAATTATATATAATTATAAATGTATATAATACAGGCCAAGTTTGTTATTTGTCAATGTCGGTAAATGTTATATGAGTTATGACCCCTTTTCAACCTAATATTTGGTAAAAAAGTTGGTTTGTGAACAATTGCGAGGACATTTATGTCTGTCAACCCATTTCTCAGGTATAGAATTAGTGTTGATCAGCATAACTGACAGGCAAGATACTGATACAACTGTGTACTTGACTTTGTGGATAGTGATTTTCAATAAGTTGTTACATGCTTATTTCTGTCTGAATTTCTGGAATGAACATTTCTGAAAACACGTTCATTAGATTGTAGATTAAAGCATGAAATTTGTAGATAAATTGTATCAAAGAAATGTAAATAAATCCAGGTGATTGATTATGAATGTTGGATAATGTATACTTGTTTTATTGATTGATTGGTATGAATATTTAGCATAATTTTTATGCCATCAAAGGCTTATAGATGATCAGCTAACCTAACCGCTGTTTCCTGGGATCCTGGAAGGTTAACCAGTACTCGAGCGCACCCCATCTCTGCAAGTAACTGATAACTTTCCAATTGAATCAGCAGTGAGAGATGAATGATAATGAGACACAATGTCGTTTATCAACCATCATGGAGATTGTGGCCGGGCAGGGATTCATGACCCCTAGATTGATAGTCAGACATGCTAATGACTGAGCTAATCGGCCCGTTTGTATAAAAGTTTATGTAGAGCAAACTATTGTGCACCAGGATTTACGTGGCACTCATGAATATTTGGTGTATATTCTGTAAATTAATTTTCGGTGTTTGAATGTTAATAGTAATATTACAGTTGATAAACAAATACCAGTTCCAATACCAACTGGTATTGGTGTGCTAGGCTTATTGATAAAAATATATCATTAATTATAATGATATTTTATTGGAACATGGTTTAGTGGTAGAGCACCTAAACCCATGATGGGAGGGTCGTGGGTTCGATCCTCCGCCATGGCTATGTGTGGTGTCTTTGAGCAAGACTTTTCTGCATATGCTTAGTACTGGTTCTAACAAGGAAGACTAAGTCGAGCGTAATTTTGCTCAATCAAAGTAAAATAAATACGTTTAAACTAAACTATTAGAACTAACGTCTGGTGAAAAGGTTCTTGGAATGCATATAAATAATAACCTTAAGTGGGATACACATATCATGTTCATAAGGAAGAAAATTTCAACCTACTTGTGGCTAATATCAAGAATAAAAACCTATATTCCATTAAATTACAGAATTATTTTCTATAAAGCTTATATTTAACCCCATCTAGATTATTGTAACGTAGTTTGGAGTAATACAAAAACCATCTCTTAATATTGCAATAGAGAGCATGCTGTATTATCTTAGGTGATTAATATTCAACATTTACATACGCTATAAAGTTAATAAATGCACTTTACATTGATCAAAGAATATTTTTTCAAAAAAAAATTATGTATAGAGTTTAAAAAAACAATGCAACTTTGTATATAACAGATATGTTTAATACCCATGATAACATTCATAGAAATCTACGTTCAACAAATGAATTAAACTTTATCACTCCAAAACCCAACAGAGAGTTTGTCCTACTCTGGAAATAGTCACATATATACCGGTTAATATCAGAAACTGTACTGCAGTTGAATGTTTTGCAACAAATTGTGTTAAATGGTTACAAACAGAATGAACTACTTCATATTATGTCCCAAAGATAATATTTGGTAATAGTTAAACAATTATTATCACAAGCACTGTACAAATAACCTACTGCCTCCAATGTGAACACATAATATATTATAACTGTACATAATTATACTTGTTACATGTATGTTGTTGTTGTTTGTTTTGTTGTTGTAACAGATATAGTGATATTCACTATCTTGATTAATTTGATATATATGGTTTTTTTTAAATCAAAGAGACTTTTAAAGGATTGCTTAAAAAGATCTAAAACATTTATCTGTATTATCAATTTTCATGTACAATCAATTTCCTTGCAAGGTTTAAAATGTTTTTATTTTGTTTTGCTATTATATTTCGTAAATAACATGTAAATGTATCTTTAGAGGACCCCAAGGAAGATTAGTGTGAAACTAACATGGCTACCCTCTATAAATAAACTCTTTTATTCATTCATTCATTCCTAAATTGGCATCATATAGTACTCACGAAACGCTACATGGAGAAGGCGTTAAGTGTGTGTTTAAAAGCAACATGCTCAGCCTTTTCGTTATATTTTGAAGATGTTGGTAGTAATACAATCGACCTGCTGTAAACATTACAGACGAAACAGCAGCCATAAACTAAAATATTGGAATCACTATGTCACTTTCTTTGTATTTTTTCTTCATCAGTTATCTCAGGCTTTGCATCTCTTATCTGCAATCATTAAAAACCAAAATGAATGTCACATTTTATGAACCTTGGCCCATAATTTTTTTAATTTTGCACAGCTAGCGTGATAGAAGATACCAGATGTCTTTGGTGACATTTTCCTTTTTTTTAATTAAGAAATTATAACATGATGAAAATGTGCTAAAATACAAGAACGCTGTTCCACATTTATATTGTTGTTGTTGTTGTTGTTGTTGTTGTATGGTGTTAAACATCACTTTAAACAATTTATCAGGCATATCATGACTGTTGAATGCCTCTTAATACTGAACACCAAGCAAGGAAGCTTCTAGTACCATTTTTCAAGTATTTGGTATGACCCCCAATCCACAGTCTTCTGCATGTGAGGCCGGCACTCTAGCACTACACCCACATTTATAACAAACGGTTACATAGTATTTTAGTGAGGAAAGATTTCAATTATCTGTTTATTTATTTTCAGGCGTGATTCCGCGGGACGATGGACAAGGTCTACTATCAGTACCGCGACTCGCTCATGAACGCCACCCGCATCATGGACGAGACGGGAACAGAACTAGAGGGCGATAGCCTGGGAATGGGGGTCATACGTAAAGAAGTCGACCTCACTAACGAGGAAAAACAATACCTCCTTGCTGTTGAACGCGGCGATATTCCGTCAACAAGACAATACCTCTCTCTGATTGGTCACTGCTCCAATCTTAATATTAACTGTGTAGATCCGCTTGGACGGACAGCGCTGCTTATAGCAATAGAAAATGAGAATATCGAGATGATTGAGTTGTTGTTGTCACACAACATCGAAGTGGGCGATGCACTGTTACATGGTATCAATGAGGAAAATGTCGAGGCGGTCGAACTTATTCTGAACCATGAGGTCCAGTTGAAGGGAGAAGAAGTAAGTATGCTAGTGTGTAAAATATAGTGTAGTTAAACCTGTCTAAAGCTACCAGTGAATGGAAATAACAAAAGTGACCCTTTAAGACAGGTTGGTGCTTAATACAGATTAATTTGCTCTGAAAGCACAGAAATTGGAAATAGCAAAGGGCTAGGTTCACGAGTAGCCAAAATCGGCCCAATTTCAAAAATTGATAAGATTATATGTATGGAATCTTGAAACAATTTATTTTTTGTATTTGGTACTGTTTTTTTATATAACATAATATTATGTAAACACTGTTAATTTTAATACATGGTGTCGAAGGAGAAAACACGTTATTTTTGGCAACGTACGCAAAATGACGTCGTGAACGGCTGTGATATTGGCGTTCAGTTAATTTTCGTTGCGATTTTTTTTATTTCGTTGTTTTGATTTCGATGACATATTCGTGTTTCATAACCAATTTTAGTGAAAAATCAATATTTCGGCCCATTAAAATCACGTGTTTATGTTACATAGCGTGTTCTAATTATTAACCTCTACCTCGCAACATGGGGTAATCAAGGTGTGTATGAGTGTGCACCTTTTGGTGAGGACGTGTAATAAAGTCGTAACCGCAAATTCACTCGTTGGATAAAAGTTTCCTCATGCTTGATAAAAGATCGCTTGAAAGGAAATATGTTTTTATAAGGTTGAATGTACCGCCTGTTCACTTATTGAATTTGGCATGTTCATCTAAGGAACAGTCTATTTTTAGCAACTTACACAGTGACGAAAAATGTATACAAGATAATACATTACCTCTGACATTGACACGCATTAAACAGAGACAGCTGATTTTCTAGTACGTTTTACTAAATTATATAATTTAATACTGTACGAATTATATACACACATTGTGATTGTCCTTTAGTAATCACCTGACACTCATGTATAATCAGAGTATATTCGTAAATTATGTCCGGTGTCCGAACGCTAAACGTGATATTACTGTTGACAAACCTATACCAATACGTTATTAATACGGCATCATATCGCATTCGCGAATGTTGTACGGAGAAGCCATTTTAATTGCCCAACACATTTGTGAAGATTGACGAGTGACAAGGAAAATACCAGTGACTTAATTACATGTTTTTATGTCTCTGACAATACGCATTCCATTAAATGAAAAGGCTAACTGACGGATATTAAGAAACAACACAAAAGTCATTTGACTTTGCTCAGACGTTTATATTATAGCATGAATCACTCTGAATGTATCTGATATTGCATATATATACTAGTTTTAAATATTCGAAAACAACATGCTATAACAACACTTCAACACAATAAACAAACAATATGTTATGCAGTTATCACAAAATAGTGAAACGAAATTGTAGATGAAAAGAAATGCATTGATGGGAAGCCATTCAGGTATTCCGTATAATCCATGTATATTTAACGGAGTTCTTCCACACACAATAAAACATTTTTAAGACAAGAGGCTGCTTAAAAGAGGTGAATAGTTGCACTGGTTTGACTGTACAGTCAAACCTGTCTTGAGCAGCCAGTCTACCTGGGAAAAAGCAAAAATTGCCTTTTTAGAAAGATTTTTGCTTATTACAGGTTAATTTGCTCTGAAAGCATAGAAATTGAAAATAGCAATTTTGGCTGCTTAAGACAAGTGGCTGCTTAATAGAGGTGACTGCTTGCACAGGTTGTATTTATCACATGACTATGAGTGAATAATATGCATTCCTTTTGTTTATATTTCACTACATGGACTATATCGTGTAAGTATGTCATTCATTTACAATATTACTTCATGTTCAACAGTCCCCATAACTTGTTTTCATACATCATGCATAGTCTTAGAAAACCAATTGTTTTCATATTCCTTATAGATTTGTGAAGCAGGTGGTCTATAAGTGGCAGAGCATCAGACCAAGGATCAGGGGATTGTGTCTTCAAACCTTCGCCACGTGTACGTGTGGTGTCCTTGAGCAAGACACTTAATCTGCATAAATATGCTTAGTACTGGTTCTACCCATGAGCCTTATTTGTTTAAAGGGATTATATTGGCATATTACTGTCAATTCCCTGTCCTAAATACACATGCTCAGCATAAAGATACACTTATAACTTAGAGATATACGCCTCTAAAGTGTCTAATTGTATAACCTCTTTATTACAAACATCAGCTTTCTGAAGCCACGTTTCAATGAACTGCTTTCGGGTTTCCGATCAATCATCGAATAACATCGTGAAGACTTGTTCCTGATCTTGTTTTCGAAGCTTTGTTTGGGAAGTTTACGGAGTTCAATGTAAACATTGCGCAATACTTTGTTGCGGGACGTATTAAAGTTTTGGCCAATATTCAATTACAGTTAATTTGATAACTATCAACTAAATAAAGGTTATATGTCCATACATAAGCCTTATTTTCTGCACACTGCATACTGGAAAAGTCTGGATTAACAGCGTGTTTGTGCTACTTGACAATATAATCCCTTTAAGTTTTAACATTTTGTTTCACGATTGATGTAAAAAAAATAAGTTAAAAACATAGATATGACCAGACATATAAGCAGTAATTGTAAAACTGACTGAGCAAACTGGGCCCACCTTTAAATCCGACAGATGAATGCAAGACAATATACTTTTAAGTTAAGTGCTTACCACCAAGAGTATCAAGTATTAAACACTAGCAGCCATTAATGCAACACAAAAGTATGGAGATAATGCAGGTGTTTAACATGATGTGGGATGGGAGAGAATGTCTCTACATGATATTCCATTGTTGGTCCCCAGGGCAATATGATGTGCACTTTGATCTTCCTGAAAGTGTGATTCCCAGTATTCCTTGACAGAGATAAAGGTCAGACCTCACTAACTGTTTCGCTAAACTACTTAACTTTAGATTTTCCTAATCTCAAGCAAATCTAACTTAATTATAAAATAATTGTATGTCATCCTTTATCAATGAATCAATACTTGTTCCAACTTAAATTCTGTATGGTTATTTAATTGGTAAGTTCAAGTTATCATTTAGAGAATAGATCTCAGCTTAAGATGTTTGGTGAAACTTGTTGCAAGTCTTCTTGTTTATATAGGCAGGATCTTACATGAGTGTCCATTTAATATTGTATTTATTAAACCTTTACTTCATATAGACTCCTTTGGACACCTCTAACATAGATGCCTTTGGACAACTAATATAGAAGGCTTTTGAATTATTGGGTGAATTATGTTTATATTAACTGACAGAGTGGAAAATAGTGCAGGAAGTGTTCAGATTGCTTGTTACGAGCAATCTGAACTCTTCCTGCACTGTTTTCAAAGGCCTTCTGTGATAGGCGGAGAAAACATGTATCTATGGAGTAAAGGAATATCCCTTGAGTTGAAAGATATATTATGCGAGGCACTTGTAGAGTATGTGTTGCATCTCTACATTAAGCTTGGTGATCTTAAAAGTATAACTTATGCATCTTGTACACTGCCTGTTGTTTCATCTCTAACTTAAATCAAGAACTTGTATAGAAGGATAGGAAATTTGCATCTCTGACTAAATGTTGATAAAACAGCACACAAAGGATTAATTATTTGGCAAATTAATCATTCATAATTCACAGACAACTGATTTCTTTACATAAACTGTAAGCTGTATATAATCTTAGATGTAACATGTTTCAATCATGCAAAGTGATCTTGAACTAAAGATAATGACATTTAAAGGAAAAGTTCTCGTAATGTGTTGTTATTTTAGCTGAAGTATACATTTATTGTAATCAGAAGCACTTCAACAAATTTAAACACAGATTGCTGGAATGGTATTGTTTTTATGAGAATTTCATTCTGCAATGTTAGAATTTGAAATTGTGTTCCTGGGATGAATGGAAGTTTAGATAATTGAAAACGAGATATTGCAAGATTTTGCGTGAATATGCAAGTGTTTAAAAATCTGAATCAGTGGCATTTCCTTCTCTATACAATTCCTTGCTTAAATACTCTTCATATGTCTCTAGCTTCATTAGATAAAAAAACTTTTGTTTTTATTTTTATTTCATCTTAGCCGAAGATTCACAATCATGACTATGAGCTTTTGCGACTGCCCTGTGCCCACCATCTGTCCGTCCATCGTTTGTTGTTTGATCAAATGACTTCTCTGAACTGGTAGATTTTCAACAATATTGGTGTGAACCATTCTTACATGAAGCTCTCTTAAGTTGGTTCTAAGTCATGACTTATCCCTGTTTCTGTCTCCTTTAAATTTCAAAATTTCCAAAAGTGCAAAGCCTGGAGCTTAAATATTTGTTACATGTAGTATTACATAATAGTTTTTTCTCTGTTTTTTTTTAAAGCATTGATACGAAGATCAAAATTGTGTCTGCCCAGAGGACTTCCAATGGAGTCCAGTAAAAGTACTTTGGAAAACAGGAAATTCTGTTGTACATTTTTTTATCTATTTTAGATTTTATTTTTTTAATCATCTTGATGTCTAAAGCTTTGGTTAGTCATAACAATTTTGACTTAGTCCTTTAATGGAGATTGAATATCAATAAGGGGCCAGAGGGACCCAAAAAAGAATACAATTGTGAAATTGTAAAAATTGTATTCTCAAGAACTGACAAATCAAAATTCTTGTTCTTGCAGTATCGATGCAGAACCACTATTATAGTACTGTCGCACCATTTTGTTCATTTTTTATAAAAATGACCCGTATGTGTGGGTCTTACTTGCGACATGTTGTCATGTTATATTGATAATTTGTAGCAAGTATCATTAAACTTCATCTATGCATTAATAAGTAAAGGCCAGACATGAAATCTCACACAGACACAAAGTGTTGTCAAACAAACTCAAATTGTGACTTTCACCTTTGAGATAGGAGTGTGGGTCTTACTCACGACATGTTATCAAGTTATGCTGATCATTTGTAGCAAGTATTAACAAAATCTATTCATGCATGACAAAGATACATGCCTGACATGAAATACCGGATGGAAGGATGGACGGGGGGATATAAAAAAACTCAGTTTTTCTCATCTGTAAGTTCTTCATATACTTAATCTATTAGAAAGTTGAAAATAAGTGAGACCTTTAATCATGTGAGTGAGACACAGTCTGATTCATATTACAGAATTATCTTACTATTAAGAGACAGTGGTAGATTTGAAAAGTTATCAAATTAAACATAATATAAATCATATTAAAGTTTAACATTTCTGAAGTTAATAAGGTCAATGTTATATAACATCAGGCCCTTTTCATTGTCATGTTGATTCAGGGCCGTAGCCAAAGTTTGATTTTACAGGAGGCACCATCCCAACTTTGCTAGGGGTGTCTGCCGACATGCTGCCTCGAAAAAATATTCAGCTTGTGGCATGTATTTCCTGCATTTTTCTGATATTTCAGAGACATTAAAGCTGCTCAAATCTATAATACAAACTGCATTTTATACAATTGCCCATGTTTTACACTATTATCTTGAATGCACATTGGTAGCTTTTTAGACCTGACATAACAGTCAAATCAACTCTTAGTAATACACTGTAAGACAAGTATTTGCAGGGTATTATTCTACATTCATACTGAAAATAGTATATGTGAAGAATATGTCATATTTTTGCAAGAGTAATTCATATATTAGGGATAACTTTATATTCTTTTTACAAAAACACTAATAAACCTGTGAACCTCTGCAAATTCTACAGGAGGCAAGTGCCTCCATTTGCCTGGGTGTTGCTACAGCCCTGAGATTTTTGTTCACAATTAGCTTTTGTGCATCACTGCTGCATATTACAGTTTACCACAGGTTATTATTTTAACATCATTTTCAACACATTTCATGTTATATATGGCATATTCAGTTTAATTGGTGGAGGAAGACCTCAGAATGAATATAACTGAGAATTGAACCACTGTCCTTCTGCAAGTAACTGTGTTTAGAGCAAGCTGCACTCGAACCTATGACCTTAGCAGTGAGAGGTAAGTGATATTGAAACGGTGCCTTAGACCACTAGGCCACCAATATTATTTTGAAATTCACAGGAAATTTAATTCATTATGCCGTAGTGTGCATGCCAGTATGCGGCCTTAAATTGAAATACAACAATTAATATCACCGAGTCTATAATTCTTCTGTAATCAGTTTCTCCTCAGAATCTTTACAGAAAATCTCCTACTCAGTTATTACATCTATCTTGATTGAGATATGACCTTGTTTTATTGTGTTGACCTTTCTCTGCATGGTATGTGCACATGTGCAATGATTAACTGGAATGTTTTGAATAATTATGTAAACTATTTCTATGCCCCCCCGCCTCCCCCCCCAATTTTTGAGATGGTATATAGTAATTGCAGCGTCCATTCGTCCTTCCGTCAGGTATTTCATGTCCAGCCTGTAACTTTGTCATGCATTGATACTTGCTAGAAATTATCAACATAACATGACAACATGTCGAGAGTAAGACCCATACCTGTACTTCAAAGGTCAAGGTCACGATTTAACTTTGTCTGACAACACTCTCCGACTGTTTGAGATTACCTGTCTGGTTGGTAATTTTGTCACCTATGGATAAATTTTAAAAACACTTGGCTCAGCTGATCAACATGACATGATGAAGTGTCATTTGTAAGACCCAGAACTTTTCCTCATAGGTCAAGGTCACACTTCCAATTTGTTTGATATTTGTGTCTGATCTGTTACTTTGTCTTTAACTTGGCTCAATTGATCAATATGATATGATGAAGTGTCATTTGAAAGACCCAGAACTTTTTCTCATAGGTCAAGGTCACACTTTCAATTTGTTTGATATTCGTGTCTGGTCTGTTACTTTGTCTTTAACTTGGCTTAATTGATCAATATGATATGATGAAGTGTCATTTGAAAGACCCAGAACTTTTTCTCATTGGTCAAGGTCACACTTTCAATTTGTTTGATATGCATGTCTGGTCTGTTACTTTAATGTCTTTAACTTGGCTCAGTTGATCAACATGACATGATGAAGTGTCACTTGTAAGACCCAGAACTTTTCCTCATAGGTCAAGGTCACACTTTCAATTTGTTTAATACATGTTTTCATGTCTGGTCTGTTACTTTGTCTTTAACTTGGCTCAGTTGATCAACATAACAAAATTAAGTGTCACTTGTAAGACCCAGAACTTTTACTCATTGGTCAAGGTCACACCTTCAATTTGTTTGATATTCGTGTCTGGTCTGTTACTTTGTTTTTAACTTGGCTCATTTGATCAACATGACATAATTAAATGTCACTTGTAAGAACCAGAACTTTTCCTCATAGATCAAGGTCACACTTTCAATTTGTTTGATATTCGTGTCTGGTCTGTTACTTTTTCTTTAACTTGGCTCATTTGATCAACATGACATAATTAAGTGTCACTTGTAAGACCCAGAACATTTCCTCATAGGTCAAGGTCACACTTTCAATTTGTTTGATATTTGTGTCTGGTCTGTAACTTTTGTCTTTAACTTGGCTCAATTGATCAAGATGACATGACCATGTGTCGCACATAAGACCCAGAAACTTACCTCAAAAGTCAAGTTCACACTTTCTGTTTGTTTGATGTTTCATGTCTGTTCTGTAACTTTGTCTTACATGGAGGGATTTTAAAGTAGCTTAACACAAGTGATCAGCATGTCATGATGATGTGTCACCTGCATTTACCTGTAGAAATACCCAGACTTTTACATTAGATGTCAAGGTCAAGGTTATTCAAAGGTCAATATCACATTTTAATGTAAAAAGAAATACAGGAAACTGCGTGTCTAGTCTGAAACGTCAGTTGGACATTACTCTTGATATTCATGGATACACCTTTACCTCACAGACCATTTGGTGGGCATGCGACACTTACCAATGACATTTCATGTTGTCTTATATAATAATATTTACTTTGAATTAACATATTAGTTTTTACCTTTGCATTTATATCTACGACCTTAACGGGACTTTATTACCTTTTATGATTACTAATAGAACAATTTTATATACAAATCTAATATTTTTTATCTCATTTATTTGAAATAAGATAACTTTGACATTCAATTTATATCCTATAACCTCAACAAACTTTGTGACTGTGATTACATGAAGTACAATTTTTAAACAAGTTTTATATGTTTTTCAGGTGTTGCATCAGACCGTACCATCAAGTTCCTTCACACCAGACATAACTCCCATAATTCTCGCAGCTCACAGGGACAACTATGAAATTATCAAAATATTACTTGATCGAGGATTTAGAATTCCAAAACCACACGATGTAAGGTGTAATTGTAAAAACTGTGTCACTCAGAGTAATGAGGATAGTCTGCGTCATTCGCGGTCCAGAATCAATGCATATCGCGCTTTGGCGAGTCCATCTCTTATCGCACTTTCTAGCAAAGATCCCATACTGACATCGTTCGAGTTGAGTTGGGAATTAAAACGTTTGAGCAAGTTGGAAAATGAATTTAAGTTGGATTATGAAAAGTTGGCCAAAAAATGTCAGGAATTTGCTGTGGATTTGTTGGAACAGACTCGTGGTTCCAAAGAATTAGAAATAGTTCTAAATCATGATGCCAGTTGCCCGGGTAATGACCAGGAATTACCAACCACGGAAAACAAGATGAAACTTAGTAGGTTAAAACTGGCCATCAAATACAAACAGAAAAAGGTAAGAAACTGCTGGACGATTAGCTATGGCTTGTGTGGATAATAGTCTTATTGATATGTTGTCTGCCTTGGGTCAACATAGGCAGATACGGCCACCAGTCAAAAATTGTTTGTCTGCCACTTCCAACCAATATTCTTTAGGGGTGGGTAGGTAAATTAATTTTTTTTGTGATTAATCAGCATTTTTTAAAAAAAACATAATGACAAAGAATATTTTAAATTAACACACACACACAAAAAAAATTCTGACCTGCAGGATTTGTGTGGGTCGGTCAGAAGTGGCTAACAAACAATATTTTAATTTAGACGTAAGCAAAAAGCCAATCTACAGTCTCCTTTGTACAAGGCATAAACTACTATGAGCCGGGGGGGGGGGGGCATTACCCCATTCCGTAGCCATAGTCTCCACCATTCCGTAGCCATAGTCTCCATGGCTGATTGCTATACAACATTGTTTCTCATTGTCATTCATCTCTCACTGTGGATTCAAGTGGGAAAGTATTATCAGTTACTTGCAGTGATGAGTGTATTTGAGTACTGGTAAGTGTGGTAATAGCTAGCTAGTTTAACTGATCGTCTTTTCAAGCCCTCCATAACATTTAACATGATGGTAATTATTAAAACAAACAAATTACAAACTCTGCTCAGATAGCGTGAAACATGTGTGTCTAATGTAATGTTAGACTTTTTAACAAAATCATAACCAGATATCAGTTTTACTTTACTTAAGTTGGAGGGAAATTAAACATAGAGGAATAAATACGGCTAACGTCTGCTGAAAAATAGCATGTTTATCCACAGGATGCTGAATCAAGCTAATTTTCAATCTTCAGAGCTCTTTTAAAGACAATTTAAAGTAGTAATTGACCTGACCCAGAGGCCAAATGGTGTTTGTCCAAGTAAACACCATGACGATTGTAGTGTTTACTTAGACATTGCAAGCTTGTCTAAGGAAAAGGATGGTGCTGGATCCAATATTGATCACTGATTGATTGACAATCTAAGCATTGAGTCAATTCTAAATCCTATATTTTATCCTTCCCAAATCTTGGAGGTGGCACAAAACCAACTTTAGATCTAAAATAATACGTTGATTATTATGAGGAATGGTTAATTCTGCAGTTAAAATCAACAGGAAGTGTGCTGTTGTAAACAACATCCACACCAATCACTCAACTTCTGTGGAGTGTCTATTTTCACCATGGAGATGTAACACTGCAATTAAACAAAAAAAGTTAATTCAGATGCTGTGAATAATGTGTTCTTACAAAAGTTAGTTCAGTAATTATTTACTTGGCCATGAATATGTTTTTGTTTGTCACTTGGACCATTCAGGAGCATCGTTTATTTTCACTAACCTCATTTATTTTCACAAGGGAAATTCACAATTGGCAAGTCAATAAAAGCTTTTAGTGTCATTATGACAAATCTGGCATTTCTCTGAACAACATAAAGTTGGGAAAAGACGTCTTAACTAGGGTACAAAAATCCTAAAATAGAGATTGAATTCAAGAAATAAACATTTATATTGTCAAATTTTGATTTCAATTGAATAAATAATGTTTTATTTTAAGATGAGAAACTTACTGTCATGTTGTGATGAATGCCTTGAATGTTAAATATTATGTCCCAATTAAAACTTGTCTAAATTTGTGTGTCATACTTAAATTTGGCATGTTTTAAAAAAAAATCAAGTTTATCTCTTCACGCATTTCTTTCCTTGTTTTTTTAAACAACCTGTAGAATGATTTGTCATGTTTATATTGTTGTCATCTGTTTAATGATTGTACTTTGTAGCAGAGAAGTGTAAGGGATTGACACACTCGACTCTCATCTCTGTGGTACTGGGCTTAAGCTCTCCTTAAAAACTCTGTTTGAGAAAGTTCACCATCAGTTAACTGCGGGTAAAGGATGGAGTAAATACTCAGATTCATCCTCCAATAAAACAAACAAGACGCTCTATAAAATCATTATAACCTTTAACAAGGACTTACATTGAAAGATGGGAAACTTTAATCTTTCTACTAATGTTGATAAAAAAGCATGAAAAGAATCAATAATTAGGCAAACTAATCATTCAAAATTCGCAGGCAACTGATTTCTTTTACATAAAATGTAAGGTATTTGTAACCTTAAATATTTACATTCCCGCTGCAATCGGCCTAAATGAACTATTTAGATTTACTGCATTTCATTTCCCAATGAAAAACACTTGTAGCTGGGTGGAGCTAAAAAGGACCAGTTTGCATTTCATTAGTTGCACAATTTTGTTTTGCTGGTAAGACGTCATGTTGCCGTAAGTTTCACGTGACATTTGCCGTAAGTTGTCCTACAAATGCGTGCACACACCTTTTGTTTTAATGCCCACAAAGGGTGCAGACCATAAGCTGGGAGAAAAATGATACTATGTAGTTGCCAAAAACATGTTGAATGACATTTATTTCACTTTTTTTTGTAGAATTTTTGGGGTTTTCAAGGTGGGGGTTGGGGGAGGGGGGTGGGGTTCTTGCCAGAAACTGAAAACAAACAATTTTTTAAGTTAGGCCTCACAGATCACAAACAGTTTTCTTAATCCATATCAATCTATTTCCACTTGTGCTATTAATTTATGAAATAATAATTAACTGAACAATGCCATCGCTTTTATTTTATATTTCAGAACAAAAAACTTTTCAATTTACCGGTATCTCTTTAATAGTAAATTAACTGTTAAATGAATCAGACTGGGCTGAAATATTTCCGTGATGTTTTTTTCTTTTGCAAAACACAGCAGTTTCTTATAGAGTTTTCCATCTGCGATATCTTCATTTTCTCCACATGCTGCCTCTGACAGAACATGTTCCAATTCTTTTGAGCCAATCAGTTCACAAATAAAGTGTAGAACAGGATGCATACTTGATTTGTATTAACAATTACTTGGAAATAAGGCATTGAGAGCATATTCCAACAAGTCAAAAAGTGCAATGATTTGCTGCATTTCCTATAGGTTTGAACTCCTGCTGTTTGTTATCTCTTTAAAGTGTCCTGTTAGATTAGAAGTAATTCTGTGCAAAGGAAAGGCATATAATAATTGTTCAAAGATATAAAATCTGGTTGATTTTTTTCTCCACCGAGGATAAAAGGCAATTCCTAATGTTTTCAGAATAAGATCATCGTTGAATTTAAATTGTTTTTTTTGTTTGTCAAAGCATAATTGCATTTGACCTTCACAAAATTAATCGATTTTATATAGATTTTTTCTTAAACAGTAATGTTGTTTTTGTTGTTGTATGGTGTTTGCATCACTTTCAACAATTTGTCCATCATATTGCAACAGTATCTTCTTAAGACAATTTTCTAAGTGCTGCCAAATGGAATATCATGCCGCAGACATATGGTATGATACCCCACACAGTCCCATTATATCGTCTTTGCTATGACCTGGCCAGGGGATCGATCCCTTGAACTTCCTCATGTGAGGTGAATGCTCTACCTCTGTCCACCACTGCGATCAATAAAACCGTCATTTTCATTTTTAATTTAAATACTAGAGGTAAACAATTTTTTTTTTTTTTTTTTCGCATTGCTTGTTAAATCTTAAGGATGTGTATGTTTATGAGGAGTAATTCCAACAAATCTGTATGGTAACCTGTGTTTTTTTATTTCTGATATTGCATGAACATAGTACAATAAACTTAAATACTGGGAAGTTTCATAAAGTTCTATGTGTCAAAAACTATAGCAATTGTCTAAACAATAGTTCTTTAAATGGTCAGGTAAGTGTCAAAACAATTGAATACAATTCAGTTTTAAAGAAGAATTTGCTCATGTGAGCATTGATGTTGGCATTTCTGCACTTACAAAATCATTTGCATTCTGTGAACCTTAATTTCCACAAAATATAATACCCATGCCCCTAGCTCAGAAATTGGGGTTAAACTTTGTGTCAATTTGAAGAAATACGATATATCGAGTTTCACATTATAACAGACCTGCCTTATAACTAGATAGCAGTGTCATAATTATAATCTTAACATATATGTGTTAAATGGTGGAGAATATGGTCAAGCACTCAGAGGCCCTGATGCCTAAATCATTTGTGTTGAAGAGCCCTGATGCCTAAATCATTAGTGTTGAAGTGCCCTGATGCTGAAATCATTAGTGTCTAAATGCGCTGATGCCTATATCATTAGTGTCTAAGTGCCATGATGCCTAAATCATTAGTGTCTAAGTGCCATGTTGCCTTAATCATTAGTGTCTAAGTGCCATGATGCCTAAATCATTTGTGTTGAAGTGCCCTATGCCTAAATCATTAGTGTCTAAGTGCCCTGATGCCTAAATCATTAGTGTCTAAGTGCCCTGATGCTGAAATCATTAGTGTCTAAATGCGCTGATGGTTATATCATTTGTGTCTAAATGCCTAAATCATTAGTGTCGAAATGCCCCGATGCCTAAATCATTAGTGTCAAAATGCCCCGATGACTTAATCATTAGTGTCTAAGTGCCCTGATGCCTAAACTATTAGTGTCAAAGTGCCCTGATGCCTAAATCATTAGTGTCTAAATGCGCTGATGCCTAAATCGTTAGTATGTTGTTGATATTTGAATGTGTAATAATAGCTTATAGTAAAGTTGTAGAAGATCATAGTTGAGAACATAAGTAAATATAGATAGATATATAATTTTCATATATGTAATTGCTGTTGTCATAGAGATTGTTTTCTTATCACATGGGAGTTATGGATTTAAATCCTCGCTAAGATCAATGATTTTGTTTGTTTGTAACACAAGAAAGAAATTTTTATACTTGAAGTACAATATCATATTCCACAAACTCAAAGTCATAGATTTTTGTATACAGAAATACAGAAAAAAATGCAAATAAGGCATACATAATTATTTCCTCCCACATAATCATCTGTATGTTTAGCCAGCCTATATTGCTGTATATAGAATATTTATGGGACATGTCGCATACTAAATATTTGATGACTAAGTCTACAAATGTTATCATTCAACTGCAGGAAACAGCTTGTGACACATTGCATTACCTGTTAATGATGGGACAGATGTTGTAGAGATTTGTTTAGGATGCCCATTGTTTCTCTTGGTCATCACCATGGATCAGTAACAATACGTCTATATATAGCTTATATACAGTAAAACTCCACCATGCCAGCCAACCCAACATTGAAACCATCCTGGGTTTTCGTTTAAATTAAACTGTAAGTGGCATACCATATCTATCTACACTCTATCCACCCTCTGTGTACAGGTTTATGGGCATATGAATCACTGGTTAAAATAGAATTTCAGTGAGATCTTTAACATTCACTTGGTATGGCTCTGTGTGTACATGGACCATGCGCTTGAAATCTCCTTCAAAGCATTGCATGCTTTCACAGAACCATACCCAAATAAGGTACTGTAGGAGTGCATTTGATAAACTCTTGATGAAACCCCACTGGGAATTGATCCAGGATCCTCTGGGTCTTGGAACAAGCATGCTAACCACTAGACCATGCACTGCAACATATTCTGGTTTGTACATATCTCTGTAATAAATTATTGTTAAATTCAATAATAAGACCACTCAACTTTATAGACCACTTTTGCCCCAAAAGGTGGTCTTGTTTTACAGGAGTTTTACTTTAATGTGCAAATTTTCAAATCTATTAGCTCATTAAGTGGTGCACTTGACTATCAATCCAGGGGTCACTAGATCCAATTCCTGCCTTGTCACAGCTGCTGTGGTGATTATATAACATTGTGTCTCATTATTATTCACCTCCCATCTCTGATTCAAATGGAAAATTATCTGATAGTTATGAAGATGAGTATGCTCTAGTACTGGTTAACCTTCCAGGATCCCAGGAAAGAGTGGTTAGGTTAAATGATCATCTGTAAGCGAAGGTTGTAGTTTGATCTCCAGTCGGGTCATACCAAAGATATGGTACTAAAAGCTTCCTTTCTTGGCATTTAGAGGATAGTTCTAGGTCTGGTCAGCCCAATGTCAGTATAATGTGACTGCGTTGGGTATTATACCATGTGTCTGCTGCGTGATACTTCAGTGTGGCATCACTTTGAATACTGCTTCAAGTAAACACCATCTTGATAAGACTGAAAAATTGTTGAAAGTGACGCTAAACACCATACAACAACAACATCAATATATGAAGTATAGTTTTTAGTGTATTGCGCTCAGTACCAGTTACAAACAATCTAGATTTATTTGTATGGTTAAATCTCTATATCATGAAAGGAACAGTGTAACATTTATTCTTCATTATACCATAGATGTCTTCAAACCTCTACATACTGTTTGGCTAGGATGTATGGGCATTTAGACTGCTTTCCATTTCCGCACATATTTATGCTGCTGTGCTCTTACATAAATTATTGATGTGGCAAGTTGAAGAACTTGTCCATAATATAATGATTTAATTTTTTGTTGTGTGGAGGAAGACCTCAGAATGAATCTGAGTAGAACTACTGTCCTGCTGCAAGTAACCGACAAACTGTCTCACATAAAGATTTTGGAGGGAGCAAGGCTCGAACCTACAACCTTTACAGTGAGAGGTAGGTGATCTTGAGATGACGCCTTGGACCACTTAGCCACGGAGGACCCCCTATAATGATCAAATATATATCACAACTGTATACATTTGGTGTAGATCCAATAAAAAAATTGTGGATGCTTTTGTGTACAGACAGTGTTCAAAGAATGGACTCAGGTAGACTAGAACAATTCACAGAGTGAGCTCTACTCACGTGAGCTTTAAACACATGTGAGAATTGAGCTTAAGTGGTAATGGTACACTTTGCAACATTAGTCTTAATGTTTTATATGTCAAATAACCATTGAATGTTCCTCATACTCTGTGTGATGCATTTCGTAAATAAAAGTTTAATGTACTGTTGAGCCTCGTATTGATCTTTACAAAATTGTCATAACAGATTAATGGCAATGAGTGAACATATGATGAGAACATCATTGATTAATTGATGATTATTATAAAGATTGGAATATGATCTAGCAATGAGACAGTAATCGTAAACTTTTGTTTTTGTGCTTTAATGTGTTCTCAGACAAATGCTTGTCTCTAGGGACATGACCGTATGTGAATAGAAAACTTCGACTTTTATATAACACAATGACAGCATACATGTATGTTCAGGTGGAGTTGTCACAAGAGCTTATAAACTTGAAGAAAAACTGGAAACAAATTGGTAATATCACAAAATATTGAATTAATTTGTGTTGAAGTTTGATATCTTTTGTCAGCCTGCGTTCACCCCCAAAATTGTCCACTGCAGTTATATCACTATGTCCTGCAACTACTTCAAGCACTCATGTATGTATGTATAAGTTAGACGTTATTAGCGCACAAGGTGGGCTGTAATAGATAAAGTGTTTGCTGCTCATGCCAGAGGTTGCAGGTTCGATCCCCAGCTTGACCTGGTGCCTCTCAATACTGGTTCTATCCAGGAAGTGGACAACACTCAGTACTGGTTCTACCCAGGAAGTGGACAACACTCAGTACTGGTTCTACGCAGGAGGGAGACTTTAGATTGATTCATAATTTTATAAGCTTTGAGCTTTAGTATAAACTAAACTGACACAAAAAACTGTGATCACAGTTGGTACATGTAAAAACACAGACAAAAATTTTGTGATTTACTTTAGATTTTCCATGTCTTCACTAATTATTGTAATAATGCAATTTTTAACAAATCTGGTCAGAAGTAGCACATTAAATTGTGGGAGCCATTGAACAATGACATTGAGTTTCATATTTTATAAGACAGCATTATATGGAGACAGCAGTGCAGATGAGTAAAATTCTGATTAAAAATACATGTGATATATAAATAATATGTTGTCACAAATTCTTCTGTGGCCGAGTGGTCTAAGGCGCTGTCTCAAGATCACTTACCTCTCACCGCTAAGGTAGTAAGTTCGAGTCCCACTCACTCCAAAAACTTTATGTGAAGAAGTTTCCAGCTACTTGCGGAAGGACGGTGGTTCTACTCATTCTGACTCAGTCTGAGGTCTTCCTCCACCAGTAAAACTGGATATGCCATATATAACCTGAAATGTGTTGAAAATGGTGTTAAACCTCATTGAAAAATAATAGTAATAATCCTATAATATACACATATCTCCTCATTATTGTTTGCATTGAATCAATAAGTTCTATTACATTCAGATATTATTTTCACTTATTATGTTACTATGGTAAAACTTCAATTATTCTAACCTGACAAGACTGAACAAAATAGTTTGAGTTTAGGGTTGTTCAAGCCAAGTATTGTTTAACATCGTACCATACACCTTACCTGAATATGTATTGACATAGGAATTGCCCGGGACCAGGGCTGGTATTCACCAACTATTCTCAAGAATATTTTTAAACTTGAACTTAAGAAAGAATTTTGAAAAACACATTTAGAGACCATTTTTTTGTGGCAAAAATTTGCAAGCATGCAGACACCTAATATATAGTCAGATAAACTTATAGTTATTCTATTTGTCATGGTAAACTAGATATCTAAGGTTGAAATTTGGAATTTCAAGCTCAATTCTACTAATATTCTCAAGAATGTATGGTGAATATAACCCCAAATAAGTGGTTCAAGCAGCATATGCAGTTTGGTCAAGCCAATGTGATCCTACTGTATGTATGACAAACAAGTTTCTCTTATTTGGCACTTATAGTAATCTATTGAATTTTTAAAATCCTTTTATGTATAAATTGTCTTTTTCCTTTGTAAGTTCTTTCATACTGTTGGTACTTGCATTGACATTTTGAGTTGTAGAAGACATATTCATTTTAACTACATTCATACTTGAAAATTTCAAAGGCATTATTGTTAAAACATGATGCATAATTTATTGTGAGGTTGAATACACCTTATACTTAATTATGAATAGAATCTTATTGATTATCTATTAGGCCATTATAAATTAATTGGTAGATTATAATCCCCGTCTGCCCCCTTATTTTATGCCACCCAGACCCTTTTTATTGCCATAAAAAAAAAATAAAAAAAAAATAAAAAAAATAAAAAAATATATAATATATAGATGTATAAATTTTTTTAATTTTTTTTTTTTTTTATTAAAAAACATCAAAAATTTTAAAAATGAAAATGGAAAAAAAAAAAAATCCTCTCTCCCTCCCCGTTTTTAAGAAAAATTTGGATGATAATCTAGCGATTACTTTATAATGGCCTTAATTATGATATATATCAGTCTGGAGTGCAAGGTCCAGTGGTAATGCTTCAGACCCATGATCGCAAGGTTGAAGGTTGGATCCTCTGCCACGGCTACGTGTAGTGTCCTTGGGCAAGACTCTTTATCTGCATGTTAATGTGAGCAAGTTTCCAGTTACTTGCGGAAAGACGGTGGTTCTGCTCAGTCTGACTCAGACTGAGGTCTTCCTCCACCAATAAAACTTGATATGTCATATATAACCTGAAATGTGTTGAAAATGGCATTAAACCCATTAAAAAAAAATAAAAATTATCAGCATGTTCTTAATATTGGTCTTCAGCACGGTTTGTCTAAGTTGTAAGAACTTGTTTCATGTTCGATGTAAAATAAATATATATTTCAGGAACATTAAATCTTGATGTCGTCAGCAATGTCTGGGAACTTTTTATTATTACATTATTTTCTGCTTGTAAGTTTTAGTGTCATATTTAATTTGTTATGTGTATATAAATTGTTATATATGTTTGTACTGTATATTAAATTTTCTATTTTGTCTGGAGCAACTTAAGCTGCCTAATCATAATAGGTAAAACTATAATACGATGACAAGTTTTGCATATTCAGCAGACGCATGCGTGATACTTATTTATGTATACAATAATAAAAATGCGAGTACAGAATATCTTCTGCATGCCATCTTCTCCTTAGCAAAGACGAGCATCTCCGCTTGTGCAGACAACTAAAATGATTTTGGGAGAATTTTAGACCTTTTGTGTAGAATTATACCAAACTGACATGCAATATATATATATCATAGATGTAAGAGTTATTAACTCCAATTTGTCCTTGAATTATTTTGTTCTGTAAAATCGGTAGATTTTATGGACCGGTATGAAAGTTGTTTACAGCAAATCATAAAGAATAGATAACATTTTTGTTACTTTGGGGAGTTTTCATGAATTCTGTCACATTTCTAACACTGTTGCATTGCTAAAAACACTGTTATGTTGCTAACAGTACAGAAAGCAATCCAGAACTGACTTGCTCTGGGGTAAAGTGTTTTTTTGTTTGTTTTTGTTCTCTGGTATGAGAGACCAATGCTCTATCTGCTGATTTTCAACACATTATAGGTTATAATGGAGTATCCAGTTTTTTCAGTGAAGGAATTTCTCAAAATGAATCTGAGTAGAACCACTGTCCTTCTGCAGGCAATGGGCAAACTTTCTCACTTACGGTTTTTGGACCAAACTGGGCTCAAACCCATGAGGTAAAGACTTAGTGGTCTTTAAATGTCAGCAGCTTTGATTACCGAGCCATCAAGGACCCAAAGATGTAAAGTGTCTGTCTTGCATGGGAAAGATGGTTGGATCATCCAAAGGAGCGTTTGGTCCAATGGTAGAGCATTGGACCCATGATCGGAAGGTTTTTGGAGCAAAACATTTTCAGCATATTCTTAGTACTGGTTCTAGCCTGGAAAAATTTGAGTGCAATTTGTCTTAGATCGAAGTAAAATAAAAAAGCTTAAAAAATAAAAAAATAAAATAGATAACTTCTTAATGCGACACTTGACCCTCCTTGATGGTAACAAAACTTGTTTCTTTTCAAATTTCTTTTCTTTTGATCATTCATTATTCAAAATGATGAATGTTTCTTAAACAGACAAAAAATATTTTTTATCTTTCCAGGCGCTCTTAATTCTTCAACTTGAAATAAGCATGTTATGGCCATTTTGGCACTCTTAGACTTGCTTATTCTTGTTATATTTACTTCAATAATCACCATACAAACTCTTCTCTATCTTAGTTTGCTGGGCCAGATTAGCTCAGTCGTTAGCGCATCTGACTGTCAATCCAGGGGTCGTGAGTTTGAATCCTTGCTTTACCACAATCTCTGGGATTTTGATATACGACATTGCATCTCACTATCATTCGTCTCTCGCCACTGATTCAAGTGGGAAAGTTATCAGTTACTTGTGAAGATGGGTATGCTCGAGTACTGGTTAACCTTCCAGTATCCCAGGAAACAGTGGTTAGGTTAACTTATCGTCTGTTAGCTCTCGATAGCATAAAAATTACACTAAATATTCAATCAATCAATCAATCGATAATATCAGTCAGTCTGTTGCAAACATCATTGATATCATTTGCAAGCATAATATAGACCAAGATCAGTCTGTGAGAATCTTTAATATGTATTAGGTGTCAGTAATATCTGGTTGATTCTTTTTCTTGCATTACACAACTAAAATTTCTGTTATTTATCTCGCATTATACCCAGAAAATTTTGTATTTTTCTCCCTTTATATATCTTAAGATTTCTGTTTTTTTTTTGTTCCAACATCATACACAAACTAAAAGAAAGCGCAGTTCCTTTTCCATATATATTTATTCTAGATTATTTCATCTTTCATTTAAATTTTAATGAATTCTATTAACACACATGTACCAAGATTCCTGTCTCGGAGCCTAAACTCGAATCTCACTGCCTGCAACCCAAACCCAGCCATCCTGCCTAAACACCCAGACCTAACTATCTGCCTCTCCCCTCCAAACTGAAACTAAAACCCAAATTTTATAATCATCTCTACTGCACACTTATTGTCATAAAAGTCAGCTAATTAATATACAAGTCATGTTTTTCATGTACATGCTGGACAGATGTTCCTTTGGTGACCTCTAACTAATCATAAACTAAATTCTCATCTCTATTTTTAGACCTGTTTAGCTATATAAAATTGGACACATGCTATCCTATTGACAGCCCATCACCCTTAATAGTGTGTGACCTCTGAAGTATTCCCATTTAAAATACAGACCTACTATATACTATAATGACCTTGTTCTCTGCATAAGTATTATATCTTGGGTTTAAATTTTACATTATCAAACTAATAAAATCAATTATTACTGAGTGACTGACTGTTTTGCCTTACACACTGCTACTAGGATTTCTGTATTTTTTTCTCACATTATACCATTAAGATTTTTGTGTTTTTTCTTGCTTTATACAGCTAGGACTTCTGATATTTCTTCTGGCATTATACCACTAAGATTTCTATATTTTGTTTAGCATTTTACCACTTACATTTCTGTATTTTTCTCTTGCATTATACCACTAAGATCTGTAGTCAATTTGTATGTTGCACTAGACCAATGAGATTTCTGTATTTGATTCTTAAAAAATATGTTGATTAATTTTCTTCTAAAAATAGCTTGACCTCAAAGTATCACATACATTTTATGAGCGTTTGGAATTTTATCTCAACTCTCGGATTAGATAGAAATATCTCACACTGGCAAAACAACAGAATGATATCCTTACCTGGTACCAGCGAAATTCTTTTATGTATAACTTCTTTTCACTGTTGCTTCAAAAACAGAATTGAATCTGTTGATAGTGTACCAACCTACTTTATCAGTTTATGGGCATCACCTTGCCGAGGGCAGTTTAAAGTGGAGGATTTCGTGTATCATTTTAGCTCACCGGGACGAATGTCCAGGAGAGCTATTGTCTTAACCTGGGCATTGGCATCGTCGGCATCGGCGTTGTCGGCATCGGCATCATCCGCAGCGGCATCGGCATCGGAATCGTCATTGTTGTCAGCTTCTGTAGACACTCAGGTTAAACTTTTGCATTTAGTATAAGTTATTTGTATTTTAAGCAATTTGACATTATTTTTATCATACCAGTAAATAAATATACATATATTTCATTTCTCTGTCTGTTGGTTCAACCATCATTTCTTTTGATGTAGGAACAATACCTAATTAAAAGAGACATCCTTGTGAAATTTAATGCAATTGTTTTTTCCATACTAGACAATGTGAAATGTCACTAGACTCCAGGGATTTGTATGTTTTCGCTCACATGAAACTTGCTTTTTGTAGATATTCCCTTCAGAATATCATTTTTCATAGAATTCCAAAATAGAAAGCCAAACGTTGAGATATTTGTGTTTTTGTTAGACAGCTTATAATATAGTACACTTGGTTTGTAGAAGGTTGGCTACTAAATATGATGGAGGTTGTGGGTTTGAATTGGGCTCAAACAGTAGGCCTCTCAAAAACAACTCTCAGTATGGGCTCTACCAAGGAAATGGACTCAGGAGTGATTCATATAAGCCCTGAGCTTTCTTTGCAATAGGTGAGCGTCCACCTCCCATGTGGAAGGTCATCAGTTTGATAAATTGTTGCAAGTGACACTAAACACCAAATATTACAACAACATTCTTTGCAGTGGAGCCATAGTAATTTAAACAAAGGTAGGAAATATATAAAGGATTGTGAAGATTTTTTGTGGGATGTTACCTTAGGGTGAACAGACAAATCTGGCCCAAAATCTTTTTGTGTAGAACTAGTAAGTAAGCATATAAAGATATTAAAAACTGTCTCACTCACTTTAGAAATAGCTTCTCAATGCTTTAAGGGTACATTAATGTCTTGAATATTTGTTTCCAATAGATCTTCAAAGATTTTGAAAAAAATGTCGTGTTGGGGAAAAAAAAATAGAGCAGTGGATAAACACCCTAGAAAATAGCTTGTTAATACTGTGGAGGTTTTATGTTTGATATCAATGTCTTGAAACGTTGCTTAGATATTTGTTTTCAATAGATTCTGGATGATTTCGAAAATTTGCCATGTCTGGTAAAAAACTGTATGGCTTTATAAAACCCTAGAAAAGGCTTGTTAATACATTAGAAGTTGTATGTTTGGTTTTAATGTTTTGAAACTTTGCTTTTGTATTTTAATAAGTTTGAAAATAGGCCATGTCAGGTAAAAAAATAGGCTACTTGGTCAAACTCTAGAAAATGCTTGTTAGCGCTCTAGTTATTATTACACTTGGGTTCTGTTATAAAGCAGTTTCTGAGAGCCAAAGAAATGGACGGTAATATAGACTTAACTGTGAGCGTCGCAGCTATGGAAAGTCCCATAATTATGTGAAATGAGACGTCATCTGTGGAACTATATGCGGATGCCTTTCTTTCTGTTACTTTCAATATATAGTGTAACTTATCTTGAAATGATTACTTAGCGTCTCACACCACTATTACATTTCCCATAGGGCTCCATTGTAACATTTATGTCCAAAACAGAGTGAAAAATGAAATTCTGCAGCATGTGTCTGGGCTCAAATTCTTCAATGGTTCAAGATGTACAATTATAAAGAAAAAAAAGTATACCTTGACCAGGTTGTTTTTTTTTAAATTCAATGCTTTTGTGAGACCTATCAATTTCCAGAGTAATAATATGTCAACTATTCGCCCTAGATGCCGTTCGAACCAACAATTCTGAAATGACACAGAATTGTCCAGAAAGCTGGTATCAGCATCAAATTTTCAGTGGTGATTTCTAAAATACTGACCATTTAACTCATGCCAGCAAAAAACAAAACATTGCAGTACAAAGCCCTGAAAAAAGAAGAAAAAGAGAACTAAAGTTTTATTTCTACCTCCTTCGCCTGTAGATCCGGAGTACTCAAGGAAGACAATAGTGGTGTGAGTCCTTAGGTTGTTTCTATTCTGTTGTTTTATTTTTATATACACTGATTATTTGAACTAAAAACATTTTTAGTGAGCCATCTTTATGTGCTTTGCATCACATGAGCAACACATGAGCCACTTAGGGAGTAGTCTATATTTAGCTCCCGGTTGCATTGCTTTCAGTTGCATGTATTTGGTTTCGCAAAAAACAATACAAATAATGTGTGATACTGGTAAACAAGACAGACCACTGTGTATCTGTGCCAATCAATTAAAAGCAATGTTGTGTATAATTGTAAGCAGCTATCATCATGTCGCTCTGGATTAATTCTGTGTAATTGATGTACAGATTAGACGAGGTCACAGTTCAGATTTTTCAATCTATTCATCAATTGTTATTTTGTGATTTTTTCATGAATCTGGTTTTGGAAATATCAATTTTGAATTTGGAAGCTCATAAAAAAAGCTTGTTATAACGAGTTTCACATTGTATCAGACCCCACTATATTGAGCTCGCAGCCCGCATTGATAGTAGTAGTATTTACTCAGATAAACAGTAAATGTAGGATTGTTTTCTGTTACTTTTTACACAATTTTGTACTGGCTTAAGGTATGAAATTTATCTTTTAAAAAAAAACAACTATGTATTACATTACATTACCGGTATTACAATTTAACTTGTCACATACCAATAGAATAATCCTTGACATTTTATTAACAATAAAACCTGAGCATTGTCTGCCGGACAGTCAAGTTCTTTAACTGGCCAAATCAGATAGTTAAGATAAAAAATAGTCACTGAATCATCAAAAATCACATTATCTAACCCTGTTTGCACTTTAGCACTCACAATTTTCATCATTGTGTTTCCATTTAAGATTTAACATGTGCACTGTTAGAACTTTTTTATATCAGACTTTTGTATAAAAGTCAAGTGTAACCACAGATGAAGTCCTCCAAAAAAATAGCACTTAACAATTTGTTTTAATTTAAGAGGTTTGGCGAGTCCAACAGATACTTTCTTCTCTGGTATAAAACCAGCCATGGTCAGCAGTATTTCCAGTAAAAAATTGTTCAGGGCATGTTCATATTATGTTTGTATATAATATAATATTAAGAATTAATGATGTTGTCTAAGCACACAGATCTATTGGAGCAAGCGATGAAATCTGGGCGAATAAGCTGCAATTTTCATTGGGTCCTAACCAAGTTATACATTTAATCATAATGTCTCTGTTTTGAACTGACCAAATTAAAAAATGATCTTTGAATCATGAAAAATTGCCCTATCTAATGTCACGTTCTCTTTAGCATCTGCATTTTTTTACTGGATCTAAACTTACACAGCAGTTTAACCTAACACCATGATTAGGTTTTTAAAAGGCATAATAAACAGACTATAAAAGTCTGAATTGTGTTACTTACATGATCATAAATAGCTTTATTTGTTGTGGTCTTCTGTACCACAGGTGAGCGAGTTAGGGCAATCAGGTAGGTCTTGTTAACTTAACCACTACTTGATACCCGAAATGTGATTCCATATTTTGATACACTGCAGACTCAATATTGCACAAATTGAAATAAAAGTTCAAGCCTCATGTGGCAGTACTGTCACGATAACATCTACTTGAGGAACATAACAAACTTTGCTTTTAATGGATTTATGGATTTACATTGTCAAACAATATGTCCTGTTTTTCACACATAAACTTAGTTCAAATTATTATTTTGTTTTCACAAGAAACCATTTATAAATACTAAAATCAGATACCGTTTTCATATTGCTAGATGCCGGGAATATTAAATATAGATTTCTCAAAATAATAGATCACATGTGCAATGTGTGCTCATATGGCAGAAGCATGCAGGGTGTCAATTTAAAAAACAAATGCATTTTTTTCAAAATTATCTGATACATGTGACAGAAAATAGAACATAAAATACTAGAATTAGTCTGAGGGGACTACTTGATAAATCATTATGGTAGATAGCTGATTTTATCAGGGTCATCACGCTGTAGAAATCTATGGCAAGAGTAGAACATTAAATAATGGAAGTTTTACTACATGTATCAGCCAGTCTATCAACCTTCCCAGAGGCATACCAGTATCCAAATATACCTAAAAGCTTAAACATAAATGATCAGACAGACTCGAAATCAACAAAATATCTTCTATATATACCCAAGCATATTCTTTAAGAGCAATATATGGATATATGAATTGATCTCAATGGCTTTGATATTATATAAATATTAAATGCCATCAAATATCTGAGTCATTGTGACAGTATTTTATTAAAATATTACCAATCAGATGCTAAAGGAATTATTAATCATATTTTGACAATTATGGAAATGCGTATTACTCCTGAAAGGGACACACAGCATCTTACTCTTTTTTAGTATTAACTGGGTTACTATAGCAATGGCAGACACCTAGGGATTACTTTGTCTGGTGGTGGCAGTGTCCTTGTCTGGGTTGATGGTTTCTGGCCAACATCTTATTTTAAGATATGACTGGTTCCAAGGTAAAGGTCAGGGTGCTTTTGACAGCATGAACAAAATCGATCAGTTAGATAGCCTCTGACTAAATAACTTTATGTTGTGATTTTGAAAATTTGTAAAGACATTCGTCATGAAGAGTACTGGAATTCCATTAAATTTGGAACAAGACTGGGTCTAAGGTCAAGGTCACAGTGACTTAACTATACTGTAACATCAAAAGAATTACAGGGGGAAATTTTTTGCTAAATATTCAAACAAAAAGACAAATGGTGACTGTTAGAATCTTAAGTCCTTTGATTGAATCTTGTCCAGACTACTACTAAACTTATCAACCAATTTAGGATAAACTTGGTAACGGCATGCTATTGAAGTCTATAGGTTTTCAAATTGTGTTTTTAATCAGCTCTGTATAATGTAATTTTACTTAAACAAAACAATAGCTTTTCTCCCTTAAAACAATTTGGAATAATATCCCTAGTATGGCATCAGAACTTTGTGATTCTGTCTTATTCTATACCATTTTATTTTAGCTTGATTGTGATTAAAGCTCAGAGCTTATATGAACCACTCTCGAGTCTGCTTCCTAGGTAGCACCAGTACTGAGTGTTGTTTTATGAAAGGCTTCGGATCGAGCTGGGGATCGAACCCGCAACCTCTGGCTTGAGTGGCCAACACTCTATCCATTACACTACAGCCCTGCTTGTCTTTTAAAAATCACTGCCGTCATTATGACTACAACAACTCTTTGAGCAAATGGCCTCTTAAGTTAGCTTTCCCAGTACACTGCAGTCTCAATAAAGTGCGAGCTGACACAACGAGAAACATGTATAACACGTTTTTTTCTATGGTTACTAAATTTGTAATTGATATTCTCAACCAGATTCATGATTCATGGTTTAACAATTCATTGAATGAATGAATGAATGAATGAATGAATGAATGAATGAATGAATGAATGAATGAATGAATGAATGAATGAATGGTATTTTACAGCTCGTCGACACATAAATAGGTCATTTTGTGCGCGCAAAGATTAATGGACGTGATGACGACAAAAATATATTAAATAGATATGGTTAAAAAATTATTAAAACTATTCACAAATAAATAAATGAAAATTATTTACAAATGAATAAATGAAAAAGACAATTCAGCGAAGACCGCGGCGTGGTCTAGTGGTAGAGCATCCACTTGCATGCGGAAGGTCGTGGGTTCAATCCCCGGCCAGGTCATACCAAAGACTTTAAAAAATGGTACTAAAAGCTTCCTCGCTTGACGCTCAGCATTTAGAGGAGAGTTCTAGGTCTGTTCGGCCCGGTGTCAGTATAATGTGACTGGGTGGGGTATCATACTATGTGTCTGCGGCATGATACTTCAGTGTGACAGCGCTTAGAATACTGTCTCAAGTAGACACCTTGCCGATATGACCGAAAAATTGTTGAAACCGACGCTAAACACCATATAATAAAAACAACAACAATTCAGCAAAAAAGGTCAATAATATAATAATTGGTACTAAAAATGATTAAAAAGCTTAACCTTTTTAAGAAAACCAAATATATGTGTAACATCTATTTTATCAAATAACTCATTCATACTGTCGACTCTGTAGTACTTTTCTCGCATTGGAGAATAGTCCACACATTCGACCAGTATGTGCTTCACAGTAAGTGATGCAAAACAGGGCACACACTCTGGAACAGGTTCACGTTTTAAAAGATATGAATGTGTACAGCGTGTATGCCCAATTCTACACAAGGCTCAATTGATTGAAAAATCTAAACTAAATCGTTAACATTTTTTCCCCAACTTGGACCATGTCTAATTTGAGCATCTAATACACCTAATTAATCCAGACTGACATGATGATGACTACTTATGGTTATACACAGCGATGTTATGCAAATGTTCCGTCTTGTTAATCACACATCATTGTCACTTTTTTCACAAATGAACTGGTGTAGAAACATTAGGGAAGCAAGTTATAACTTACAAATTACTGGTAGTTTAGTATTGCCAGTGAGGGGCTAAATATAGACTTTTCACTTAAGGGGGCTTTTAAAAAATCACGTGTTGATTTTGAGATGTTAAGTGCATGGAGATGGCTGACACAGAATGTTTTTGTTTCTAAACAACTGTCCACGTTATCAATATAAGCGATAAAAAAATATAGTAACAGATTAGAACAGTATAATTAATCATTTCACGATGATTTACACTATATATTGGAAAAAACAGAAAGAATACTTTGCATGAAGTAGCACAGATGATCCCATTCTATATGTCAGGTTTTCCATAGCTGGAATTTTTGTAACGCGGTTCTGTCTATATTGTGGTCTTGTTCTTCGTCTCCTAGAAAAAATGTAATATCAGACTGCGAGTATCAATAAGTTATAATAAGTTTTAGGGCTCGTATTCATAAACCATTTCAAATCTAGACCCAAGTCAATTTAAAACCATTTTATTGGATAATTAAGTTAATATTTTTACCGAATAATAATATAAAATATGAATATATCGAAATCCACTTAATTTATTAATAGAATGGGTTTAACAGTTTTAATGGTGAAAAAAGGAAGACCTAGAAATAAATTTGTGTACAACCACTGCCCTTCCACAAGTAACTGGCAAACTTTGTCACATATAGAATTGTTTACTGAGCACGGGGCTCCAATCTGTGACCTCAGCAGGTAAGTGGCTGTTAGCCAGAGAACAGGGCCTGAGAAAACGCTGTCCCAGAATGTCTTTAATTAAAAAAATAATGACACCATCAAAGTTGAGGTGAAAACTTAAGTAAATTTTGACTTAGATAACATTTGACAGAAGTTTTATGTGTACTGCACACATCTGGATTGTTGTATGTAAATATACCTGATCAGGTATATGCCATTTATCTGGAGCCAGATGCATCAGTGTAACAAAACAATCTGGCTGCGTCAGATTAGCTCCGTCAGTAGCATGTCTGACTAGCAACCAAGGGGTTGTGAGTTTGAGTCTTTGCCCTGCCACAGTCTCTGTGATGATTGATATACGACATTGCCTATTATTGCCATTCATCTGTCACCGCTGATTCAATATACTTATGGAGATGGGTGTGCTCAAGAACTGGTTAACCTTCAAGGATCCCAGAAAAAAGTGGTTAGGTTAGGTGATCGTCTGTTTGCCCTCGATGGCATAAAAATGGTGCTAAATATTCAAATTAACAAAAAATACTGTTTCTCTTCCGAAACTACAGGTCTGCTGATGAATTTGGTTAGTAGAAATGTGTTAATTGGTTAAGTTAACTGATCATCTGTTAGCCCTAGATGGCTTAAAAATGATGCTTAATGTTCAAATAAATAACAAACAAACAAACAATACAAAACTAAATATAAACCTGTCTGGGGTAGAATATGACTGGAAAATGATTAATAGCTATTCAATACACCTTCTAAAATTTAATGAACCTAATATAGAATTATTTAAAAATATTGCATAATAAGAGAAAGTCTTAAATAACAGTTTTAATGTCAAATTTAACAGTTCAGCCACTTCTACATTTATTTTGATTTCCACAATATTTACACTAATTTAAAATCAGTCAGGCAGCAATTGATGTTCAGTTTTAAGAAGTGAAGCATTTACAAGCTTAATATTGATATTATTTTTATTTATATTATCCTATCCAATTACACAATCATCATGCTATGATAATTCTGTAGGTGGTAGGCCCACCATTGATTTTTGTTCTTTATTCAATAGTAAATAAAAAAAGATTGCATGCTTATCAACGGTAGAGAGCGCCAATTGAAAGAAGTGGAACTTACATTTTATTATTTGATAACCTCTTCACTTCAAAAATATGATGAGAAAAGTAGGGTCATGTGTCATCCTAGAGATTTTTTTTCTGTTCAGTGTGTACAAAATGTTCAAAATGATTCAAAAATGTTATTCAAATAAAGACACGTGCACAAAAGAAGGAAAATGCATTTTTAAAGAAAATTAAAAAAGATTATTTATAACAGCCATTATGCAGCTACCACACGGAATCATTTCCTGTTTCCAGTGGTGTAACTAAATGCCTCACTGTTGGGCTCACAGGAAGGGCAATAATTGCTGTATGGGATTACATGCCCGCACAGACTCTATGCACACATAAATTATAGATAGCACATCCTCAAAGAAACCAAACAAGTCTGTGAACCAGACCTTAAATTAGCCATTTGAATTAGCCAAAAGTTTATCACTTAATATTTACATTTCTACTGCACTCGGCCTAAATGAACTATATAGATTAAGTGCATTTCATTTACCAATGAAAAACATTTGCAGCTGGGTGGAGCTAAAAGGACCAGTTTGCATTTAATTGGTTGCACGATTTTTTTTTGCTGGTGAGATATCATGTTGCCGTTAGGTTCATGTGATGTTTGCCGTAAGTTTCCATACAAATGCGTGCACTTATTCAGTATGTTGACAACTTCGTCATTACATTCATGACATTGGCTTTGTTGGTTAATGCGTATAACTTTCTTTTTAAATATCAAATCAGCAAAAAATAGCGTAATATTTTTATCTAGAATAGTTATGTAAAATATAATGTAAATATAAGGACTTGAAGGTCTTCCCGGCAACATTAAACTGGCCTAACATTTTTCATCACCTGATGAAAACTAAAAATTGGTCTTATAATCCTTAAATAAATAATAATACTGGAATATTACATGATATATATAATTTATCGTCAAACAGATAAACAAAAATGTTTGTTTTTAGTTGCTTATTATTGAGTTAGTTATTTGATCTCTGACATATTGTTAAGATGGGTATTGATTCTGATATCAGTAGATAAAGATTTTGTGATTTGTTCCCCACCTCCTTGAGGCTGTGGTGTGCTTCTTTAACCCTTTGCTCCATAGATACATGTTTTCCTGCACCAAACACAGAAGGCCTTTGAAAACAGTGCAGGAAGAGTTCAGATTGCTCGTGACGAACAATCTGAACACTTCCTGCACTGTTTTCCACTCTGTCAGTTGATATAAAAATAATTCACCCATTGCTGATATGTGGTGAATTAATGCTTTCAATTTGGAAGAATGCAAGAAAAGGCTTTTGGAGCAAAGGGTTAAGATTGATATACATGTATTGGTAAAATTTGACTTTATATATTCCTGTAAGGTTTGTTGAGGGATGGCCCACTCCCTATCCTCATAAATCTATAAATAACAGGGTGATTTAGAATGAGTCACTTTTTCTGGTGATTGAAATTAATGTTTTTAATTTTTATATATTTTGGTAATCTTAATGAGGGGGGTCCAGACCACCTATTCCCATATCTGGACCTGCCAGTGAACACTGATATATTTATCTTATGGCCTCTTTATTAGTATAAAGTAAATTGAAAATGATTTTTGAAACATAAACATCACAAAGTAAGTACTATAATTGCTATGTGCATGTTTAAAAGCCATAAATTCATATTTTGATTACAATTTAGGACTAGTTAATGCCCTGTTTTAAGGAAGAACAAATTTTTCTCAATTTCTGAGTAATTTTTCTCACTCAAACTGTCAGGAATCCGGAAATAACATACATAACTTCCCAAAAGTCAATATTCTGATAAATCATAAAAAAACAGCTTCAACGTGATATCATCAAAGTATCAGTTTTCTAGGCTGAGTAATGTGCAAAGCTGTCTCGGCTTAGTACTTTGTTTGGTTGAATAGCTTGTGTGTTTTTAGTATCTTTAAAATAAAATGTTTGATATCAAGTATTAAAAGTTAATATTTACATTGGTTGCACGATTTTGTTTTGCTAGTGAGACGTCACATTGCTTTTAGTTTTATGTGACGTTTGCTGTAAGTTGTCTTACAAATGCGTGCACTTATTCAGTATGTTGACAATGTTGCCATTACATTCATGACATTGGCTTTGTGGTTTAATGCATATAATTTGCTTTTTTAAATATCAAAATGTTAAAAATAATGTAATAAGTTTTATTTAAAATAGCACGAGAATATAATGTAAATATAAGGATTAAAAGCCGAATTTTGAGTTTTCATCAGGTGATGAAAAACATTAGGCTAGTTTAATGTTGCGGAGAATCCCTCCCTTCTCGGCAACATTAAACTGCCTAATGTTTTTGGGCTTCTCAGCAATATTAAACAAGCCTAATGTTTTTCATCACCCGATGAAAACTCAAAATTTAGCTTTTAATCCTTAATAGAAGTAGAATGACATAAAAAACCCAAGTGAACTGTTACCTTGGAATAATTTACATGGAATGATAAGTTCAGTGTAATATGCCACTATCCTAGTATCTGACATTACCAGATTCAGATCTGGCATACCCTAATGTAAAAGCCTGGAATTCCCTGTCTGTCCCACAATCCACAGCAACTGACCAATCAGCATGTTTGTATGTCAATGCTATGTAATGATCCCCAGTGGGGATAGTGAGGTCTGTTTCTACAGTCCAACAAATGATGTAACTTACAATTTACATTTCAGTTTGTTGCTCATCCCAACTGTCAACAACTCCTTGCAACATTATGGTACGAGGGTTGCCCAGGATTCCGAAGGAAGAATATTGTGTGCAAGCTTCTGATCACTGTGACTATAGGCTTCATGTTCCCTCTTCTTTGTATCACGTACCTCATCACTCCAAAAAGCAGCATTGGCCATCTTATACGGAAACCATTCATCAAGTTTATATGTCACAGCTCATCTTATATCACATTTCTGTGTAAGTACAAGTCAGCACATTTCTGTGTAAGTACAAATCATCTCATTTCTGTGTAAGTAACATTTTTTGTGTACCAGTAAGTACAAGTCATCACACTTTCTGTGTACGTACAAATCATAACTTTTTTTGTGTACCAGTAAGTACAAGTCATCACATTTCTGTGCAAATACAAGTCATAAATTTTCTGTGTAAGTACAAGTCATCACATTTCTGTGTGAGTACAAGTCATAACCTTTTTTGTGTACCAGAAAGTACAAGTCCTCACACTTTCATGTAAGTATAAGTCATCCCATTTCTGTGTAAGTATAAGTCATCACATTTATGTATAAGTACAAGTCATCCCATTTCTGTATAAGTATAAGTCATCCCATTTCTGTATAAGTACAAGTCATCCCATTTCTGTATAAGTACAAGTCATCACATTTCTGTATAAGTATAAGTCATCATATTTCTGTATAAGTACAAGTCATCACATTTCTGTGTGATTACAAGTCATAACCTTTTTTGTGTACCAGTAAGTACAAGTCCTCACACTTTCATGTAAGTATAAGTCATCCCATTTCTGTGTAAGTATAAGTCATCACATTTCTGTATATGTACAAGTCATCCGATTTCTGTATAAGTCATCACATTTCTGTTTAAGTACAAGTCATCCTATTTCTGTGTAAGTACAAGTCATCACACTTTCATGTTAGTACAAGTCATCACACTTTCATGTATGTACAAGTCATCACACTTTCATGTAAGTACAAGTCATCACACTTTCATGTAAGTTCAAGTCATCACACTTTCATGTAAGTACAAGTCATTACCTTTTTTGTGTACCAGTAAGTACAAGTCCTCACACTTTCATGTTAGTACAAGTCATCACATTTCTGTGTAAGTACAAGTCATTACATTTCTGTGTAAGTACAAGTCATCACATTTCTGTATAAGTACAAGTCATCACATTTCTGTATAAGTACAAGTCATCACATTTCAATGTGAGTACAAGTCATAACCTTTTTTGTATACCAGTAAGTACAAGTCCTCACAATTTCATGTATGTACAAGTCCTCACACTTTCATGTAAGTACAAGTCATCATACTTTCATGTAAGTACAAGTCATAACCTTTTTTGTGTACCAGTAAGTACAAGTCCTCACACTTTCATGTTAGTACAAGTCATCACATTCCTGTGTAAGTACAAGTCATCACATTTCTGTATAAGTACAAATCATCACACTTTCATGTTAGTACAAGTCATCACACTTTCATGTAAGTACAAGTCATCACACTTTCATGTAAGAACAAGTCATCACACTTTCATGTGAGTACAAGTCATCACACTTTCATGTAAGTACAAGTCATAACCTCTTTTTTGTATACCAGTAAGTACAAGTCCTCACACTTTCATGTAAGTACAAGTCATCACATTTCTGTGTAAGTACAAGTCATCACATTTCTGTGTAAGTACAAGTCATCACACTTTCATGTAAGTACAAGTCATCACACTTTCATGTTAGTACAAGTCATCACACTTTCATGTAAGTACAAGTCATCACACTTTCATGTAAGTACAAGTCATCACATTTCTGTGTAAGTACAAGTCATCACATTTCTGTGTTAGTACAGGTCATAACTTTTTTGTACCATTAAGTATGAGTCATCACACTTTCATATAAGTACAAGTCATCACATTTCTGTGCGAAAACAAGTCATAAATTTTCTGTGTAAGTACAAGTCATCACATTTCTGTGTTAGTACAAGTCATTACTTTTTTGTACCAGTAAGTATAAGTCATTACACTTTCCTGTCAGTACAAGTCATCACACTTTCATGCAAGTACAAGTCATCACATTTCTGTGCAAATAATAGTCATAAATTTTCTGTGTAAGTACAAGTCATCACATTTCTGTGTTAGTACATGTCATTACTTTTTTGTACCAGTAAGTATAAGTCATCACACTTTCCTGTAAGTACAAGTAATCACACTTTCATGTAAGTACAAGTCAACACACTTTCATGTAAGTACAAGTCATACAATTTCTTTGTAAGTACAGGTCATCACATTTCTGTGTAAGTACAAGTCATCACACTTTCATGTAAGTACAAGTCATCACATTTCTGTGTAAATACAAGTCATTAGTTTTCTGTCTAAGTACAAGTCATCACATTTCTGTGTAAGTACAAGTCATATTTTTTTTTGTGTACCAGTAAGAATAAGTCATTACACTTTCATGTAAGTACAAGTCATCACACGTTCATGTTAGTACAAGTCATCAAATTTCTGTGTAGATACAAGTCATCATTTTTCTGTGTAAGTACAAGTCATCACATTTTTGTGTACCAGTAAGTATAAGTCATCACATTTCTGCATACACTTAAGTACAATTCATCACATTTCTGCATACAAGTAAGTACATATCATCACATTTCTGTGTACAAGTAAGTACAAGTCATCACATTTCTATGTACAGACAAGTACAAGCCATCACATTTTTTGTGTACAGACAAATACAAGTCATCACATTTTTGTGTACAGGTAAGTACAAGTCTTCACATATCTGTGTGCAAACAAGTACAAGTCATCACATTGCTGTGTACAGGTAAGTACAAGTCATCTCATTTCTGCATACAGGTAAGTACAAGCCATCCCATTTCTGTGTACAGACAAGTACAAGTCATCATATTGCTGTGTACAGGTAAGTACCAGTCATCACATTTCTGTGTACAGGTAAGTACAAATCATCACATTTCTGTGTACAGACAATTACAAGTCATCACATTTTTGTGTACAGGTAGGTACAAGTCACCACATTTCTGTGTATATGTAAGTACAAGTCATCACATTGCTGTGTACAGTAAAGTACAAGTCATCACATTTCTGCGTACAGGTAAGTACAAGTCATCCCATTTCTGTGTAAGTACAAGTCATCACATTTCTGTGTACAGGTAAGTACAAGTCATCACATTTCTGTGTAAGAGCAAGTCATCACATTTCTGCGAACAGGTAAGTACAAGTCATCACATTTCTGTGTAAAAACAAGTCATCACATTTCTGCGAACAGGTAAGTACAAGTCACCACATTTCTGTGTAAGTACTTTTCATCACTATTATTTGTTGGTAACTCCTTATTATATTTGGAAATACAACCTATTTTGATATGCTGCGAATGCATTTGTTGGGATAGTTTCATGAACATAAAAATATTGAAATTTGGCCCCATGCTGGCATTATCTATTTTATGTATATGTTGTTCCCAGTTAAAATTACTTTCAATCGTAAAATATTTTTGTTCAAGCACATTTGAAAATGTGATGCAGTTCTATATGCATGATAAAACTAAACACACAAACATGAAAAAACATTTTGAGGTTCCATGTACCGTTAACAAGTGTTGGTGACTCTGTGTTGACATGATTGCAGTTCTACTCATCATGGTATCCCAGCGTGTGGAGATACCCATGATTGACAACCACAGTACATCGTTCGTGAAAGAAACCAAGACGGAGCTACGCGGGGCACGAGCCACTACTATAGAGTGGATGATCCTGGCTTATGTGGCGGGTAAAACATTTCTTCATTTATTTACTTACTTTACCTTTTAGTTGCTAAATTATCATAGTAGTCTCTTCCATCCATGTGTTTGGATTATTCCATTATTAAGTTGGAGGGGTGGTAATATGAATTAACTGACTGCAGGTCCAATGATTTGTTAAGTGTCAGTCTGGACAGTATTTGCATTTAATTATTCAAGTTTTAAATGTAAAATCAACTTGTATCACAGCAAGTTTGAAACTAGTAACTTTAGACCCAGTTCAAGACTCTTAACATATCAAAAGATATTTTCTTATAATTGGCTGTCACCATATTTTTGTTAAGATACTGGTTCTATGAAATAACACTTTAGTTCAAGCATGCAACATAAATGTCAGTTTGGATAAAAAATTGCAAGGAAGGAAGTATTCTGTTGTTTTTATTGATCAATGCAAATTGAGATTCATTACCAATGTGTCACATTTAGACCTCACAAACACAGTTTGTCTGGCCATTGCCTTGAACATGTCAGTTTCTGGTTAGGTTTATATGTACTCTATGATTAAAACCATGTCTGCAATTTAAGAAGTCAGGGATTTTCTTCATGCACTTTGAAGACGTTTACATTTCTCAAGATTCCTGTGTAACTTAATTGTTATGTAAAATAACAGAATATTGGAACAATGGATGGAGTCTCCTTTGTATTTTCTTTTATAACAGTAACTTTATATCAAAGAAATGCAGTGGTGTAGTAGATAGATCCAAGATATTATTTAAATAGAATAGTTGTTGTATGGTGTTTAGCGTCGCTTTCAATAATTTTTCAGTCATATCGCGACGGTGTCTACTTGAGACAGTATTCTTAGCGCTGTCACACTGGAGAATCATGCCACAGACACATGTCACCCAGTCACATTATACTGAGACCGGGCCGACCAGACCTAGAACTCTTCTCTTAATGCTGAGCGTCAAGCGAGGAAGCTTCTAGTACCATTTTTAAAGTCTTTGGTGGTATGACCCGGCCGGGGATTGAACCCCCGACCTTCCGCATGCGAGGCGGATGCTCTACCACTAGACCACGCTGCGGTCACTTAAATAGAATAGTAGGTGTGACGTAAGTCATGAACAAAGTACAGTTGTTGTTGTTATTGTAAGGTGTTAACATCGCTTTCAACAATTTTTCAGTCATTTTGCCAGTGTCTGCTTGAGACAGAATTCTGAGCACTACCACACTGAAGTATCGTACCACAGACACCTGGTATCACACTCCATAGTCGTATTATACTGAAACTGGGCTGAGGAAGCTTCTAGTGTCATTTTTTGTTATGACCCAGCCGAGGATTGAACCTGTGACCTTCTGCATGCAAGGTAAATGCTGTACCGCTAGACCATGTTGTGGTGTCAAACATAGACCAGATGACCACATGCTAGAGGTGACAGCTTCAACATTTTCTTAACCATACTGAAATTATTACTTTTATTCCTTTATCAGGTTTGATATGGACAGAGATAAAGCAGTTGTGGGATGAGGGTGCCGAGGAATATGTACATGATATGTGGAACATTCTCGACTTTGTCACCAACTCTCTCTACATTGCTACATTGACACTCAGGGTTATAGCTTATTTACAGGTCAGTACAGTAACTTGCAGATTTTCATACATGGATTTGTTTGGACCATTCTATTATCATTCCAGGATGATTTACGGAGCCAAACAATGTAGACCCTGATTTAACTGATATTAGTAGTATTGCTGTGTAAGCAAATTGTTGCATTGACATGAATAAAAGAGTCTTAGTGGTATGATAGTCCATTGATTTTTATTTGTTTGTTTTTTGTTTGAATGTTTAGCATCATTTTAGGCCATCGAGAGCTTAAAGATGATCAGTTTACCTAACCAATCTTTCCTGCGATCCTGGAAGGTAAACAAGCACTCGAACACATCCATCTCCGCAAGTAACTGATAACTTTCCCACTTGAATCAGCAGGAAGAGACATTGACAATGATATGCAATGTTGTATATCAACCAACATGGATGCTGCGGCCGGACGGGGATTCAAACTCTCTACACCTGAATTGATGGTCAGATGCACTCCCAACTGAGCTGATCAGGCCTGGCTACTCTTTATTGATGTACTTGATATAATTGGTTCAAACTTTATGTTTTATTATTGCCTTGTACTATCTTGGTGCTTTATCCAAAGATGTACAAATGTCGGTCAGTGAATCACAACTCTGCCTTGCTCCTTGCTCAAGCATGTTTACATAATTTTATTTCTTTCCCAGGGTCCTCTGTGGCCAAGTGGTCTAAGGTGCCATCTCAAGATCACTTACCTCTCACCACTTAGGTCATAGGTTCAAGTTCCACTCACTCCAAAATCTTTATGTGAGAAAGTTTGCCAGTTACTTGCCAAAGGAAGGTGGTTCTACTCATTCTAATTCATTCTGAGGCCTTCTCCACCAGTAAAACAGGACAAGCCATATATAACCTGAAATGTGTTAAAAATGGTGGTAAAATCCATTAAAAAAAAAACCTTTCCTAATGATGAATTGCAATAGATAAATGCTTCACTTATTTTTTCTGAATGTTTAAAATACTTTGAGAGTTTAACTTTCTTGATTGCCTGAGCACAATGATGAAGTCATCAATGTCATCATATACATATACTGAATTGTTGGGACTGAGTACTTTTTAATGGGCCATCAATGTGTTGTTTATCAGATTTGCATATTTTCAATAAATGTTTTCCCAATACATGTATCAATGGGACATTTTTTTTTTTATAAAAATGGGACTATGGCCCTTAGATAATAAGGCCCCTATGCTTCCCAATCACTCTAACATAGACAAGTATGAAGTACAGAGACTGGTAAAGTTATTTGCTCATTGAAAAGTTGATAAAAAAAAAAATTTAAATATCAGTTTGAATATAGTAACTGTAATAAATAAATTATTCAACTGCTGTTTTCCATTAATGAAAAATAATCCCTTCATTACTTGAAATGGGATGATATCATGAATTATTTTTCATTAATGGAAAACAACAGTTGAAAAACTCTATATACAGTGCAGATGAAGCCCTTACAACCTACACATTCTCTGCAATACTATTATTGGTAAAAGTTTTGTCTGGTCTACACTTTCTAAAACTGTAGTGGTGGTAGAAGGGTAGAGTGTCCGCCTTCCATGCGAAGGTTTTGGGTTCAATCCCTGGTTGGGTCAATTACCAAATATGTACTAGATGCTTGGCACTAGCCACTTATAGGATTGTTCTAGATCTGGTCTTCTCAGGGCCAATATAATGTGACTGGGTGGGGTATCCTTCCATGTTTCTGCAGCATGATATTCCAGCGTGGCAGTGGTCAGAACACTGTCTGGTGTGGGTATAATGAGACAGAATGAGGTATCATACCATATGTCTGCAGCATGATATTCCAGTGCGGCAGTGTCAGTCAGAACACTGTCTGGTGTCAGTATAATGAGACTGAATGAGGAATCATACCATGTGTCTGCAGCATGATATTCCAGTGCGGCAGTGTCAGTCAGAACACTGTCTGGTGTCAGTATAATGAGACTGAATGCGGTATCATACCATGTGTCTGCAGCATGATATTCCAGTGTGGCAGTGTCAGTCAGAACACTGTCTGGTGTCGGTATAATGAGACTGAATGAGGTATCATACCATGTGTCTGCAGCATGATATTCCAGTGCGGCAGTGTCAGTGAGAACACTGTCTGGTGTCGGTATAATGAGACTGAATGAGGTATCATACCATGTGTCTGCAGCATGATATTCCAGTGCGGCAGTGTCAGTGAGAACACTGTCTGGTGTCGGTATAATGAGACTGAATGAGGTATCATACCATGTGTCTGCAGCATGATATTCCAGTGCGGCAGTGTCAGTGAGAACACTGTCTGGTGTCGGTATAATGAGACTGAATGAGGTATCATACCATGTGTCTGCAGCATGATATTCCAGTGCCGCAGTGTCAGTCAGAACACTGTCTGGTGTCGGTATAATGAGACTGAATGAGGTATCATACCATGTGTCTGCAGCATGATATTCCAGTGCGGCAGTGTCAGTCAGAACACTTTCTGGTGTCGGTATAATGAGACTGAATGAGGTATCATACCATGTGTCTGCAGCATGATATTCCAGTGCGGCAGTGTCAGTCAGAACACTGTCTGGTGTCGGTATAATGAGACTGAATGAGGTATCATACCATGTGTCTGCAGCATGATATTCCAGTGCGGCAGTGTCAGTCAGAACACTGTCTGGTGTCAGTATAATGAGACTGAATGAGGTATCATACCATGTGTCTGCAGCATGATACTCAAGTGTTACAGCATTCAGAATACTGTCTCAAGTAGACACCATCACTATATAAACTGAAAAATTGTTAAAATCAACACTAAACACGATACAAGAACAATATTGTATTAGTCTCAATTGTATTTGAATAATATTTCAATACTTAGTAAAAGAGCATGATATATCATGTCATGTTTCATAGTGTCCTAGCTAGTTTACCTTTTTAACACTATAAAGAATGTTCTTCCTTTTTTAAAATTAATTTATTACATTTTGTCACATATTGCAACCTGCATGGCTTGATGTAAATAAATGAATCAAAACAGAGCTTTGGATTATTGGAATAGGAATCTTCCAAATGAATGTCATTTGCATTTTATGATTTTTTTGTCATGTTTGTGTTTTTGTACATCATCAGACTCCGGTTAACCTGAATCTTCCTCCGGCCTGGCCACAATCTTCATGATGATTTTTACAAAAACACTTCTCATTGTCATTGTTAGTGATTCAAGTAAAGAAAGGTATCAATTACTTGCGGAGATGAGTGTGCTCAAGTACTGTTTAACCTGCCAGGATCCCAGGGAAAAGGGGTTAGGTTAACTGATCATCTGTTAACTCTAGATGACATAGATATGATGCTGAATATTCAAACAAACAAACTGAAATCTTTCTGCTTGTTGACATTATATAAATATTTGTAAAGGCCATAAAACTCCAGTTCTTTTATTCATACATTTATCACATATTTTCTTTCTCTTGCCAAGGTGAAGAAACAGCGTGAATTGGGCCAGATGGAGATGGTCAACCAGCAGCGATGGGAATGGGACGCTTACGACCCCAACTTAATAGCTGAGGCCCTGTTTGCTGCAGCCAACATATTCAGCTCCCTAAAACTCATATACATATTTACTGTGAATCCTCATTTGGGGCCCTTACAAATTTCACTGGGGCGAATGATAATGGATCTTATGAAATTTGCGATGCTGTATATACTTGTGTTGTTTTCCTTCGCCTGTGGGTTAAACCACTTACATTGGTATTATTCTACCCTACGATCGGAAGAGTGTAAAATAAAGAAACTAGATGCGGATTATAATTTCACATCCAAGCAAGACCCGTGTGATAGGAAGTTTAGAAGTTTTGCTAAGTAAGTACTGCAGCTTTGTTTTTACCTTTTCAGGCTGTGTTATAGCTGGTCATATGCCCAGCTTGGTGACTTCTGCAGACTGTGTATAGCTAGTCTGGATCCCAGTTTTGTGACTTCTGCAGACTGTGTTATAGCCAGTCTGGTGCTCAACTTGGTGACTTCTGTAGACTGTTTTATAGCCAGTCTGGTGCTTGACTTGGTGACTTCTGCAGACTGAGTTATAGTCAGTCTGGTGCCCAACTTTGTGACTTCTACTGACTGTATTATAGGCATTCTGATTCCGACTTGGTGATTTCTGTAGGCTGTGTTATAGCCAGTCTGGTGCCTGACTTGGTGACTTCTGCAGGCTGTATTATAGCCAGTCTGGTGCCTGACTTGGTGACTTCTGCAGACTGTGTAACAGTCGGTCCGGTGCCCGACTTGGGCATTTATGATGGGACTTGCATTTTATGTTATGTTTTAAAATTTTAATGTAATGAAATGTTTGAAACTTGAGTTATATAATCATTGCAAATATCTTAACAGAATACATTCAATGATTGTTCAATTTTATTACAATAAAAGTTACGTACACATTCCACTGAACGCTTAACTCTCAGAGTGAGTTCATATTCTCATAGATTAGATTTACTGTTTTTAGTTGAAGTCCAACTGTATCAAAGTTATGATATTCTACTGTATAATTTAGGTATGATTTAATAGATATCCTTGTGGCAATAAGGGACAAATAAATATAATCTAAGCATGATAAATTGAAAAAAAATGTTTTGCCGATTTTAAAATTTATCCCTAACATATGCAAATAAAATTATTTTCTTCAAACACATCTCTTGTTTGCATGTTTCAGTCTATTTGAGATAATACAGAGCCTGTACTGGGCCATCTACGGACTTGTAGAACTTGACCATCTGGAGTTGGAGGAGGAACACGAGTTTACAGAGTTTATCGGGAAGCTGATGTTTGGTAGTTACAGCTGGATAGGATTTGTCATACTCCTGAACCTTCTTATAGCTATGATGAGTAACTCTTTCCAGAATATATCTGTAAGTAAATCAACAGTTACTTCCCTTGTTGTTATTATATATTTTCAAGAGTGGGATAATGAATTCAATATAAAATAGTTTAGTTTAACCCTTTACTCCATAGATACGCATTTTCCCGCACCAATCACAGAAGGCCATTGAAAACAGTGCAGGAAGAGTTCAGATTGCTAGTGATGAGCAATCTGAACACTTCCTGCACTGTTTTCCACTCTGTCAGTTAATATAAACATAATTCACCTATTGCTGATACATGGTGAATAAATGCTTTCAATATTAGAGGTGTCTATATGAAGTAAAGGGTTAAACTTCTTTATTTCATTTTGATTGTTAAACAAGTTCTTGCAACTTATACAATTCATGCTGTAAGTCTTTCTGAGTAGAACTAGCATTTTAATCATTATGTGGAAGAAGAGTCTTGCTCAAGGACACCACAAATAGCCCGGGGAAAGATTGAACCAATGACCCTCGAATTCTGGGTTTGATGCTCAACCACCAGACCATACGCTCATGTCATCCTCCTATACCTTCTCATTGCTATGATGAGTAACACTTACCAGAACATTTCTGTCAGTAAATCATCAGTTAATTCACTTGTTATCATGATATATTTTCAGGAGTGGGATAAAGTGTTGAAAACAGAGTTTAATTTGAACTTGTTTATTTTAGCTTGATTGGAAAAAAAGCTCAAAGTTTATATGAATTACTCTCAAATCTGCTTCTGGGTACAATCAATACTTACTGGTAATGTTTTTCTCTTTTTGAGAGAGAAATCTGGTCAAGCTATTTAATAAAATGAAGCAGATCAAGCAGAAGTCATCATTAGAATCAATACAAATTCAATTCATTTTCACCACAGAAATGTGAATCACATTACCAAATAACAAAAATAAAGCGTTAATACAGGGTATGTATTACAGTACTACAAGGCAAAATTCATGTGGTTTTCTTTTTTTTGACAGAGTCAAGCTGACGAAGAATGGAAGTTTGCCAGATCAAAGTTGTGGATCAGTTACTTTGATGAGAGTGGTACACTCCCAGCCCCCTTCAACATCATCCCAAGCCCCAAGACGTTCTACTACATCATGAACTGGTTCCGAGAGAAGCTCTGTCTGTGCTCCAAGGACCGAAAAAGAAATCGCTGGCAGAGTATCAGGGTATGTGTATTAGTTTATCTGTTGTTGATCAGGCATATAAAGTTACAGTTTTTGCATTTAACCCATACATTTGCAGGTTATTCTGCGATGAAAATGTTTGTTTGTGTATGTGTTTGTTTGCATTTTCCTGTTTCCCTTCTGATGTGTCTACTACACTGTACCTTTGTGAAATCTCATGATATGTTTCTTATACAGATATTTACAGGATGTAGACCATAGTTGATGTTTTTATTAAAGTTGACGTGAAACTGTTGTAACTACACATTAATAGGTAATACAGTATCTCGGTATTAACCCAGCAATAACCATATTTTATCCTTCATCTTCCGAATACAGAAGTAAACAACCTGATGTCATGCACTGATTTTAGCTGCACACAAAATATGTTTTATTTATTGTTTGATAATGCTAATTTAAAGTGAAACAATATGCGAACCAGAATTTGGAATAATTGATTCCATGTTAAGCCTCCCGCACTAAGTCTTTTAATCTTCTTTTATATTTCAGCAAGAGGAAAAAGTAGAAGTAAGCATTTGCATTGTGTTACAATTTTTAGAGGCTACGTTGTAAAATCTACAGGCTTTAAAAGTCATGTTTGATTATCAGCATTTTCTGTCAATATATGATGGAGTTATGCCCATTTCATGTTGAGGTTTATTAATCAGAATTACTGGTCTTGTCTGCAAAAATCTTGTTAGTCTCCTGCCGGTTTCATCGTAGGGTAATAAAGGTTTACTGTCTGTCCATCTGGGATGATTACTAATATCCAAGTTTGTGAAACTTTGCATGTGAATAAAGGGCAATAAGGAGATAATGCAGGTCATTATATTTTTTTCAGTCAAGACAAATATTGTGGTTGCTATGACAACAAAATTGGTAAAATAACAGATACAACTGTGATCCTGTGTTGACACAAAAAGTATCCAAGCTCCTTTTGTGAAACTTAGCATGTGGATAGAGGGCAATAAAGAGATAATGCACATCATTTTACTTTGACAGACAAAATATGTCTATGGCAATAAAATTGGTAAACCGGTAGGGGACTTATGTACCGCTTGTAATACTCCAGCGTCTTGTATAAACTAATGATTAATATCTGTACACTGTAATAAAATACTTGTTACAGAATGTTGGTGTATAAATGGTGTGGCTTAATGAGCATAATTAATAAATACATATTTTAATACAGTTATAAGTATATAATGATACACTTAATAACAACAAACAATAAAATATTTCAGATTTAAAACATTTCACTGGCACAATGTTTCACTTAAAATTGGATAACTGCATGCTTTATTTTGTGACATTTTGATTTTTTATCCCATTATAGTGTAACTGTCTTGTTTTGTAATTATGCCTTGACAACATAAATCATTTGAACATATTTAAAATTAAAAAATTAAGAGTAATTTTAGCTTTGGGAATGAAGTGATCTTTTATTCTATGCCTCCCAACATTTGAAGTGGCGAACGGTCGTAATGTGTTTCCTCCGTCCGTCCGTCCTTGGTAAAAATTTGGTTTTACGACAATCATTATCTTCTGAAAGTAATTATGTATATAAGTAATTTTTCATTTGCGGCTGCGTGATTTATTTTAAAATACAGGTCAATTTTGATGTTTGTCAATGTTGGTCAAAATTTAAGTTATGGCCTCTTTTCTATTAAATTTGCTGTAAAATAATGTACATACTTACGTCTTTTTGACAACATAACCAATTATCTATACATACTATATCTTCCTAACAACTTAACCAATTATATGTATCCCTTGTATACCTAATACCACGATATACCTATAACCGCAAATGACCGTGTAATAACAATCTGGGAAGACATGCGCAAAGCTCCAAATTCCGTTAGCATCGGCATTTGTTTGCATTGCATATCGGCAACTTTTTTTTATTCAGCACACATAAATAACCTTATAACTGTTTAGTATTGATGCCATTCTTTACATGGTTGAAATTTTTTTTAGACTCGCAGTATTAGGTATGACCAGTATACATACTATATCTTCCTAACAACTACATGTAAACCAATTATATGTACATACTATATCTTCCTAACAACTAAACCAATTATATGTACATACTATATCTTCCTAACAACTGAACCAATTATATGTACATACTATATCTTCCTAACAACTGAATCAATTATATGTACATACTATATCTTCCTGACAACATAACCAATTATATGTACATACTATATCTTCCTGACAACTGAACCAATTATATGTACATACTATATCTTCCTAATAACTTAACCAATTATATGTACATACTTTATCTTCCTGACAACATAACCAATTATATGTACATACTATATCTTCCTAACAACTAAACCAATTATATGTACAATTAAACTCTCTAGCAATATTATATCAACCATGTAGTCTGTAGCTGGGGACAGGTCATCTAGCTATATTTTGTTTAATGCTTTTAATTCTTGACCTCATCATCAAAAAAAACTGACAAAATAAAGTCATAAAAAATTGCATTGATTTTCCCACTTTATGTAGTGAATGAGATGATATATTTTGCAGTCACAAAGTTGATCTGAAATAGTTTCCTTACTTTCTGGGGTCCTCCGTGGCCAATTGGTCTAAGGTGCTGTCTCAAGATCACTTACCTCTCATCTTATCCCTTTTGTGAAACACATCTTTAGAGTTGTGTTGATACAATGTAGAAAACATTATTATTCAAGGACTGTTCTATCTACATATAAATAAATAAGGAAACAGGACAGTGCTGCATTGAACCATGGAATTATGGTATCCCATCAGATACTGGTAAATGGCAGACTGCAGGGCACTTCTAGAGCTGTATCTTTTTCCAGACAAGTGATATTTCAGTTCTGGGATGAAAAATTAATCATAGGGTGCCAAGTCCCATGGGTATGGTGGTGAACTTTTCTGAAAAATTATCAGTCTCAATATGTGCCTTGTGAGCCGTGACATTGTCACACAGATGATGAGCATACTGTAGACTTGTTGTAGGGTGATGGCATTTATAGTTGTTCTTCAATTTATTTCCAATACAACATTTTTGTAAAGCTTTCTAGTGACAGTCAAGGGACTACCATTGTATTATTTGGCACTTATTTCTATAGAGCATTGTGTACAATATCTTCTTAAACGTTCTTGTCACTTTACTTGGACAGGCTGTAAGAAATAAAAAAGTTGTTGTTTAAATGTAGCGATTTAGACAAAAGTTATTTCCCCTTGGTTGAGTAGGCTTCGGTAGACAGTGTATTATCTGTACAAGGTTTACACTTGTAGTTCTCGCTAGTAAAGTCATTCAGTCCTGGAACAGCTGATGGCAAGACATGTTAAACTTTAAGCAGTTTTCTATTCATAAATATAGGTCCTTTAAAGAGCAGAGAATATGCTTATCTTTTCATAATGACATTCAGTATTATTTTTTGATGCATCATGAATAATATGTTCATTTTGTCATGTGGTATTATGTTACACTATGTATGGTGGTTTGTTTATAATGGTATAATAATTATACGGTAAGTGGGTCGTTGGTTCCCATCAGTATACTAAAAAATATGTCAAATGCCTGTTGATGCCTGTCTTTTGCCAACTGCAGGCCAATAGTGACCTATTTTCAATATGGCCGGGCTGGGTTAGTTAAGTCTAAAGTGTGTCTGACTATCAATTCAGGCATCATGAGTTTCAATTCCTGTCTATCTACAGTCTCTGTGGAGATTTATGTATGGCATTGCATCTCATTGTCATTCATCTCTTACTGCTGATTCAAATGGAGAAGTTATCAGGTTCTTGTGGAGGTAGGGGTGCTTGAGTTCTGGATAACCTTTCAGGATCCCAGTAAAGAGTGATAAGGTTAGCAGATTGTCTGTTATCACTAGATGGCATGAACATTACGCTTTAAAGTCAAACTTAAAATTAAAATGGACCAGAATTTCCAAGTGACAAGATTAAGTGTCCCACAATGCAAGAATTTTCAAGTGACAAGATTAAGTGTCCTACAAAGCAAGAATTTCCAAGTGACAAGACAAAGTGTCCTACAAAGCAAGAATTTCCAAGTGATAAAATTAAGTGTCCTACAAAGCAAGAATTTCCAAGTGACAAGATTAAGTGCCTTACATGCCTACAAAGCAATAATTTCAAAGTGACAAGATTAAGTGTCCTACAAAGCAATAATTTCCAAGTGACAAGATTAAGTGTCCTACAAAGCAAGAATGTCCAACTGACAAGATTAAGTGTCCTACAAAGCAAGAATTTCCAAGTGACAAGATTATGTGTCCTACAAAGCAAGAATTTCCAAGTGATAAGATTAAGTGCCCTACAAAGCAAGAATTTCCAAGTGACAAGATTAAGTGTCCTACAAAGCAAGAATTTCTAACTGACAAGATTAAGTGTCCTACAAAGCAAGAAATTCCAAATGATAAGATTAAGTGACCTACAAAGCAAGAATTTCCAAGTGACAAGATTAAGGGCACTCCAAAGCTAGAATTTTCAAGTGACAATATTTAGTGTCCTCCAAAGCAAGAATTTCCAAGTAACAAGATTAAGTGTCCTACAAAGCAAGAATTTGCAAGTGACAAGATTAAGTGTCCTCCAAAGCAAGAATTCCAAGTGACAAGATTAAGTGTCCTCCAAGCAAGAATTTCCAAGTGACAAGATTAAGGGTCCTACAAAGCAAGAATTTTCAATAGACAAGATTAAGTGTCCTCCAAAGCAAGAATTTCCAAGTGACAAGATTAAGTGTCCTGTAAAGCAAGTATGTTAAAATGTACTGAATTTAGTGAATATATCAGAGAGATTTTGACCAGTCATTAAACACACTTCTGACACAAGGTGGTTTTTATACAGGAATTACAGCATTTCCACATAATAATGCACATTATTATTGTAACACCACTTATACAGTAGTGTCTGAGAAATTTATAACGTTAATACATTTCCTCTTAGCCATTATCAAGTTTTTCGGTTGAATTTTACATATAATCTCTGCACAGAACAATATTTAGTATCCATGGCAATGTATAAACAATTATTTCAAACTTGGCACTTAACAGTTTTCGAAGCAAAATATCGTTAGAGATGAAAGAAATTTTGCTCCGATAACCTGCCAGACTTAAATCTTGTTTAGATTGCTATTTTATAATGGCCTCATTTCCGATGTCCATGTTCATGGAATGGAGCTGATTGAGTGAAAGATAGAAACAAAACTTAATGTGCAATGCTGTGATTTTGCATTACACAATTTGCACAGATTGGACCATGAAATGAGAACCTATAGATCTGATATGCACAGTCAAAGCTGTATAAGCCGTCGCCTCTATTAAGCATTTATTTGTCTTAAGCAGCCACATAGGTTATTTCTCATTTCAATGCTTTCAGAGCAAAATAACCTGTATTAAACAACAACCTGTCATAAAAGGTCACTTTTGTTCCTTCCTTCCCTTGACTGGCTGCTTAAGATAGGTTTGACTGTATATCACAGAACAGTGGAACATGATTTCAATTTAACAAAATTATGTCCAATATTTGTTATGAAATTTTACTTTTTTTTAAAGGCAGTATATCAGGAAATCTTGCAATAAATATCTTAGAAAAATGGACATGGAGCATCTCATAGTCATTGATATATGAAATATAAATGATATTTGGTTTTTCAAATCTCCGAAAATGTAACAAAAACAATATTCAATATTTTAATTATGAAACTGAACAAAATCCCCATTTTAAATATAGATAGCAATCGCATAATGGTTGAGGATCTTCACTTCCTCGTTCAGACTCTTTCTAATATAAAACAAATAATACAACATGTAACCAGCACAACAGTTCATATTGAAGCCAAAATGAATTCATGCGATTTAATTGATATGTTATGAAATATGTTGCAATTTTAAGCGGGAATATGTTTTAGTCTAACCTGGCCGCATAAGCTTAAATTATAAGGAAACACCTTTTCAATATTTTATATAGTTATTTAAAGTTACTGGTGTATGCGTATAAAATATTGATCAGTGTGTACATTTAGGCATGATATATTTCCTTTAAATATTAGAACTAAGATTAGCTTAAAACCGAGCTTAGCTGCAGAAAAATGAAGATGACATTGACTTAAGGGAGCAGCTACCAATGTGGCTATATTGTAAGTTGCTGCTGAGAACCTGTTATGCATGATTAACAGTTGTACTAGATGTGCGTGAAGCTCATTTATTTACATTCTGGTTGTGTAAGGTTATCTAAGGTTAAACATCCTAAAGAACAGAAACTTGTAGAAGCTGTTGTTTGTTTTAGGCAGTTTAACCCTTTACTTCATATAGATGCCTTTGGACACCTCTAATATAGACGCCTTTGGACACCTCTAATATAGACGCCTTTCGACACCTCTAATATAAATGCCTTTGGACACCTCATATAGAAGGCCTTTGAATTATTGGGCTATTATGTTATATTTTGTTAACTGACAGAGTGGAAAACAGTGTAGGAAGTGTTCAGAATACTCGTTTTTAAAGGCCTTTTGTGATTACTGTGGGAAAACGTGTATCTATGGGGTAAAGGGTTCATATATATATATATTGCTGAAAAAGAAATAACTGTAGATGGCAACCCAACACTGAATAATGGTTTGCAGGGAAATAATTGTAGATGGCTACCAAATACAGAACAATTGTTTACAAGGAAATGATTGAGATGGCTACCCAATACAGAATAATGGTTTACAAGGAAATAATTGTAGAAGGCTACCCAAAACAGAATCATGTTTTACAAGGAAATAATTGTAGATAGCTACCCAAAACAGAATAATGGTTTACAAGGAAATAATTGTAGATAGCTACCCAAAACAGAATAATGGTTTACAAGGAAATAATTGTAGATGGCTACACAATACAGAATAATAGTTTAGAAGAAAATTATTGTATAAGGCTACTCAAAAAAGAATAATGGTTTACAAGGACATAATTGAAGATAGCTACCCAAAACAGAATAATGGTTTACAAGGAAATAACTGTAGATGGCTACCCAAAACAGAATAATGGCTTACAAGGAAATAATTGTAGATGGCTACCCAATACACAATAATGGTTTACAAGAAAATAATTGTAGATGGCTACTCAAAACAGAATAATGGTTTACAAGGTAATAATTGTAGATTGTTACCCAAAATGGAATAATGGTTTACAAGGAAATAATTGTAGATGGCTACCCAAAACAAAATAATGGTTTACAAGGAAATAATTGTAGATGGCTACCCAAAACAAAATAATAGTTTACAAGGAAATAATTGTAGAAGGCTACACAATACAGAATAATGGCTTAGGAGGAAATAACAAGATGGCTACGAAATACAGAATAATGGTTTTCAAGGAAATAATTGTAGATGGCTACCCAATACAAAATAATTGTTAACAAGAAAATAATTGTAGATGGCTACCCAAATACAGAACAATTGTTTACAAGGAAATGATTGAGATGGCTACCCAATACAGAATAATGGTTTACAAGGAAATAATTGTAGAAGGCTACCCAAAACAGAATCATGTTTTACAAGGAAATAATTGTAGATAGCTACCCAAAACAGAATAATGGTTTACAAGGAAATAATTGTAGATAGCTACCCAAAACAGAATAATGGTTTACAAGGAAATAATTGTAGATAGCTACACAATACAGAATAATGGTTTAGAAGAAAATTATTGTAGAAGGCTACTCAAAAAAGAATAATGGTTTACAAGGAAATAATTGAAGATAGCTACCCAAAACAGAATAATGGTTTACAAGGAAATAACTGTAGATATGGCTACCCAAAACAGAATAATGATTTACAAGGAAATTATTGTAGATGGCTACCCAATACAGAATATTGGTTTACAAGAAAATAATTGTAGATGGCTACTCAAAACAGAATAATGGTTTACAAGGTAATAATTGTAGATTGTTACCCAAAATGGAATAATGGTTTACAAGGAAATAATTGTAGATGGCTACCCAAAACAAAATAATGGTTTACAAGGAAATAATTGTAGATGGCTACCCAAAACAAAATAATAGTTTACAAGGAAATAATTGTAGAAGGCTACACAATACAAAATAATGGCTTAGGAGGAAATAACTACAGACCGTAATCCGTTCAAGTACACCAAAAATGCATTTCAATTGTGTTCGATTTGCGTGTCAAACGCGTTTGTTTTGCGTTTGAAATGCATTTTAGTTTTGTTAATGGTTTGCATTTTGTTATGATAAACGTTAGGGAAAATACGAAAATGCAGTTCAAAACGATAGTGAACGCATTTTAGTCTGCGTTTGCTTTCGAATTGTTTAGCGTGTATCGTTTACCGTGTATCTTTTATTATTTAACGTTTACACGACATGTTCACCAATCGCATCATCTCTGGTTGTCCAATTGTATAAATAATAAGAACTAGATATTTAAAGAAGTCGCCGGGTTTTATATGATAATATATTAATTAAATAAATTAAATTATTATTGATTAAAATCTTTCTGAAATATTGATTAAAATAATTCTGAAATATTGCTAACTTCGCCACCCTATGTAAGATATGGTCAACCATATAGTTGATGATTTGTAGCGTGACAGCAGATTAATATGTTTCATAAAACTCAATCATTGAAATTTAATACACATGGTACGGGCAGGTCAATTACATCAGATATACACGTTACGGTCACGTAATCATTAGATTAGCCAAACTTTGCCAGACTGGTTTACACTAACGTTAATAGTACGGTATCGAAAAAGTATATAGTAAATAAAAGTGAACCAGTCCGTGTTTTTTATATCTGCAGTGGTGTATAATCTGCTATTATGCAAGAAACCGAGTATAGACGCCTCAACAAGTATTTATTTTATTTACAGGTATTTTTCCAATTTTAATTCCAGTTATGAAATTTGATAGATTGTCATGTTAAACAATTATAACAATTCATTAAACAAAAAATATTTATAATCCGCAAAGATAAATATATTTACAAATACACATGCCTTAATTTATGTAGCGAACGCACACACTTTTTGTCTATAACTCGATCGTCCGACACAATTTATTTTTGACCTCGTGGCAATGTGCAATGTCGTCACTCTGACAGTTTCTTGCGTCATTTAACGCCGCATTCTATTTCACTACGGTAAATGCACTGGGGATGCGGGGATGTTTCCATGAAAAAGATGCCTTTAAGGGTAAACGTTTAATGTCTTATGGCATGGCTTCTAAAATCGCTGGTACATGTACTTCCGTCTGACGCTTTCATGGAATTTTATGTACATTACACCGATAGAATTTCTTTGATATCCTTCTATCAAAAATATCAAAGATACCCACTTAGTGAATAAAATGTTTGTTTCACTGGTGACGTCATCGGACATTGGCACAAGGTGATAGTGAAAGGGACAACGTGTTCATTCTGTACACAAATTTAGGTATGTGTAGTTGTTAATAACTCTATCAGCTTAATAGTAATCTTTTTTTAACAAATGCCTATATTGAAAACAAACATTTTAGAAGATACCCAGTAACATACAAACACCAACCCTTTACATGTGTTTGTTATATATATATATATATGAACTATTTTTATATACAATTCTTGAAAAGCCCTAAGTGGAAAGGTTTTGGTGTAACGAACAGGTTTTCTAAAATTGGGTGAAAACTTTTCCTGATTAGCAATCATATAACAGAAAAGCAACATAAATCGGTGTTCAGATAATTAAATCAGTTAATTGGGGTAGTTGTGTAAGCAGGTCATGTGTCATCTGATTGTTTTATCACACTTTTACAAGTAAAGAAACAATGCCCGAGGCAATGTTTTTCATGGATAATTCGGGATTAAAACCTATAACAAAGAAATTAAATTAAAATTACAGGTATAGCAATTTAAAGATTTTAAATGACAAAGAGAGCAATCATTTCGTTTTATTATTTATTTCATTGTCAATATAACTACGACAATATTAGAGGATATCCGAATCTTTATTATTTGATGCGTTTAAAGTTTGCATTATTGTTTTGTATCGTTAGTGGATCGTTCGCCCTGTTGCGTCCGTAAATTGTTTCGTTTATCGTTTCGTTTATCGTTTATCGTTGCGTTTGCATTTTTAGTCCGTTTGTATATCATTTAAAACGCGTTTGATATTCGTTTTGTTTGCGTCCGTTTGGTGTACTTGAACGGATTACGGTCTGTAGATGGCTACGAAATACAGAATAATGGTTTACAAGGAAATAATTGTAGATGGCTACCCAATACAGAATAATTGTTAACAAGAAAATAATTGTAGATGGCTACCCAAAATAAATTATGGTTTACAAGAAAATTTATGAAGATGGCTACTATAAACAGAATAATAGTTTACAAGGAAATAATTGTAGATGACTTGTAACTGAATCGGACTAATGGTTTACAAGGAAATAAATCTTGTCTGGAGAATGAATGACAGGTACTCTGAAATCAAATTTGCCCAAAACTTCAAAGGTCAAATTGAGGTCTAGTTATTATAATAATTTTATTTTATTTCTGGTTTGATTATTTTTTACTGAGCTACAGCCCATTGTAGAGACATAGTTTTCTGCCAATAATACAATTTCTTGTTGCATATAGTTCAAGGAATTAATATATGGAAATAATATTAAGCAATTAACCTATAAGGAAATAATTGTATATAGTCTGAGGTCATTATTGACTTTTTAAAAAAATAATTGAATACACTTACAAAGAATACAAGAAATGATATGAAAATTTGTTGCAATATAGTCACATCTGAGGTAGTTAAATGTTAAAAAAACTGTAATAATTCTTTTTACAAAGAAAATTAGGAAACATTTATTTATATATACCGGTATAAGTTTTGTGAAAATTATGTGTGTTCAAAGATTTGAGTTGTTATGGTAGTTTATATTGATTGTGTATTCATTTGTTACATCATTGATATAAACAAACTTCTTAAAATGTATACTCTTGAATTGTGGTGCGCACAGTCGAGTAGTAGAACAGTGAACCCAGGATTGTAAGGTTTTGGGTTCAAGTCTCTGCCACAGCCATCACTATTGTTTGGTGTCTTTGAGCAAGACACTTTATTCCAATGATGATAAGTTAAGTTAAAGGGAACTTATCAGGATTTTTCAGAAGTTTAAAATTGGCTATAAATATTTTTAACCAAGTATATCCAAAGTATATCTATTTAAACATGCCAAATTATTATATTGGAAAGGGGTTTCCTAACTTGGGTTACATGCCTAAGTTAGACTTAAATAGATTTCCCGCTTAAAATTGCAACATATTTTGTGATGGGTGGTTTCATTTTGATTTCAATTTGATCCATTATACAGGTTTACACATAGTTTCATCATAGAAAGAGTCTGAATGATGATCTGATGGTCGGCTAAATTCTAAGTGTTGTCTATTTTTAGAATGGGGGTTTGGTTTCAAGTTTACAACTCCAATTTAAATAGCGATTTTGGTCACATTTTTTTGTAGATGTGACACACTTATTCATTCAGATTTCATTTATTAATGGTAGTGGGATGTATTTTAACCATTTTAAAATAATTTTATTTTTTTAAACGTTTAAAGGGTTTTTTCCTGATATTCTCCCTTTAAGACTTGGAGAATGAGTTGTTTAATTTGTAAGAACCTGCTGGAGCAATGTTAAATAAACAAGTTTAAGCTATACTTGTACTTTTTTTAAGTAAATTGTGTTTAATGATAATAATGATAATAATATTTCCAATGTTATTGCATGCAGGCTTTTTTTAATAAAATATATTATAATATTTAATGGATTGAGTCAATAGTTGGGATTTATTAATATGAATATCTACTTATAAAGAATTTAAGGACAACATCAAACAAACATAGTCATGAACACATTGTAAATTAATATAGTTTTCACAGTGGGTATCTGAATATTCTTTGAACCCAGTACATTGTTATTTATAAAATTGATGGACAAGATTCTGTCTGTTTTAGCATAGAATGTATTGTACACTAGAATTACATTCTACTTTTGGTTTAACTGTTATAATATTTCAGATTTTTCTTTCCATTTCAGCATTGCAAAAATATATAAAGTTAGCGACTATATACAAATAGCTTCTATACACAATATAAAAGAAGTCACTTCACACTAGTCCATATGAATAACAATGAATAATTTGATCATTTGTTACCATAATGAATATAGATTTTGCATCTTTGTATACTTTTTTAATGGGTTTAAGGCCTTTTCAAAACATTTCAGGTTATATTATGGCATATCCAGTTTTATTGGTGGAGGCAGACCTCAGAAGATCCGCTGTCTTTTTGCAAGTAACTGGCAGATTTCTCAAAGTTTTTGAAGTGAGCGTGACTCAAACCTATAACCTTAGCAGTGAGAGGTTACAGTGATCTTGAAACAATGCCTAATAGATCACTCGTCCATGAAGGACACTCTTGTTTGTATTTAAATGGCAATGAAATGTAAAAGTTCTTTTTGTCATTATGTCATGTTTTTCTACAGAAACCAAGTTAGTGACAGAAGTTAATGAATGCCTCTCATACATACACAAACTTCTTATTGACAACAAAATGTATTTTCATTAATGGAAAATGTTTATAATGCAAAACAAATGCTAAATCCAGTCTATGAATGCTGAATGTAGTAAAAATTGCTGTTAAATAAATGAAATGCAAATATATCGGAAATAATATGCATTTTGAATGCAAATGTTATGTATTTCCGAGTCCTCAGGAACTGCAAATTGCTGCTTAATGCAAAACAGTAGTCTCAGATAGCTACATTCATGAATGGACTTAATGCAAAGCATAATAAAGCAGGAAAGTAGGTTGTCTTGGTTGCAGGCAAGATATTTTTGTTGTTACTTTTATTAATATTGTTTGTTTTAATAAAAAAAAAATATTGTCTGTCATAACCACAATGGTGGTCTAGTTGTAGAGGGTCTGCCTTATATTAGGCCAAAGGCCATGGTTTGATCCCATGTCAGGTCATACCAAATGGTACTAGAAGCTTCCTCGCCTAGCGCCCAGCATTTAGAAGCTAGTTTTAGGTCTGGTCAGCCTGGTGTCAGCATAATGTGGCTGGGTGGGATAGCATACAATCTTTCTGTAGCATGATACTCCAGTGTGACAGCACTCTGAATACTGTCTCAAGTAGACACCTTCGCAATATATATGACTGAAAATTTGTGGTAAACGATGCTAAACACCATACAACAACAATTACCTGTCTTACTGAAACTTCATAGTTGAAGGTTATGAATACTTATTATTCTTGATTTTTTAAAATATTACAAATACTATTCATCAGAAAGATGTAGTAATAGAGTGCCCGCCTTGCATGCAAAATATAATGGGTTAGATAAGTAGCAAAAATGGAACATTAGAAGGACAGTGAACTTGCTAACCAGATTTAGCAGAATGTTGTTCATAACTTCTATAACAAAATCATGAAAATGTATAAATCACTAGTATTCCTTTCCTCTTTTCCTAACCAAACTTGGTACCAAGCTATATCTCTGTTATAATATAAGCTTGAAACTTATAATTTACTTAGTTGGGGAAGTTGTTATCCTAATTCAGTTTAAATCATTTTCACTATCTAAATAGAGTTGTATTTCTTTAAGCTAGTAAAGTAATCAAATGGCATGTTTACATACTTCTATAATCTGGTAACATAATCAAACTTGGTAACATATAGCTAGCTGCTACCTCCATTATCTGATAGCATAATCCAACTTGAAAACATAGCTAGCTGCTGTACTCTGTCTGTACTAGAATAATGCAACATAATCAAAATTGGTAACATAGCTAGCTGCTGCACTCTGGCTGTACTAGAATAATGCAACATAATCAAACTTGGTAACATAGCTATCTGCTATACTCTGTCTGTATTAGAATAATGCAACATTATCAAACTTGGTAACATAGCTAGCTGCTGTACTCTGTCTGTACTAGAATAATGCAACATAATCAAAATTGGTAACATAGCTAGCTGCTGCACTCTGGCTGTACTAGAATAATGCAACATAATCAAACTTGGTAACACAGCTAGCTGCTGTGCTGTGTCTGTACTAGAATAATGCAACATAATCAAACTTGGTAACATAGCTAGCTGCTGTACTGTGTCTGTACTAGAATAATGCAACATTATCAAACTTGGTAACATAGCTAGCTGCTGTGCTGTGTCTGTACTAGAATAATGCAACATAATCAAACTTGGTAACATAGCTAGCTGCTGTACTGTGTCTGTACTAGAATAATGCAACTTTATCAAACTTGGTAACATAGCTAGCTGCTGTACTGTGTCTGTACTAGAATAATGCAACATAATCAAACTTGGTAAAATAGCTAGCTGCTGTACTGTGTCTGTACTAGAATAATGCAACATAATCAAACTTGGTAACATAGCTAGCTGCTGTACTGTGTCTGTACTAGAATAATGCAACATAATCAAACTTGGTAATATAGCTAGCTGCTGTACTGTGTCTGTACTAGAATAATGCAACATAATCAAACTTGGTAACATAGCTAGCTGCTGTATTCTGTCTGTACTAGAATAATGCAACATAATCAAACTTGGTAACATAGCTAGCTGCTGTGCTGTGTCTGTACTAGAATAATGCAACATAATCAAACTTGGTAACATAGCTAGCTGTTATTCTGTCTGTACTAGAATAATGCAACATAATCAAACTTGGTAACATAGCTAGCTGCTGTTCTGTGTCTGTACTAGAATAATGCAACATAATCAAACTTGGTAACATAGCTAGCTGCTGTACTGTGTCTGTATTAGAATAATGCAACATAATCAAACTTGGTAACATAGCTAGCTGCTGTTCTGTGCCTGTACTAGAATAATGCAACATAATCAAACTAAGTTAGTTGAACGCATTATCAATTTCAAACCTTGGTGGCAGTGTGGTAACAATAAAGAAGAGGATTAGTTGTAACATATTTGACTCCAATACCATGATCTGGTAACAAAATGTAATCATATGCTACTATTCCTATAATCTAGTGACATGATCAAGCTTCATAATTAGGACGACATTATTATTTATAACCATATTATAATTCTGGTAACAAAAAAATAATAGTATTAATAAAGTAATATTCCTACATTTTGGGTAACATAATTAAGCTTGGTGACAACTAATAACTAATAATAATCTGTGAACTTAATGCACAATGATTCTGTAATCTGTAATCCTAATGCACAATGATTCTGTAATCTGTAATCATAATGCACAATGATTCTGTAATCTATGAACATAATGCACATTAATGATTCTGTAATCTGTGAACCTAATAGACAATGATTCTGAAATCTGTGAACATAATGCACATTAATGATTCTGTAATCTGTGAACCCATTGCACAATGATTATGTAATCTGTGAATCCAATGCACAATGATTCTGTAATCTGTGAACCTAATGCACAATGATTCTGTAATCTGTGAACCTAATGCACATTAATGATTCTGTAACTTGTGAACCCATTGCACAATGATTCTGTAATCTGTGAATCCAATGCACAATGATTCTGTAATCTGTGAACCTAATGCACATTAATGATTCTGTAACTTGTGAACCCATTGCACAATGATTCTGTAATCTGTGAATCCAATGCACAATGATTCTGTATTCTGTGAACCTAATGCATAATGATTCTGTAATCTGTGAACCTAATGCACAATGATTCTGTAATCTGTGAACCTAATGCACATTCATGATTCTGTAATCTGTGAACTTAATGCACATTAATGATTCTGTAATTTGTGAACATAATGCACATTAATGATTCTGTAATCTGTGAATCCAATGCACAATGATTCTGTAATCTGTTAACCCAATGCACAATGATTCTGTAATCTGTGAACCTAATGCACATTAATGATTCTGTATTCTGTGAACCTAATGCACATTAATGATTCTGTAATCTGTGAACGTAATGCACAATGATTCTGTAATCTATGAACCTAATGCACATTAATGATTCTGTAATCTGTGAACCTAATGCACAATGATTCTGTAATCTATGAACCTAATGCACAATGATTCTGTAATCTATGAACCTAATGCACAATGATTTTGTAATCTATGAACCCAATGTACAATGATTCTGTAATCTATGAACCCAATGCACAATGATTCTGTAATCTATGAACCTAATGCACATTAATGATTCTGTAATCTGTGAACCTAATGCAAATTAATGATTCTGTAATCTGTGAACCTAATGCACAATGATTCTGTAATCTATGAACCTAATGCACAATGATTCTGTAATCTATGAACCTAATGCACAATGATTCTGTAATCTATGAACCTAATCAGAGACATAGACGCAGAGACTCGAAGGTGCAGGTCTTTCTCGCGATAACTCGTAAACACCTATTGTTCTCAATCATGTGACCGTGATCTCCGCCATATTTGATCTGGTTTCCTGTCTTATTATTGGGAGAATGAACAGATTATAAAAATAATGACCAGCACATTGCTGTGACAAAGACTGAACCTTTAAAAGATAAACAACTGTGTTTGTATGTGTGTCCATCATGTTCAAAAGAGCTAAAGACAATACTAGTATCTGGATTCCGTGTTCTTGTTACAAAAAAGCATGGGATAAATACTGCAAAAGGTATTTTAATTTAAACTTATTTTTCCGAAGCTCCCTACACAAGCTTATTTATAACATTTTTTAATAATACGCTTTTCAATTAATAATAGATTTATCAGTGAATCATTTATGATAATTCCGCTGTTAAAATCAATGATTTTTCTTTTTTTTGTGGAGGGCAGTAGTCCAGTCAATAATCTATTACAATCACAACTCACATTTTTCAAAACTATTTAGTCCACTTTGAGTAAAGATATCAGAATAAATATTTCTGCATTCTTGCAATTCACCTAATACATGACGATAGTAAAAAAAACTTAAATATAATACTGAAATAAAGTTTTTGTAAGTTTAACAAAGTCGCATTTAAACCCACTTGAATAAAAAAGAATTGCAAAATTGTCTTTTCCAAATCATAAAAGTCGACACTTCTAATAAGCATATTGAAATAAAAATTTCTGCACTCTTTCAACATACTAAATTCATAATGATAATAAAAAAATAATAAAAAAACATAACAGCGAAAAATAGTTTTGCAAGTTTAATGAACAACTGTTAAAGAATAGTTGGTGGGGAATGGGTTGATTTCAGCACTTATGACTTTTCTTGAGAATCACGATTCAAAAACACTAACAATCAATCTAATACACTAAATAAAGAAAATTATGATAATATAATTAAAAAAATACTTAAAATTTCTCTATTTTTCAAAAAAAAAACATCAAGACGATCTGCCTTGTATTGTTATTTCAATATGGCTGACGATGACACTATAACTGAATCACGTGACTCTCAGGATTTCTCCGGGATGTACGTTATTTTAAAAATAGCCACTATAGCAGAAGAACAGGCTTCCAGTCTCTGCGTCTATGTCTCTGACCTAATGAACAATGATTCTGTAATATGTGAACTCATTGCACAATGATTCTGTAATATGTGAACCCATTGCACAATGATTCTGTAATATGTGAACATAATGCACAATGATTCTGTAATCTGTGAACATAATGCACAATGATTCTGTAATATGTGAACATAATGCACAATGATTCTGTAATCTATGAACCTAATGCACAATGATTCTGTAATCTGTGAACATAATGCACAATGATTCTGTAATCTGTGAACATAATGCACAATGATTCTGTAATCTGTGAACATAATGCACAATGATTCTGTAATCTGTGAACCTTATATACAATGATTCTGTCATCTGTGAACATAATGCACAATGATTCTGTAATATGTGAACCCATGGCACAATGATTCTGTAATCTGTGAACATAATGCACAATGATTCTGTAATCTGTGAACATAATGCACAATGATTCTGTAATATGTGAACCCATTGCACAATGATTCTGTAATCTGTGAACATAATGCACAATGATTCTGTAATCTGTGAACCTAATATACAATGATTCTGTCATCTGTGAACCTAATATACAATGATTCTGTCATCTGTGAACATAATGCACAATGATTCTGTAATCTGTGAACATAATGCACAATGATTCTGTAATCTGTGAACCTAATATACAATGATTCTGTAATCTGTGAACATAATGCACAATGATTCTGTAATCTGTGAACCTAATATACAATGATTCTGTAATCTGTGAACCTAATGCACAATGATTCTGTAATCTGTGAACCTAATGCACAATGATTCTGTAATCTGTGAACCTAATATACAATGATTATGAAATCTGTGAACCTAATATACAATGATTCTGTAATCTGTGAACCTAATGCACAATGATTCTGTTCAGGGGTATACATATGATCACCACAACTATCAGTTTAAATCTGTAAGACTTTGTAATGGAATTTCAAAACTGATAAGTCACATAATAGGAAATTATTGCAGATAAACAGATTCCGGTATAAGTTTACAAGTTGGATTGACTTATTACAATGTACCGCTTGTGTGAAAATTAATTTATTCCTCAAATATTGTATCAATTTATCATTACAGAAAGTTGTAAAGAAAATAAATGAAAGAGAAATCCGTTACCAGGTATGTGACAGTATTTATTTTACAGAGTATTTTAACTCATAGCAGCAGTGGGTCTGCAAAATGGCTTGCATAATTAAGTTTAGTTTATACTGATTTATTTAAGCTCAATTGTCAGAGCTTATATGAACTGTTCTCAATTCTGCTTCCTGGGTAGAACCTGTACTGAGTGTTGTTTTATATGAGGCATCGGGTCGAGTTGGGGATCGAATCCACAACCTCTGGTGTGAGCTGCCAACATTCTATCCATTACACTACCGCCCTGCTTATATAATATGATTTATCATATTGGAAAGATATTGTTTCATCTGTCCATCCACATGATATAAAAGCTGCAGCCATGGTCTAGCAGTAAAGTGTCAGCATGGAATGCGGAAGGTCATGAGTTTGGTCCCTGACTTGGTCATACCAAAGACTTCAAAAATGGTATATAGAAGAAGCTTCCTCTTTTGAAGCTCAGCATTAAGAGGATAGTTCTAGGTCTGGTTGTTAGAATACTGTCTCAGGTATACACTGCCGTGAAATATTGTTGAAAGCGACCCTAAACATACATCAACAACAACATAAACACCACACATCAACAACAACATAAAACACCATACATCAACAACAACATAATCACCATACATCAACAACAACATAAACACCCCACATCAACAACAACATAAACACCATTCATCAACAACAACATAAACACCATACATCAACAACAACAAAAACACCATACATCAACAACAACATTATCTCAACTCGACTTCACATTCTTCAACATCTAAAGGCCAACAAATGGTACTGGGTACTTAATTTGGAGTTAACCAAACGAAATATACAGAACCTTCTGTGAATATTTGTTTTGAGTGAGGTTTAACACCATTTCAACACATTACAGGTTATATGTTGGTTGGTGGAGAAAGTTCCAAGATCCATTTTTTATACCTGAATCTATCGTAACAGGCAAACTTTCTTACATAAAACCTATGTCTTCACAGGAGAGAGGTTAATAATATGGTGACAAAGGTTAATGATCTGGTGACAATACCTTAAACTGCCCGACCTGTGCAGATTTAAAAATGTATTAAATAATCATTGTGGACTGAGTTGATGTATCATTTTTACCTCAATAATTTCCTATTTACTTCAAATATTATAATCCATTTATTTTATGTCGTACTGCTTAACCATGTGACTGATCTCCAATTATTATACCGTCAGGCTGTGATGCGGGATCTTATTAGGCGCTACATCATGGCAAAGCAGCGCAGTCCGCAGCGTGGGGATGGTGTCACTGAAGATGACGTTAACGAGTTGAAACAGGATATATCCTCCTTCAGATATGAGCTTCTGGAGATATTACGCAATAATGGCATGAAAACTCCAAACGTGAACTCTGCGAAACCTTCGAGTAAGAAGAACCTTCTCCGTTACTGGAAAAAGTTTGCAGATAGCGAAAGCTTTGACAGCTTGAGTAGCTTTCCTGAGTATCCAGCTACTGATCTAACCTGAGTAGCTTTCATGAGTATCCAGCTACTGACCTGACCTAAGTAGCTTTTCTGCTTAGTATTCAGCTACTGACCTGACCTGAGTAGCTTTTCTGTTTGGTATCCATCTACTAGTTTAAAATGTTGACATTTTGTCAAATAAACCCACTTTACAGCTGAACTACTATTTGCTGATAGGTTGAATTTCATCCATCTTACTTTACTGTCTGTCAAGTTTTACGGTTGAAGTTGCATTATTAGCCACTTAAATGTTATTTTTGTGGTTGGTAATCTATTTTTAGCATTGACCTCAGATTTACCGGCAGCTTTGTCCACTTCATGGTAGAAATATCGTGGAATCCACTCCATGGTTGTCATTCTATTTTTAGGATTGAAGTTATGCCATTTTTCAATTTATGGTTGAATAGTTTATAAATTGCGGGAAGGTTAAAGTTCATCTGAAAGACCATTTATATCCAGCCATGGAAGCACTAGTTTATCAACTATATTAATAATTTTGACAAACCCTGTGATATGGCTTACTGTTGTAAAAAATAGCTACATTTGTATTTTATAAATTAATGTTCGTTGTTACGGTGACTGATTTTGAGAAATATTAATATCCGTTATTATATATATTAATATATATATATATATATATGTTTTTCTATTGTATAATATTTTTAAATATAGAAATTTGTAGTTATATACAAAGATCTCTGCTTTATGAATAGTTAATGTTAATGTGACTTGTACATTTAGATTTTACCCATCCATTTTGACATTACTGCTGAAATAAATTGAGATATTTCTGTAGAAACTGTTTAATATCCATTTGTCAAGTATTATTATTAGGTCAGTCAGTGCAGATTTTTGTTGGAATAAATGGAAAAAATGGCTATGGAGCTCCGTTATAAAAAACAGGATCATATAGTTCTTGTGATTTTGTAAAATTTCATTAAAACTCCTCTTTTTTAAAATTTATTTAATTTTTAATCCTGTTTGTATAATGTTATATAAAATTGTGTAACTATATTGAAAATCAAAGTTCTCTCGGTTAAAGAATAGCTTGTGATAGTAATATTTGATTGTTTTTTCTCACCAAGTTAAATGGATTGTCAGAATAATCTACACTGGCTGTACATAGTGTTGCATAGTTACAATGTTTGTCACTTTGTCTTGATTCTTGGTGTTCATATGTTGACAAGGATCACAGCAATCTGGATAGTTTCATTCTTCATTTTCTTTACTCGAAATTTACTTTGAAAATCATGATAGTTGATTTAGAACATTTATTGCCTTTTTACCTCTCAAGTAAATGTTTTGTGCTAATTATTTACATAATATCAATTGAGCATAGAAACACTAATTGTATCAAAGATTCTTTTTTTATTAGTTGATTTTTTTAAAAAAAAACTTTATGCAGGATATTCTAATGATGAACTTCATGCAGTGCTTGAATGATATGATATTAATTCTATAACTATTACATGCATATATACTAATCTTAAACATTTGTATTTTAGTCTTATATAAGCAATTAATACATTTTAAGGAACTCATATTACAGTCAGATAATTGTTTTTTGTAATTCTCAAAAAGAAAAATTTTAGTTGCTGAGATGCAATAAATGACAAATTATGCATCAGAATTGTTGTTATGTTTTATCTTTATGACGAGATTGAATCTAACCTTCTAACTGGGTAAATCTTCAATTTCTCATGCTGTACCTTTGAAAAAATATTTAAAAAGAAATATGGAACAAAATGCCAAGAATGAAGATCAAACTGAGAAATATTTATATACTGTATACCCCCACCCTGCAATAAACGCCCCTATGGGGGCGATGCATTTTGTAAAAGTGGGCTTTTGTATCGGTACTAGAAATAAAAAAAACTATTTTGTATAAATTGTCAGTTACATGCCATGAACCAGGCAGTAAGTAATAAGGCATTCCATTATAGAATATTTAAACCAGACTTGAAATTGGTCTGTAATTATTTTGATTAAGACCAACTTCCAGAGGGATAAGTCAAATTTTATTTTAATAGAAATGGGGGTGGGGGGGGGTGCGTTTATTCGAGGGGCTGGTATATGGTACTGTGGTTCACCTTGTTGTTAAGCTTTCATACGTACCTGTACCGCAAACGTACTACCGTTTTATCACAGTTTTATCACATAGTATGAGTATTGTAGACACAGCAGTAACAGACATGTTTTACGTTCGTACATTTTTAGAAAAGAACCTTTTAACCTGATATTGTTATGTCTTTATATATCACTTTCTTCACAGTAAAAATTATCTTTTTTGAAGTTTGATGAGCATTCAAGTAAAATATTAGGATATAATGATATGTTTATATACATGTATAATATCATGTGCCTGATTTGTAGCGAGCCAAAATAGTTAAAAACCATATCAGGTGTCTCTGACTGAATGGATACCAGTATATGATTGTACATTGTAATATTTACTATTATAAAATAAAAAAAAAAAAGCTTTTTTGATAATAACATTTTTTATTTTATACTGAAATGGTCTAAATTTATGCAATTACATGTGTAATCAACATTAATATAAATTGGTAGAAGAAATTTTGCTAGACAAGCATTGAGTCTACAGCCAGCAATAATAATTAGAAAATCATATCAGCTATAATTGTACTATTTAGTGATAATAAAAGACTTAACTTGATTTACAATTACATCTTAAGCTTGAAACAATTAACGTCACATAGGTTTCGTGTCATGCAAAATTAGAAATACTTGTAAAAAAAATTTGACAAATTTCTGAAATATTTTTTGAAATGATTTTTCAGAATTTCTGTATGTGTAATTTTTATGTTTAGCAAATTGATAACGGGATATGTTTTATGAATAAAATAACAGGATAACTATTTTTATAACCTTAGGTTTGCAGGATAAAAAAATATCGACATCGTTAGAATTGATTTAATAAAATTTGATGAACTTGATAATATTTGACCAAAACATTCTTTAAAACACGACAGCATTACTGTTTATCAGTCTTCAAATATATTTTTTTATCATTAGACACAAAGTTAATTAATGTTGTTAACAAAAAAACTTGTTAAATAAAACACAAATTTCTGTTTCCTCATCTGCTGGCTTTTGAAAAATTGAAATAATCAGCACCAAACCTATTTTGATATGCAAATTAAAAAGATGCAAGGACACCCTAAATAACAAAATATTCTGAATGTGATTGACTTATTTTCCTATATTTACTGAAACAAAAAATGCTTATTGTTTGTGTTTATTGCGCTCATTTTACCATTTTTTCAAATTTTATAAAAGTGTTGTTTTCTTTAATATTTCATACCTTATAAAGAAATACATGTGAAGTATGTACAGTTTGACAAACTTTTCCATTTTACCTTAAATATGTTGCTTGGCTGAAACAGTTTTTCAACACGATCGTTTAGCTTCTTTACTTCAGCTTTTGTATCACCCCTTGTGTTTCACCCAAAGATGTCACTATGGTTACGAGGTCATTTTTTCTGCACCTTTTAACCCCAAGGTAAATTTTACACTTGATGACCTTGAATGACCTACTCTGGCATGCCTGTTACCTCCATGCTCTGTAGTTTACCATGTTTCAACTGTAGTTTACCATATTTCATTCCCGTATTGTCTTGTTTACAAAATTTTGTGACAACTCAAGAAAATCATTTCATTTTGATATGGCTGCGTTTCATAAACTGAAAGATGAAAAAGTTCAAAAGCATGCTTTGACTGATGTGTTCATTTTGGCAGTTATAATTATTATTTCATGTTTCAGTTTTTATAAACATTATTTTATTTTCTAATTTCAAGATACTTTAAATTGAATAAGAAAAAAATACTTTCATTTGTTTTTTAACATTTATAACAATTTCTCCTGTTATACTGCAAGATAATGTTAATAATTGCTAATTCAGAAAAAACTGTCTTAAACAGCCAGTCAGGGGAGGAGCAAAAGTGGTCCTTGTAAGACCAGTTATTGCTTAATACAGGTTAATTTGTTCTGAAAGCATTAAAATCAGAAATGGCAAATATGGCTGCTTAAGACAAGTGGCTACTTAATAGAGGTGACCGCTTGCACAGTTCGACTGTATTAAAATTAGTTTGATATAATTTTTTTTAAATAATGAATGACAAGAACAATAATGTAGTTCTGTTGTATTTATCATTGTAAGAAATGTCACAAAGTTTGCTAAACAAACAATATGAGCCACTCTCTACATGGCATGTCTGTATTTAATATTTTCAGAAGCATCCTGGGGTCATATTCACCAACCATTCTTAAGAATATTCTTAGACGTGAACTCAAGAATGAATTTTGAAAAACTCATTTAGAGGCCATCTTTTGAGACCAAATTTTGCAAGTGTGTAGGGACACCTGATATAAAGTCAAATAAACTCTTACAGTTATTCTATTGGTCATGGTAAACTAGGTATCTAAAGTTGAAATTTGTATTTTCAAGCTCAAGTCTTAAGAATAGTCTCAAGAATGTTTGGTGAATACAACCCCTGGTGCCAGGGAGACTGTATTACTTTCTCTATTACAGGCATGTTGACATTTTAAAGGTTTTCATAAATTCAGGTTCTATCCTCAATTTCTCTCTGGCAAATCAATCTGGAATTATTGTATTGACTCTCTTTATGTACCAGTTATTTGTTACCTCATCTCTCCTCCAGGCCAAGACATAGTAGAGAACAGTGGGGCTAAAGTGCCATGCATTTGTCCAGTCATCATTATCACAGTGCTATGGAAGCGTAGGAGTTTTACTGCATGCCAAAATAGCAGTAATTACAGTGGTGCTTGTTTATTTAAACTGGCCTGATTTTATTATAAATAACTGTTTGAGTTACCTACCCTTAAAATTGTCTAAATTTGCTGATCTTGTGCATGTCACAGATAGCACTGTCATTTTCAACAGATCTTAACCAAACTTAAACAGTAGTTATAAAACCATAAAAGAACCACCTCCTGCCCATTGGGGACTTATAGCATAGCTTTGACCAGCAAAGTGTCTGCAAAACTCTGCATGGCATTTACCTGGGCTCTACGGAGAGAGAAATCCAAGTTGCTGCTATGTCCCAGTCTGAGGAGGGCAGAGGTTACAACTGAATGGTGCCTTAAAAGCATGTACACTTTCCTTTACTTAAACATTCTTCTTTATCTTGAAATTGTATGCGGGAAAACGCAGCTGTTCACATACAGGATCTAGCGTAAGATACACACACCTAAAGTGGGGAGATCCCCAGTGACATTCAGCTTGAATAAACAAAAAAATACCAGTTGGTATCTGAAATTTAATTTGGCTCCTGTTAAATCATCAACATTTAACTAAAATATTTTAAACTTGTTTTTTATTTTAAGTTTTTAACTATTAAAGTGATGTTAGTAAAAGAAGAGCCTGATCAATATAATCATTCCCCCCCCCCCCCCCCCACCCCACCCCCAACCCTCACCTTTGTAACCATACTTGTTCTGAGTATTATATATTTTTAATTGTTGGCACCAGATTTTTGTGCAAACTGTACACTGGCCAAAACTTTCTCTCGGTGTCAATATTTTGACAATTTGCATCAACCCATGGCAGAGCATCAAACTCAGGATACGAGAGCCATGCCGGGCTTTGTTCCTCCACCATGACCTTATGTGGTGTTCTTGAGCAAGGTGCACTTTTCTGCAAATGCCTAAAGTACTGGTCCTACCCAGGAAGACTTTGAGCATGATTTGTCTAAGTTGTAATATTGTAACTTGTTTCACAATTAAAGTAAAATAAATAAGTTTGAACTACCGGTAATGACAAATGTCGAATAATTAATAAACAAATAAAAACTAAAAGGGTGAATGATATTTTTTTAAGTTTTTTTTTTTATTTTACATTACAAGAAGCACCTTGGGTAATTGTATAATAATACAATACAATAAAATCGGAAACAAAATTTCTACACGAGTATTTGTTTTTAAAATGTCTGAGGTGTAATGGAATGGTGGGGGACATAATTGTGGTTTGTGACATTTAACATGCTGATATTTTTGTTAAATGGCAATTTTTTTCTCGTCTTTTTGAAAAAAAATGAAGAGCTATTGTGATGACCCTGGTGGCAACGGCGGCTTCATTGTTGTCGTCTGCCAGTTATTGTTTTATGTTAAGCTCGCTTTTTCTCCGATTCTGAACAAGCTACCCATGGTGACTAAACTTCATAAACTCATTAATGGACTTTGATAAAGATGAGAGACTGCACCCACTTGTGGTGCTCTTGTTGAAATCTGTTTTTGAGATTGGTGAACCCATGTTTTAACAATTGTTATTAACAGGATTGTTTTCACCTAGTTTGCTGGATTTTACTGATATACATTTCTTTAATAACTTTCAGCATGATTTTGCATGTTACCTTACATCCAATGCATGTTTTGCATGAATATAATACATGTTAATAAAGCATTTATATGTTTCCTCTTAATGTTTGATTACAGATTCATTCTGCAGGCCTGATTGGTCCAATCAATAGATTCGTTTCAGAGGTGATTGGTCCAATCAATAGATTCATTCCGGAAGTCTGACTGGTCTAGTCAATAGATTCATTCTGGAGGTGTGATTGGGCCAATCAATAGATTCATACTTGAGGTCTGATTGGTCCAATCAATAGATTCATTCTGGAGGTCTGATTGGTCCAATCAATAGATTCATTCCGGAGGTCTGATTGGCCCAATCAGTAGATTCATCTCAAAGGCCAGATTTGTCCAATCATTAGTTATATGTAGGTGAAGGAAGCTAGAGACGGTCCTGTCGTATGGAAGTGAAATTGTTGAATAAACCCTCATTTTGATCATCTTAGATGCTTGCTTTTCTAACCCAGCTTTTGTTATAAAACATGGACATGGGGGTCTTTATAAATTTACTCCCAGTGCATTGATTGATCTCCTCAATAGTTAAATATTCACCTAAGTATATAATTTAATTCAGAATGCCCTTCTATACTTATATGAACAACTACTACTCATGCATTCTTGCATATGGCTTTACATGAAAAAGCTATTGATAGAAATTGGGATTTGAAATTGGTTTGTTATAATACATTTAACCAATAATTCCAGTATTTAACCAGTCTTACTGTATACTGCCAGGCTGCTCTTCCCTTCATGACTATAGGTACTGCATATGTCATGTTTGATATTTCCTGGTAATTATTGTACAAATTATGTAAATTTGAAAATGGACTGTTTCCCCCATTCATTAATACTGCCTCATGATCTGCCATGTAGGAACCGTGGTTCCTGTAGATGTGAAGGTTTTAGGAGTTGTTGGCCCACTGACTATACATGCATCTGTTAAATTCCATGTAACTTCTAATTGGTTTAGATATTGATCTATTTTCTCATTCCTAGAGCGATTTCATTGGCTTAGGAAGAAGGTCAAAATCTACTGACGGTCGTAACGTTCCATGTAAAATAGAATGTTCTATTTTGAAAAATCTGAGTGATTTATTTTGCTGACAAAGTAGGACAACATCTAAGTCTCTGTTCATATTTCCTGCTGACAATATGCATACATTGTACGTTGTATGTGTTAAACAATGGCCTGGATATAGTGTAATAAAACAGTAGGTTAATACGGTAGAAAACTAAAAATTGCTCATCGATTCTTAATAAGTTATAATTGATGAAAAACACCCATTATGATTATTTGACCTTTATAATCAAACGTACATTCATTAAAAATGATTTATGAATTTTTTTGCTTGTGGTCATGCATTTTATATCTTGGTGATTTTCTTCATAATTATTTGAAATTCTCAAATCTTCACGATACATTATCGTGAAACAATAGAAACATCAATATTTGTCACCTCAAGAATCTATTTTGTTTCAATATTTAGCATCATTTTTATGCCATCGCGGGCTAATAGATGATCAGTTAACCCAACCACTCATTCCTAAGAACTTGGTAGATTAACCACAGTACTTGAGCACGCTCATCTCTGCAGGTAACGGATCCCACTTGAATCAGCAGTGAGAGACAAATGACAATGAAAGGCAATGTCATATTTCAATCATCGCAGAGATAGTGGCTGGGCATGGATTCAAACTCATTACTACTGGATTGACAGTCAGATGCACTACCGACTGAGCTAACCGTGCCAAACTCACCTGAAGAGTTGGAGTATATAAATCTGAAATACTACCAGTAGTAGTGTGATTAGAATTACTGCTGTCATTAGAATATGTTGCTATTTTCGATGCAAATGATAAGTTTCATATTTTGCTAATCTGTTGGTGTATTTTTTTGCATACTTTCTTATTTAACAATTAATCTTAATCTGATGTAGGCATTTGTTTCATACAAATATGTATATCTTATGCAGACAATTTCTGCAATTTTTTTTATTTTTTTTTCAGATCGTAGGTTGTCCAGGAGAAAAAATCAGAGGCGCTCGCTAGAACGATTAAAAAAGTCATTCACAATGGGAAATATAACAGAAATGATGACAGAGCAACAAAATGTTACTGATAAGTTTGGTACTTTCCGACCGGCTCCTGTGACTGAGAGCTGCTCCAATGAAATTCCAGAGACAATTATAGAAGAAGCTGAATCCTCAAGCTTGAGTGCAGGCTCCGATAAAAGAAGACAATCAAATCATTCGGTCAAGAAAATAGAAACATTGGCTGACGTTGTCGAGAGTTCTTCGGAATCAAATAATTCGAATATGTCACCCCTGCACAGAGATGGTATGAATGCAAAGCCGACCTCGAGTTTTATCTACACAGAGTCGCAAACATTTCTAGTGAGTAGAGAAGACATTCCAATCTGCCACAGTCCAGCCATGAGTAGGACAGAACATGGCGGGTTTGACACAAGTATGACTAATTCAAACTTTGAGCCGCCAATTTCTGAAGGTGAAAATGGAGATGATTCGTTACAAAACTTTATGAATTCCAATTCAGTGATGGGGAATAATAGTAAAGTACAGCCTACAAATAATGAAAATTTTGAGCGAGCTATTAGTTTTTTGTTAGAATCTAAAACGCGCAAGACCCCAGCTGTTGTGAAACGTGTAAAGTTTAACAAATGAAGAAAAGTGGGGAAACAACAATTTTGTCATTAGTTGTCTGTCCATGTTTTAATTTTGCCATGTGTTCATAACCATTACACATGAATTTAGTTTATGCATACAGTTATTAAACTTAGTTATATAAATCCTGTTAAAATACAGTAACGTGGGTCCAAAAAATTTTTTTAACACTTTCTTAGGGTAACTTCAGTTGAGTGTCCAAAACATAAAAGCTACTTAAACAGGCATGCAAAAAAAGAAATTTCATGTGTTGAAATCACTTTTTAGGTCACCTGAGACTTTGTTTCAAGGGACCTTTTGCAATCACCTTTTGTCTAGCGTCGTGCATCCATACACAATTGACATTTTTTACTTCTTCTCAAAAACCATAAGCTCAATCATAATGAAATGTTGTATGCAGCTTTGGTACTAAAGTGTGAATCAAAATTGTGAATTGCATGGTCACCACCTGCTTGGGGCCTTGGGGGTGGGGCCAAAACTGTCAAATTCAAGGTAAACTTTGAAAATCTTCTTCTTAATATAGGAAGCACTGGGAAACAAATGGTGAGCATAATATAGACGTATATGAGTCCTTTATAAAATCTGTGAATTGCATGCCTTTGGGTCTCAAAGTTTGGCCCTTCGGGTGGGGCCTTGGTGGGGCAAACTTTACTAAATCTATATAAGAGAAATTGAAAAAAAAATGTTATTTCTTATGACTGAATAGACTTATGTGAAAGTTTTTTGGATAATCATGGTGACCGTTTAAGGCCCATGGGCCTCTTGTTATAATTTTAATATGGCACAATAATATATGCAGCTTGCATACCAAATGGTGAAACAAAGGTAAATATGAAACACACAAGCACACATAAGCAATTAATTTTTCATAAGGATGTCTTGAAACAAACTGTTATTTATCAATTAACTTAATTACTTATTAAAGGCTATGCAAGTTTACAATTCTGGATGAGATGATAATAAATAAAAACTTAAAAAAAGAGCTAAAAATTAATTTGTTTCTTTGAAAGAAAATTTAATCAGCTATTCAAATAAAAAGATTTTTTTTTTTCTTTTAAGTGTTTAAATTTGTTTGTTGATTTTGGAACAAAATGATCCAACAAATCATATGACTTCAATTGACCTGACACAGGCTATCAATCAAACAAGTCCAATCAGAGATCAGTATCATTTCTAGGACCTTAGACAAATGGTATCTACGTAAACACTGCTTGTATTAACTTGGACAAACAATGCAATATGGGGGTTAGGTGGAATGATAATTGCTTCACATTGGGACAATTGAATCCAATATATTGGTTACTTATTGTTTAATGTTGTTGTTGTTGTATGGTGTTTAGCATCGCTTTCAACAATTTTTCAGTCATATCGCGACGGTGTCTACTTGAGACAGTATTCTAAGCGCTGTCACACTGGAGTATCATGCCGCAGACACATGGTATGATACCCCACCCAGTCACATTATACCGACACCGGGCCGACCAGACCTAGAACTCTCCTCTTAATGCTGAGCGTCAAGCGAGGAAGCTTCTAGTACCATTTTTAAAGTCTTTGGTATGACCCGGCTGGGGATTAAACCCACGACCTTCCGCATGCAAGGCGGATGCTCTACCACTAGACCATGCCGCGGTCTTATTGTTTAATCTGCCGGGCTCGATTAGCTCAGTCGGTTACGCGTCTGACTATCAATCCAGGAGTCATAAGTTTGAATCCCTGCTGGTCTCAGTCTCTGTGATGATTGATATACGACATTGTGTCTAATTATCATTCGTCTCTCACCGCTGATTCAATAGGAAAAGTTACTTGCGGAGATGGGGTGTGCTTGAGTACTGGTTAACCTTTCAGGATCCCAGGAAACAATTGTTAGGTTAACTGATTGTCTGTTAGCCCTCAATGGCATAAAAATGGTGCTGAATATTCAATCAATCGATCAATCAATCAATCAATCAATATTGTTAAATGTGGTTCATCTAAGGAAGAGTTTGAATGTTGAGATAAAGGCCTTCAAGCAGCGTGTATCAGGTATTTATTATTAGAATAAACCTGATGTGGGTGTCAATAAAAGAAGTTAATAATCCAAGCAGCGATCAATATTGTTTCCAAGGCTGCCATTCTGCCTTAAACAAGCTAACAGTATGTAAGTAAACACTACCTTCACTTGGATAACCAATACTACATGGCCAGAGGACAGACTGCGACAGTCGCTCTTGTGTCGGGTCAATTGGGATTCTGTTTGGATGTCAACGTGATAAATCCGTTAATATTTTTGACATTTGAAATTTCAAATTTTTCTTTTCAGTTTTAGATGGTAATATTTGTAGACATTCATAGCGACTCCCCACCCCACCCTTTCCAACTCTGCCTTTAAATGATAAAATAGAGAATAGTTATTAACACAAACGGTAACATTGCTTCATACAAAAGATACACAAAAGTTTATGTTTTGTTCTGCGGGGTCCTCCGTAGCTGAGTGGTCCAAGGCACACATCTTAGATCATTTGCCTCTCACCACTAAGGTTGTAGGGCTGATTCCTGCTCGCTCCAAAAACTTTATGTGAGAAAGTTTACCAGTTATTTGCGGAATGACGGTGGTTCTTATTAGATTTATTCTCAGGTCTTCCCCGCCAATAAAACAGAACATGCCATAAACAAAACCGAAACTGCACGACGATGGCATTGAGAAATATGATTCTGTCACAGCAACTTCCTTTGCCTGACACATTATTATTTTTTAAATGGATTTTTCTTTACTCTTATAATAAATTTCTTTCAGAATGAGGTATAGAATAAAAAGATCATTTTAAAGTGTTTTATACAATATGGGAATATATTGTACAAAACACTGTAAAATAACATTATATTATACTCTGGCATATTTTGTAGAATTACCATTAATTGCTTCTGTAAGAATATAGCTAAAGATCGTATCGTACATTATTATGTTTATGGAAGATACAGATTTTTAAATTTTGATGAATATATGATTATTATTAGCGTGTGCCCAGGACACTGAAAAATATGTAGTTTTTTATGCCCCTTCTATCTAATTTGTTTTGTTTGATTATTTAGTGTCATTTTTAAGCCATCACGGGCTAACAGATGATCAGTTAACCTAATTATTCTGTCCTGGGATCCTGATGGTTAACCAGTACTCAAGCACATCCATCTTTGCAAGTAACTGATAACTTTCCCACTTGAATCAGCAGTGGGATATGATTGACAATGACACTTAATGTTGTATATCAACCATCATGGAGGCTGGCTGGTTGGGTATTTGAACTCATGACCCCTGGATTGATTTTCACAATGTGCTATTGACTGATCTAACCAGACCTGACCTTGCCATTCGAAAAATGATGATGGGGCAATAAACGTCTGTCCATCCTTGCGTCCGTTGATTTTCAATGAAAAACTTCTAAAACTTGATGTGTAGCTGTATAATAGTAAAATACAGGCCAGTTTAGATATTTGTCAACATTGGTCAAATTTTACAGAGGTTCTCCGTGACTGAGTGTTCTAAGTCGCCATCTCAAGATCATTTTCCTTTCACCGCTAAGGTCATAGGTTGAGTCTCGCCCGCTCTAAAACATTTATGTGAGAAAGTTTCCAGTTAATTGCAGAAGAACAGTGGTTATACTAGTCCAAGGTCTTCTTTCATCAGTAAAACTGGATATGCCATATTTTAAAGATTTTACAGGTTACCAATTTTTTGTAAAATATTGATTTCCAATTAATAAAATAGTCTGTGTTGAATTAATACTTAGTATAAAAGTGTATTATTGTAAAATACAGGTGATATTCCATATATGTCAAATTTTCAGCATATGGTCTCTTTTTCAACTTAATTTTTTTAGTGAAATTTACAAACATAGAGTGGGGGTATCCATATTGTCCCATGGACACATTTCTGTTTAATGTAAATATTTGCTTCATTGTAAGTGTATGTTTATGTATCCTGTATTATGCTCATACAGACATTTACCTCATTCTGAAGGCTGTCCATATCATGTATTCATGTTTTTCTCATCATTCTGCGTTCTACCTTTCACATAATTCACAAGGAATGTACTAGTCTTTCAGTTGTACATAAACATGTGCAAGGTTTACGTTTTGGTTATATATGTCTTTCCTTTGAAATGTTGATTTATTTGTATGTATTTGATTAAATGCTAGTGATGTCATATTTTTAAAAACGCTATGTGTGTAATTATTCCAATGTGATTTCTTTGAAAATTTATCTAGTCAATTTTTGATAATATATTTGAAATGAATTTTTCGTTTTTAAAGGAAGTGTATCAGGATTATCCAAAATTTTGAATTTGCTAAAAACATTATTTTTTTTTCATTTAGTCATATCTATGTATACTCGCTGATCCAGTATGTCAATAAGGGTATAATATAAACATGACAAAATAGTACATTGTAAAGGTATTTCTGAACTTGGCTCACACATCCAGGTTGGATTAACATAGAATTAACATATAACTCATGATCGGAGGGTTGCAGGTTTGATCCTCCACGACTGTGTGGTGTCCTTGAAGACACTTTATTCTGCATATGCTTAGTACTGGTTCTACCCAGGAAGACTTTGAACATGGTTTGTCCTAAGTTGTAATAATTTGCTTCACAATCAAAGTAAAATAAATAAGTTTAAAATAAATCTCTGTCAGTGTTTCAGTTTTTTGTAAGATAATCACAATTACCGGTACAAATAATCTCGAACATTTGACAAAAAATATTCAAAAGAAGGTGATATTAACTAATTAAATTAACTGATGCACAAGTCATTTATGACCGGGCCTGCCCTCGACAGGCCAGAAAATAGCGGGAATTATGACTTTTCTCTCTAGACCCCAGGTAAAATCTCAGTCAAGTAGGGACACATTGCTGTTAAAATCCCTGCTAAAACCCTTTTATCCCATGGTAACCACTTTTTGTTAAACATGTGTAGCTACTCAGTTTACTTTCAGCTGCAGGTTAATTATGTGATCAGGCCAGTTCAAGAAAGGAATGAGACTATATTCAAAGGCTAATTTTTGTGCAAAATAAATCTCTTGGACTTTCACGGCACTGCAGGAACACTGATGTGTGAGAGCACGGCACTGCAGGAACATTGTTGTGTGAGAGCATGGCACTGCAAAAACACTGATGTGTGAGAGCACTGCACTGCAGGAACACTGATGTGTGAGAGCACGGCACTGCAGGAACACTGATGTGTGAGAGCACAGCACTGCAGGAACACTGATGTGTGAGAGCACTGCACTGCAGGAACACTGATGTGTGAGAGCATGGCACTGCAGGAACACTTATGTGTGAGAGCACAGCACTGCAGGAACACTGATGTGTGAGAGCACGGCACTGCAGGAACACTGATGTGTGAGAGCACGGCACTGCAGGAACACTGATGTGTGAGAGCACTGCACTGCAGGAACACTGATGTGTGAGAGCACAGCAGTGCAGGAACACTAATGTGAGAGCACAGCACTGCAGGAATACTGATGTGTGAGAGCACAGCACTGCAGGAATACTGATGTGTGAGAGCACAGCACTGCATGAACACTGATGTGTAACAGCACGGCACTTCAGTCCTGTTTCTTCCACTTTTGTCCTGACCTGGGGAAGAGCCCTGAATAACAAATGACATGCATATTCGGTGCATTATTGATACTAAGTAGAACAGTTGCAATTACACAAGTTTTGGATAAGATACATATTTTGGATTATTAGGTTGAAGTAGTCATGAAAGTACACAGATAATATATACATCGGCTGTACTTTACTTTAGTTAATGCGTTGACCTCAAGGTTAAGACTATTCCATCTGGTTATGTTCCGATATACCACAAGACATAATAAAATAATTCCTAGATTTTGATTCAAATTTGTTTCAAAATATGGGTGAAGTCGAGGGCAATTTAATATTTTATTTTTCAGATATTAAAACAGAATTGTCGTATAAGAACGAAATGAAAGAAAATCATTTATATATTAAGGTTAATTGCAGCGCCTTTTCGGCAAAAAACGGTACCTGTTGTCAAGAATAAAAATATATAATGTTACCTTTTTTGACAGAAAAATATGTAGAGGCAGGTATTAAAAAACAGGGGCATGCAGGCTGGGATGAAAATCTAGGAATTAGTTTTTTATGGTATTGTTTACAAAGGTGAATGGAGAGTAACTCTAAGTACCTTTGAAGAGAATGTAAATAATGAGCTGTTATGTTCATGTGTGTTGTACACATGAATAAGATTATTTTTATGCAGGTTATATAACATATTTTTACAGGTGAAACAAAGCTGTTACCGCCATGTCCTGGGTCTTCATACATTATTTAGAAAAAAGTGACATTTCAACAACACTGTCATTATCCCCCTTTAAATACAGGGTCATAACGTCATGGTAGGAATAAATGAAACATGAAGAACTCTCTTGAAATTTGAACCAACACGTTAACTCATCATCGGTACCCTCAAATAAGGTTATAAGAAACAATCCATATTGGAGATGATCTTTGTACATGAGGTTTGATCTTTGAACATTAGGGACTGATCTTTGTACATTAGTGATTGATCTTTGTACATTAGGGATTGATCTTTGTACATTAGGGATTATTTTAAATTTGTTGGAAAACATTTCACGAGTTATTTGGCTTTCTGTGTCCTTGTTTATCCATATGTGAAGTCGTTAGACTGGATGTTTGGAGAAGAGGGTTTGCAGTATGACAACTACATCCAGCTGTCATGGGCTGAGGAGGGGAAACATGAAATTATACATGTAGTTGATGCATTGTCCATTTGCCCTAACCTTCATTTAACACACATACCTTTATTTTATATGAAGGTTAGGACAGATGCATCAACTATAGAAACATCTCACATATGTAAATGTAACTGGGTGCAATAAAAAAAGGTAATTGAAGAGGAAATGGCGAGAGAAAGGTCGATTAAGAATTATCCCCTTTTTAAAGGGAGTATATCAGGAAAAAAGAGATAAATGACTAAAACAATAAAATAATTATTAAACTGGATAAAAAGCATCTCATTACCATTAATAAATAAAGTCTGAATGGTTTGGTATGTTTAAACTACCAAAACGTGACAAAACTGATATTTAAATTGGAGTGGTAAACTTGAAATGAAATTTCCATTCTGAAAATATACAGCACTTAAATACTACGCGATGCCTTCACAACATCATTCGGACTCATTCTAAGATGAAACAATTTATACATCTAAATTTGTATAACGGATCAAACTGAAATCTAAATAAAATCACATGGCTCATTAAATATGTCACAAAATATGGTGCAATTTTAAGTGGGAAATCTGTTTAAGTCTAACATAGGCACATAGCCCAAGTAAGTAAATCACTTTTTAATATTTTAAAGAGATATCCTTTTGGCAATATGGGCGGGATCTGACTATATACAGACATGATATATTGGAAAAAAATAATTTTAGTCAATTTAAAATTTTTAAAAAATCCTGATATATTCCCTTTAATACTTAAGTATATATTTTTTTTTTTTATATAAGATACTGTAGTCTTGTCTACAGCAAAAGTAAATTAATGTACAAATATATTTACAAAGTGAAGCTTGTAGAAATGAAAAAAGCAAAAACAAATACAAACCTCTCCAACTGTTAACATATTTCGTCCAAAGTTTATATTCCAGCTGCTACTCTGTTGTGGAATGGTACAAAATTTGAAATATTAGGCAGTCCATGAGGGTTGGCAAGGGTCAATGGTCATTTAATCTCCAGATTAACCATGCAGTTAATGGTTCGATATACATGCAAAAATACTCAGCATATAACTATTGGATTTTGAAATAATCTCACACAACATAGGTCAATGCGGTGATAGGGTCAGTTCAGGCCCTTCTGTAATTTGTAAATAGTTTGATTTGAAAATTATTTTACAGAAATGTTCAGTACAGGTTATCTGTCGCACAACACAGGTTAAGACAAGGGTCTAATTTGTCATTGGCTGAACTTAACGAAATAATTTTATTACAAAAAATTTCACAAACTTCAAGTCAGGTTTGTGGAAAAGTTCTTAAACACTTGTAGAAGAAAACAGTAAACATGGCAGAGTGCATCTTCATGTATAAGTTTTACCAATTTAATTGTTGTTTTTATCAAAACTAATGATAAATAAACAATGTTAAAATATTGAAAAATTATTAATTTATCATAGTAGTGTTTTCAATTTATAACAACATTTTACAATCAATAATACAAGTTTGAAAAAATAAACAAATATCTGCTAGATGTATACATCACAAGCTAAACCCTATTTAAGCAGTAACTGAGAGTTACAGGCAAAATGTTGCATCACCCTTTACACTTGTATGTAAATACAGTAGTTTGTGTTGAACCCTCCAGATGTACATTTGTATCAGAGTAAGGGCTTTTTGAAGCTATTGCAACTGTGAGATATTAGAACTATTAAATATGACATTGATTATATTGTTGTGTTAGTAATAAATTTTAAAAGAACATCAATTAATGTTTTTATTCTTTTTCAACCATATAAAACTGCAGTTGTGATATATCTGGTGATAGTGGCGGATTCACATGCAGAAGGTCATGGGTTCGTACACCAAGAGGGTTGTACCAGGCTTGGAAAAATGGTTTTAGCCATTTCCTCACATGGTACTAATCATTTATCGGATAGATCTGTCTTGTTGACCTGGTGTCAGTATAATATGACTAGGTGGGTTAGCATAACGTGTGTATATAGCACGACCCTCGAGTGGCAGCACCTGGAATAGGGTAGCAAGCAGACACCATGGCAGTGTTTTCTCCAGCCCCAATTTTTTGGGGGTCATTGATGACCCACTGACTAAAAATCTGGGGGTCATTTTCAAAATCTGGGGGTCATCAGTTGACTAGTTTTAAACTAAATCAACTTGAATAAATGTTGGTAAAAAAATACATAATTTACTAAAACTTACTGTTTCACACAAATTTCTCAATCAAAGCTGCAATTTAAGTTAATAACTTCAAAACAATTTAACTTCAAACGACTGTTTCACTTTTGGCAACAAGTTACAACAACTAGAAACTAGTTGTTTTTATGATGGTGGCCACAGGGCCATGAACTTTTCATATGCCATGGATTCAGCTCGATCACCATGGCTCTAACTATTTATAATGAAAAACACTACAGTTATTTCAACATCTTATATTTCAGCTGAGCTTCATGTTTACCATTACTAAGCATAATACTCTTTGGAAAACAAAACTTTGTTGTTGTTTTCTTATTCTCAAAACCATTTCTCTTCTGGTGCATAGCTAGACTCATTTTAGAGTAATATTACCTTAATATTATAACATTTATATGGTAAATAAGTTAAATTTTTGAAATTATAAAATCATTTTTCAAAATGAATATAATTTTCTAAAAGTTTATTTTCTTTTTTCCATAACCTTTTAAACCTCTGTTATAGAAAAATAAACGGCGCCGGGAATACCGCCGTAAAAATATGGACCGGCCTATGTTTAACCTGGTATTTAAATGTCGAGCATGCGTGTCTCGGTACCTTATAGACAACAAAATCAAAAGGTTTTCAGATAGAGTAACGTCCATACATTTCAAACAACTTTCTTGAAAAGTTTCACGATTTCCACATTTCATCTTAATATAAAAACAACCTAAAACTGGATATATATCAGTGCTATTGTTGCAGACTACGTTTGTTTTCACAGATGTTGTCTTCAAACTATAGTATTGCTTCTCTGAAAATTATGAATGTGATCATAATCGTTTATGCGTTTGCATCAATATAGCATTAATAACCAATTAGAGCGTTTACATAACTTAGTAGAACCGCGTAACCGGGGTTTCCCTTAATCAGACCTGCCAAAACAGCTAACATTGTAAAACTAACTCTGAAACCAGCTTGCCAAAACAAAAATGCGTTATTTGAATTTCTGTATTTTTAAGGTTGCGTCACAGTGGACGCAATGAACAAACTTGATTGCGTCAAATGAGATTTTATTGCGTCAAAAACACAAGAAATGCGCTCTGGAGAAAACACTGCCATGGTGATACGACTGAACAATTGTTGAAAGCGAGGCAAAACACCAGACAATATGTGGTTTCGTTTACCATAATTTCAGTTTTGATCTCTGTAGCAAAGTTTACTCCAACAACATTCCACAGTAAAAAATAATTATCTACAGAAATTTAGTTGACATGTTTATAGGGCCCAGCTCCAAGCTGGAAGTGAAATAAGGAAGATGCTCGACTTCTCACTGCTGAGGTTGTGGGTTCAAGGTACATTCAAAGATTTTGAGTGAGAAAGTTTGCCACAGTAACTTCTAGAGGAACAATGGTTCTATTTAGATTCATAATTCTAGCAGGGAGTGGCTCCAGTCTGGAGGTCACTTGCCTCTCACTGATGTTGTGGGCGGGTTCTTAGCTTGGATCAAAGTTTGCCAGTTGTTTTTCAAAAAGATGTTGGTTTTACTGACATTCATAATAATGTGTATATATACAAGTGTTGATTATAAATCTGAAGATGTGAGAACATTTCAAGAAGATGATGATAACAGTGGATGTGATACATAACATGCTGGGAACCACCAGTGTATAAATAGTGTACCAACACCATTAAGAATATTTGATGCCAACAGGAAGGAAGATTCTAGATTCACTCTGCATGTAAAAAACAACACATTAATACAGATAAAAAAACACACATCAACAAATGAATATGCAGTATGAACCTAGAACCTTAATACCTGCAGAGTTTCAGTAAATTTATCACATTACTCAAATAGTCGCTTCTTATGACATGCATGAGCCGCAGTGATCCTATTCTTGCCATCACTCATAAGACTCCCTGAAACCACACGGGTTGGTAATTTAACCACAATACTGGTAATGGACATGACAAAAAATAATACAATGAACACGACACCTATTCGGAAGATTCCTACCCCTCTGCAGAGACTGACAGCGATTTTATACTTAACTGGAACCACACTGGCTAGAAATAAGTAAATATTGTCAGATCTCCGCTGTGAAGGAGAGAAAAAATCCATTATTACGAATCTTAAAAAACACATTGTATAAAATACATCAAAATCAAGTAGTAAGATTTGCTTCAGACATTGCTGCATTTATTGATATATTTCACATCAAGCAGTTTGAGGATTCATAAAATCATTTTTTTTATAAAGTGCAAGTAATCTTGTATCTACACTTGAATCTATCTTTCTTTAGCAAGTGTGCCCGCCAGACGTGATGCTGTTGTGTATGGTACCTATAGTATTGCTTCTGGTATTAGGGATATGATATTTACTGCCTTCCATCTCAAATAATAATTATTTCATATATTTTCCACTAAAAATGGTATAAAATTAATGACATAATTATCTTAAAAAAGTTCATGGTCTGCAATGTTTTTAGTATAATGTAACCTTTGTAAACCGCACAACCTCAGAGACAAAAAAAAAAGTCTGATTTTACTAAATCTGATTTCCGGATCTAGTTTATGCATTTGCACAATAATTGGAGGATGAGATTGTATGTTACAATGCTACATGTAATAAGTGTAATGTATAAACTCTGAACTTTTAATGAGTTCAATATAAATGCATATGTTAAAATTGGGGTGAAATCAAGTTTTATCAAACAACAGTGTAAAATATTTCATATCAAGTATAACCATTATTAGTGCTTTGGAAATTTTCAATGTTTATTGAAATGGTATCTTTCCTCTCAGCATATATTGGTCTCTTAAGTAAATGACAGTTAGTTGTATATTATATAAATCAAACATGTGTTCATATATTTATCTAAATTAAAAACACTGTGCATCCTTTATTTTCAGGTAATCTTTAAAGTTAACTTTAATTATTTTATTACATCTGCTTGCAACAATCACCTGTCATCTTAACCCCAACAAACACTTATGTAGGTAATTGTCACACTTTGGTAAACAATGACATTTGATTAAAATGTGGCAGCCAAATCTTACAATTATGCCTCAAGTTAACAATTGATAAGGTACTACCTTGTGGAATATAAAAAATTCCAGAAGATATCAAGTAGCTCCGGTTTATGGAGGTAAATTAAATGTACAAAAATACACATAAATTGCTGAAATTTGTCCGGTTTCGAGAACAGACATGGTTCTAGTTTATAGAGGTTTATTCTACTATAAGACAAGAGTTGTCAGAAGACAACAAAGCTTGCCCCTGGGTGTCTAAGTCCAAAAAGGGCCATAGCTGTGCCAAAATGCAATCCAGAGTTATGGTTCTTGTCTCTGTGTGTTCCATTGATGATGGTGAAAACACATGCAACGTTTCATTCATATCCAATGAGTGGTTGCATAGATATCTTAAACTTTAACGCAAAAGTTTAACCTGGGTGTCTACAGACAAAGACGACAACACTGATGACGATGCCGGGGTCATGGTAATAGCTCTCCTTGGATTTTGTCCCGGCGAGCTAAAAAGAAGGAAAATTTTCAGGAAAATGCACGGTTTATAGAGTATTCCAGATTATTGAGTCTTGTTTAAAGAGGTTTCAATGTACTTGCCACAATTATCGGTATATCAAGAAAAGACGATATAAATTTCTTAAAAAGTAAAAATTACTTTTAAAAAGTATACAAAGCATCTCATCATCACAAATAAATAAAATCTGAATAGTTTGGTATATCAAATCCACCAAAACATGACAAAAACAACATCTTAATCAGAGTGATATACTTTAAATGAAATCCCCATTCTTTAAATAGTCAGCCCTTAAATACTGCTTGATGACCTTCACATTGCCATTAAGACTTTTTCTAAAATGACACAAATTCTATGTAAACCATATATATATAAACCAGTATGATAGATCAATCAAAATCACGTGACTCGTTTGATATGTCACAATATATGCAAAACCGGAAATCTATTTTAGTCTAACCTGGACACATAGACAAGTTAGGAAATCACATTTTCAATATATTATTTTAGCATGTTTAAATATATAACCTTGTAAATGGACAACAGGGTCAATGAGTATAATATAGACACACACTATTGGAAAAAGAAATATTTAACCAATTTTAAAATTTTGAAAAATTCCGATATACCTGGTATACTATTTCTGGATAACCATTATGAAAACAAGATTGAAATTCAATATTTCATAATATTTATTACCATACATGTGCCTATCAAGAAATACACAAATATCAATACCAAATTTTATCAGATCCTACATCCTGATCTCCTTTATAGCGATATTCTTTACCATCCTCATTTCTCTTGTAGACATACTTTGTTGGATAATATTCCTGATTAATTTGATACAACATTTTCTTACGTTCCAGAGTCTTATCTATCAGCTCCTGTTTTATATCCCAAACACTTTCTGGTTGTTCAGTTAATGTTTTTACTTCTTCACTCTCATCAACTGACTTGAGCCTCTTTGTGACCACAAATTCACCATTGTCACGGATATAACAATGTTCAAAATCTTCCTCAGATTCGGGCAAGCCGTATGGAAAAGTGAGGGGCATGATCTCGATCAGGTGCTTCACTTCGCGTAAAAGATTTGCATTGGATTCCTTGTTTTTCACAATCACCGGCCTGAACATCTGGAAGTTCAATAATGCATTGTGTAAGTATGAAGTGTGAAACCAAATTCAATATGTTGAGTTTTGTTATAAAGACAAGCTTTGGCAATACCTTGACTGTTACCTTTGTACACCGCAGCGTGGTCTGGTTGTACCAGTAGATTAGAGCATCCACCTTGCATGTGGTAGGTCGTGAGTTTGATCCCTGGCTGAGACATAACAAAGACTTGAAAAAATGATATAAGAAGCTTCCTAGCTTGGCCCTCAGCAATTAGAAGATAGTTCTAGGTCTAACTCATCAGCCCAGTGTTAGTATAATGTAAATGGGTGGGTTATCATATCATTTGTCTGCAGCATGATACTCCAGTGTGGCAGTGCTCAGAATACTGTCTCAATAAGACACCACCGGGATATTGTTGAAAGCGACTATAATACCATACAACAACTGTTCAAATCAAATAAATTTTATTTAACGTCAGCATGATATACAATAATACAACATAAGCTACATATAAAGCTTTTGAATAGACAACTGTTACCTCTGAAACTTAAATCTACAGAATCTAGAATGTCAATTTTTCAATGTGGTCTGTAAGGCCATCCTTAAAAACATGCTTTGTTTTTCGTAACAGATTTCGAATTTTTAGTATATATTTTAACAAAAAAATGTCAGAAATCAATAGAGGGAAAAATCAAATTTAGAAATTCATTAAAAAAAATTGGGTAACTGCAACTTGAGTGGGTCAGTAGGAGATGGGAAACAAACATTTTTTTAAGAACGGCCTAACCAGTCTAAGTTGACTAATTGTGGACTGCATTGGTTGGATATTTATTCATTTTGACACACAGACAGACCGACATCCATGAAGGATCCATTTATAACATTTATGCAAATATGCAAGGTCAAATTGTGCAAGTGTGAGATTCAAGGGTAATAACTCTTGACTTTTATAATCAGATTTTTCAGATCAGATAAAATCCTGCCATAAAGTGTACACCTCGCATGTAGAGTATGCCTCCGTCGGGCCATATCAGACTTAACAACCTTCCATAAATATTATGGTTATAAAACTGCTGTGTAGGATTGGTGCAGATAAAATGAAACATTATGATCAAGAATGGTGAGGATCAGATGAAAGCTGAAGAAAGTACAGTATTTTCAAGACAAAAATCTGTATTTCTCCATCAATAAAGGGCCATTACTCTGTTAATTTTAGTCCCATAAAGCTGGTTCATGAACTGATCGAGCTGGTTCATGAATATAAACATCCTGACTAAGTTTGGTTAGGATTAAAGGTACTAGTGTTAAAAAGAAAAGTTTACGGACAGATGTCTGATGACAGACGACGGGACAGACAACAGACGTCTGATGGCAGACCACAGAACAGACAACTGAAACATTACCACAACACAATCCATTTTGATCTTTGGCCAGTAATGCTAATAAGCGGCCTATGTGCCTAAATGGTCACCTGACTATCCCTGATGACATAAAACATTATGAATATATTTTCCAACTTTTGTCAATAAAACATAAGCATAAACAGCCATCTCAGCAACAACAAATCACAACAAAAACCATTCAAATAAGTCTATTCAATCATCAGAAATGACGCTATTTTGTCATTTTCTCTTATATAGATTTAGCAAAGTAGGCCCCACCCCCAGGGCCAAACTGTGAGACCCAGGGACATGTGATTCACAGTTTTTATAAAGGACCCATAAACGGTCATAATCATGCTTATCACTTGTTTCCCAGTGCTTCCTATAGTAAGAAGCAGATTTTTATAGTTTACCTTAAATTTAACTGTTTTGACCCCCGACCCCTACAAGGCCACTGGAGGGTGGGGACCTTGCAATTCACAATTTTGATTCATCCTTAGGTACCAAAGCTGCATACAACATTTCATTATGATTGAGCTTAAGGTTTTAAGAAAAAAAATGCAATTGTTTAAGGATGCACAACTCACAACATACAATGACAGCTTAGGTTACCTAAAAATCTAAATCTAAAATAAAAAACAACAACAATGGGATCCATTTTTATCTAAATACTTGAAAGCATCATCATTACTGTTCCTTTCTTTATAAATTTAGTGATGTGCAATTTTCAGGCATACAGTATAATTTACATGGAAGGTTTCATCCATGGTGGGTGGGTCGGCCATACACAAACATCACTTCTTGATCATGACTTGTACATGTATTAACTTTTACTTCAGAGGACTACATGTCTGCGCCAATTTTACATACATAAAAAATATGCTAAATATGATCATAACGTTTTCAACAGACTTGGTATAAATGGACGTAACAAGTCAGCTTAGGATGCATTAAAAATACAGCTATAAAAATTGTGTACTTTAATTAGAAAATGTCCTGTATAAAGAGCGAGACCAAATTAAGGTAGTTTGTGGCGTTCCTATCAGATTTTTTGACATTTGGCATAGTTTATAAAAAATCTGTACAATTGATCTCTGAAGTCTCAGCTTTCGTTTAAACTTTGTTTTATTAAATATAGTTCCAGAGTTTCTCGCTAACAGCACCTCCTGGTGGTAGGTATTTTTTGGACGATTTTTCGCTGTTTGTCCCTTGTAAAATAATCAATATTTATTCAAAATTGTTTTTAATAACTAGTAGTTTTTAAATTCTCATTTTATTTACTGTGATAAAATAACAACTTTCATGCAGATGAAATATATCTTTTGTTATATTTACATCTAATCATTATGTCGGGGTTGATATAAACACGGGTTCAAAAACAACAAATTTTGCACAATCACGGCTGATTACGCGAAAAAGCTCTGGTACAAGTTCCTTAATTTCACACAGTCATGTTAAACTATATTAGTTTCACTAAAATATGGTCAAATAAAAGTTCACGCTAGTTTTTTCATAAATTTGAATTTAAATTAGAAGTAAATACTTAAAAAAACACAACGTTAGCATATGATTTCGGACGACGTCAAGAAAACGCCATATAATACTATTGTAAAATAACGACATCATCCGAAATAGCAGACAATTATCGTGTGTTTAAGGGTTTCATTTTTAATTTGAATTCAAATTTATGAAAAAAAGTAGCATGAACACCAACTCTTTTTTTCTATTATATTATAGTAAAATGAATGAAGTTTAATATATGTGAATTTCAAGAACTTGTACCAGCGCATTTTTGAGCAATCAGGTTTGAATGTTCAAAATTTGTTGTTTTTAAACCCGCATTTAAACCAACCCCGTCGTAATTATTAGACGTGAAAGTAACATAGTTTGTATTTTATCTGTGTAAAAGTTATATTCTTCCCACAGGTAATAAAATTAGTAATGTAAAAATGTTATCAAAAACAATTTTGTGTTAATGTTGACGATTTTATAAGTGAAAGCGGCAAAAATTATCCAAAAATACTTACCGCTAGGAGACGCTGTTAACAAGAAACTGTGGTACATTTTTAAAAAAAAAAGAATGTTAAACAAAAGCTGGGACTTTATAGTACACGTGTACAAATAATTGATAATTTTCGCGAGATGTCAAAAATCGGCTAGAAACGCTGCGAACTACCTTTAATATATCACAATGTGAAATTTATATTAAAGACAAATAAACAAAAAACATGTTTTACCTTTTTCATACTTAAACCTAAATCACGGACAGCCTCTTTTTCCCAGTACGGTCTTGTCCCAGTCCCCTTCACAAGCCTGATCATGAGAAGTTTGGGTGGGGGAGGCGGAGGCTGGTTTTTCATCTGAATTTTTCTCTGATTATAATCCAGCAGCATCTGTTTCCAAGGCTTGTTCACCTTCTGATTACGCTTTTTCTGCAAAATAGAAAAATTTATTCCAATCTTTGGGGCAAGAACCATATATATGTATTGTACAGTGGAGTGTACAGGTACATGTATGATAACATCAAAGTTTTAAAAATTCCACCAAGATTTATAAATTTGCTGAAAAGCTCGCCTTTTATTACATGTATATATCTGACATATTGCAACATCCTGCTAATTACTGAAACACATTCAATCAATCATTTATACTTCTAACCAACTTATCATTTATAAATAGAACTAGAAATGTGTCCATGCCCTAGATATGTGTAAAAATGACCAAACAAGTAACACAAGAGACCCATGGGCCTTAACAGTAACCTGATTATCAAAAAAAATGCACGTAAGTCTATTCAGTCATAAGAAATAAGTTTTTTTTGTCAATTTCTGTTTTATAGATTTAGTAAAGTAAGTCCACTCCCAAGGCGAAAATGTGAGACCCAGGGACATGCAATTCACAATTTTTATGAAGGACCCCTATACATCCATAATCATGCTCACCATTTGTTTCCCTGGTGTGTCCTATATTGAGAAGACTTTCAAAGTTAACCTTAAATTTGACTGTTTTTGCTCCTTCCCCAAAGCCCAAGGTGTGTTGGGAGGGGACCATGCAATTCAAAACTTTGATTGACCTTTAGGTACTTAAGCTGCATACAACATTTCATTATGATTAAGCTTACGGTTTTTGAGAAGAAGACGAAAATGTTAATTGTTAACGGATGGACGACACATGATGACGGACAAAAGGCGATTGCAAAAGGTCCCAGGACTCCCTTGAAACAAAGTCTGAGGTGACCTAAAAAGGGGCATAACTCCTTTTAAAAATTTGGTCAATGCTGACAAATATCAAACTTGGCCTAAAAGTTATTTATTGAAAATAAACCAAAAAGGGACCACATCGATTAACATTAACCATTTAAAAAGTAAACTAATATAACAGTAACAAGTTAGGAAGGGACGATAACTCCTGTATTTAAATACTGTTGAGAAATATCAAACTTGAACTATATTTTATAACTATTATGTAGCTTCCTACCAAACATCAATAAATTCTTTTACAAGTAATTCTTAGGAAAACAATTTGTTACCAAAAATTCCATTCAAAAGGGGCCAACAATTTCTGTAAATTTGACAGAAGTTGACAATTATTAAACTTAACTTGTATTTTATAATACCACATTATAGGTACGCATCAAATATTAATCAAATACACAGACTCGCAGATGTTATTCATTGGAAACCATTTTCAGGACCAACAGAATGCATACCGGTTTACAAGTGGACAAACGGACAGGTACTTGATGCCCCTTCACCATAATGGAAGTCTAGAAATGCTAGAAGCAAAAAAGGAGTTGAACACATTTAAAAAAGGTTATTGGTATACAGTCAAACCTGGGTAAGTGATCACCTCTATTAAGCAGCTGTTTGTCTTAACCTTTTACTTCATATAGACGCCTTTGGACACCTCTAATATAGACGCCTTTGGACACCGCTAATATTGAAAACATTAATTCACCATATATCAGCAATACATAAATTATGTTAATATTAACTGACAGAGTGGAAAACAGTGCAGGAAGAGTTCAGATTGCTCGTAACGAGCAATCTGAACACTTCCTGCACTGTTTTCAAAGGCCTTCTGTGATTGGTGCAGCCACATTTTCTATTTCCCATTTTAGTTATTTTCAGAGCAAACCTACCTGTATTAAGCAACAACTTGTCTTAAAAGGTCACTTTTGCTCCTTCCCTGACCTGGCTGCTTAAGACAGATTTGACTGTATATGGCTTCTTAATCAGAGACAAATGTTATTGTTGTTGGATGAAGAATCTGAGTAGAACCTGAGTAGTGCTGCCTTTGTGCAAGTAACTGGAGCACATACATGATTGATGATAAAGCATCAGGCTGGGATTGGAGGGTTACATGTTCAATCTCCTGCTGCAGCTATGTGTGGTCTCCCTGAACAAGATGATTTATGTTCTTGTGCTTAGTACTGATTTTATCTAGGAAGACACTGATCATGACTTTTTAAGTTGCAATAACTTGTTTTTAAAAAATGTTGAAATTTAATTCAATCATATTTACAAATCCTATCAATCTTTACCATATGAAGATATTATCATATATGAAGATATTACCATATCAGAGAATTTTTTTTCAAAATTGAAAAAAACAAACTAAGAGCAATTGTGGGGAAATTTGAAAATTTTAAGGCTTAGCAAACTGGAAAATAAAACATAACACTGTTAAGATATTACAATAACATTTCATATCCAGTTATTTCTATTTTGGGATTATTTTTGGCATTGATTTTTTAAAAAAAAATGATTTTTTCAACTGGGTAGCCATCGCACGTCGGCCTCTGTTTAATAATGTAAAAAAGCCCTGCATGTGAAAATATTACCATATGAAGATATTATCCTCCAAATATTACTGTCTGTAACCTCATACTTTAGAAATTATGTTAACTGAAAGTCCTATATAACTTACCCAAACATCCCTTGATTGTATTCTCGTCAGTTGCATGGCGTATGATGTTTTCCCTTGAGGGACTTGGCGAGCCGCCCATGGAGGAGGGCCATCATGTTTTCGGATGCTTGACATACATCTCACGGTACATATATTCAGCCTGATGTTACTACTCAGCAGGGTCTGAACTGGCCCCTTAATAGAAAACAACAACAACATTACTATACTTTCTTTTATACAGTAAAGAACAGAATTGTTTTGTAAAGATTTGAAAGAGTTTTTTGAACAAATTGGTTATAGTAGTTGTGCTGTTTCAGTCTGTAGATATAGATACATTTGGTTGAGTATAGGATTATGACTTGTCTCCCTTGATTGCAATGACGTCATTAGCAAAACGTTTCTCGCACGTTGGTCATTCTATTTCGACAGCATGGTCATGAATCTAAATTTGTGATATTTTCTGTTAGCCAATGTCACCATGACGTAAGTATTGATATATTTTGGTTTTATTTGTCTCTAGAATAATTGGAATAATCTACATAAACGTTATTTCTTATGAAAACATGATAAACTGTGCTGGCCATGTGCAGCCGCTTCGTACCAAAACAGTTCGTTCTGTGTATTGTTGTGATGAGAAATCAGAATGTTCACTTTTGAATTATGAACGACTACATTTACAAGTTGCTTATTAAGTTGTTGATTATGTGTATATACGTTCAAAGTAAGGATCAGTTTATGTTTATTTATATATATACATACATATAACGCATATTTTGTGAAAGATTACTTTGAGACTGGAAGTACAAGCTAAAATGATGAGAATGTACTTGCTATATTTTCAAGACGTTTATTGTGTGTTAATTGTTTATTTACAGTTTTTACCACTTGGCACAAGTTTGAAATAAAAGTCAGCTATGTTCAGACATGTGTTGTTGATCAGTCAACCCCAGGTTATACTAGCTGTATCCTAGACAGCATAGTGGTTTATAAACTTATAAATTGTTTAAATCTGGGAAATAAATAATGACAGATCCTGTTGTTTGTCCTTTCTTTACTACCAGCCTTGAAAAAATATTGGTAAAGTAAATTTCTAATAAAATGAAACCCAAATATGCCACTGATGACCAGATAGCCTTATTACCATTAAAATAATTTTCTTTTTAAAATGCAGCTTTGTTTGATGTATTATTTGAGATGAGTGCCGGACGTTTTGGTAAATAGCCAGTTCGGTAAATTGGATTTATATAGTAAACCGATTGGACGTTTCGGTAAAAAAGCAATTATAAAGTAATTATATGGTAAAGTATATCACACCTCTCACGAATACAATAAATGATAAAAATTACTTTGTTTTTATCACTCGCTCCACTGTGCATTATATTGGGTATGGTCTAAACTGGTAGGGGATGGGGATAAATTACGAGTAAAATTTATGTCGAACAAACGAACATCGGGTCACCCAAAACAAATAAAGGACATTAAGACAGGAAAAACATACACAGTTTAGTCCATATGGTATCAATCAATTACAAACCGAAACAGGACATATTTATTACGCTAAGAAGTACATGTATATAGCACATACAATACATCATTGACATTATAGAAAATTAGAATATGAATGAATGAACTATAAATGAATGTGTATGAGGAAATAATTTTTCCGAACATTTTTCATCTTCGACACTTGCTCATTAATTAACGGCACGTGTGCACAATTACTCGCTCTTGCACCTAACAATATATTTTTTCCGAACATTTTTCACACTTCGACGCTTGCTCATTAATTAGAGGCACGTGTCCCCAATTACTCGTCCTTGCACCTAGTAATATAATAAGTTGAGTGCTATTAAAGGTAAAAACACAGGCCGCAGTAATTATCAAACAGTGTTTGCCATTAATAGGCTCATCGCTTGTAGTTAAGGAATTAAAGACATCAATTAATAAATTTGTAAAATCAGTTTGTGATTAAAGTGAAATATGTCACTTGAAACTATTGTATATAAGTGCATCGAAAATATTGGATCATCATCAATCGATTTAGACACACATACAGAGAATGGTTGTACATCCGTGCATACATTGCCATTCAACGTCACCGGCAGGTCACATGCCATCGCTTGCGATGAATGTGGTAGATGGAATCACCGAAAGTGTGGCACGGGTACGTAATTCAGAAAAATAGTAAATTTATGTCTGGTGTCTGGTCACAGTTTTGTATATTTCAGGAAGTTACGATTTTTACAATATCATAATGTAATATTTAACATAATAATATTAATTCATTTATAATATCTACTAAGGCTGAATAATCTAAAAAAAAATGTAATGTTACATTTAGTTACAGTTTATATAATTTTGTTATGGGGGCATGAAGTTTATTATGATTTGCATATTAAAATAATGTAATATAACAACAATTTATAATTTATAATACCCAATACATAGTGTAGCGAGTGATAGTCGATAAAAACTTACTAAGTAATTTTATCATGTATTGTTTTCGTAAGAGGTGTGATATACTTTACCATATAATTATTATATAATTGCTTTTTTACCGAAATGTCCAAAGGGTTTACTATATAAATCCAATTTACCAAACTGGCTATTTACCGAAACGTCTGTAAATCTTTGAAATTATAATTATTGACATTGTATATATTAATCAAGTACAGGTAGAACTTATTTGCATAATAATGCAGCAACTGTTAGTGTAGCAGCTAAGCTTTCACAACGCTGATTTTACAAGCAAAATCTAGCCGGTTTGCATCAAGGCTGTATAGAATTTGAGGCATCTGCTTTTGCAATTTAACTGCCTATATCATCTTGTCAAAGATCATGCAATGAACTATACTCTGCGTCAAGGAATTTCTCATTTTGATATATGTAAACTTTTCTTTCAGTCCAACCGGTAAAACCTAATTTAATATATTAAAAACGACCTTGAATGTCGCGAAAACAGATGACAAATTACATATTATTGTAGAAAAAGCAAGTCAGTTGTCATTTCTTCAACATACATAAAATATCATTACATAAATATAATGTTTTCTTAAGCAATATATATATTTCACAAAAAGAGAACTCAAAATTACAGAAATAAAAAAATCAATCCATACTTTCAAGGGCGCAGCCATTTTGATCGGTGTTCTGTAATTTAAGCACGCTTGTGATAATAAGTATTAAATCTAGTTCAAGAAATTGAAAAAAAACAACAACAATTTTTACAATTCATTCATACGAATCGAAGTGTGCTCAAAACTCAGTAAGGTAGAAATCATATCACACATGAGACTATCTAGATCATTATCAATTAGCTTAAATAATTGGAAACAACCAGCGCATCGCGTGCTTGACGAGGAACACAGCCAGTTGTCCAGCCAATGCGTTCAAAAGCCCAATCCTACAAGACGCTTTGCCCAATCCTCTAGAATGCGCCTTTGACTTGGGACTCCCGCAACACAAAAGCAACATCAAGATACTCAATCCAAAGAAGACATTTTAGTCAATCACTGAAGATCGCCCTAATCATTTTTAAGCTTGGCGGTTGTGTAGGTGAGAGAGTGTTGGCCGCTCACGCCAGTGGTTGCAGGTTCGATCCTCAGATTGATCAGTCCATCTTAAACACTTGAACACCCTGTACTGATTCTACCCAGAAAGCCAGAAAGTAGACTCGGGAGCAGTTCATATAATCTCTGAACTTTCTCTGCAATCGAGTTAAACATATTTGTATAGTATAAACTATTCGTAATATATTTAGTTTCTAAATGAGTCCCACTTCACTTCAGATATCATGTTATTGTTTTAGTGTTGACTGGAAACAGAGATATTATAAAGGCGTATGTCAAGTTAAGATGTTGATTCCAAGAGTACCGATGTAAGTATAATAATGCTAAATCAGAGAGTATGCATGCAAGAATAGTAACTCGTATAATGGCAATAGCGTGTACATATATCATAGCTAGAGTTGTGTCCCATAATGTAACACTTGCACGTTAAATTACAGTTTACTTTCAGTTCAATTTTATTTATTAAAACTAAATACATTACACGCGTTTTCATCTGAAAATGACCAATTGGTTGGTAGTACTGATTGCTAATTAATACTAATTACACTTTCTAGTGAAATATTACAATCGTTTCTAATGAAGGACTTATATGGAAATGAGGTCCTCTCAGGGGTTTTGGAGACTCTTGGGAATATCGCCAATTAATTTAGGGATCTGGGGGACATTAGCCGGCCATTACTTTCAGATATCCAGGGATCAAAGGTCTAGTTTTAGAGAACTGAAGGAAATACTTTTGGGGAACTATGGCAAATACTTTCGGGGAACAATGGTCATTATTTTAAGGTCATTATTTTAAGAGATTCAGGGAACAGAGACCTCCTGTGGGAGGACCTCAGGGATGAATGGATGTTAAGATATTTGAAAACGACGTATTGTGTCATTTAGCGGTATTCCAATAACATGAAATAATACTACTATCCAACTATTTCAGGGTTGTTTTTAAGTTGTATCGTTGTTTACACTTCAAAAATTAACTAAGTATTTTTTTTCCGTTTTAGAACATTATCGTCCATCTCACTATCTTGTATGACATATCGCAGCTGTTTCAGACCCGTAGACCATTACCTGTTCTTCATGTAATACATGTACGATATTTACATTGTACTATTCCTCTATTAGCCCTCGATGACATAAACTGATGCTAAATATTCAAACAAAATATGTTCTAATAATCTTTCCTTTAGCTGTTAAGAGTCGAAGATTATAAATATATATTAGCCACACAAAGGCAAACGGAGGCGCTTGTTTCCTATAGAATTTGTGGAATGTCACATGTTTAATAGTGTTTTTGTAGAAATAATAAGTTATTCCCAAAATATGAATTATTCTTGCAAAATATGACATATCCTTCACATATGATATATGCAGTATGAATGTATCATAATACCCAGCAAATACTTGTCTAACAGTGTATTACTAAGAGTTGATATGTACTGTTATGTCGGGTCTACAAAGCTACCAATGTATATTCAAGATAATAGTGTAAAATAGGCTATTGTATAAAATGTAGTTTATGTTATAGATTTGAACGGCTTAAAATGTCTGAAATATCAGAAAAATGCAGGAAATGCTTGCCAGTAGAATAACATGTCCGATACCTCAGCATGATAATATCGCTTTTCGCACAAACACAACATGTATTCTTCAACATAACAGGATTGCGAGTGAGATTGTGATTTTGTCGTTGCTTTAAGTTGACATATTTTCAAATGTGTTAGTTGAATACCGGTAACAGTTTCAATAAAAAAGATAAAAAAGAATAAATATATGTATTATCATTTTTGTATTTTTTTTTAACATTGACTGCGGTTTGGACATACGACATCCTGAGTGACAGTCAAAAGCGTACACCATTAGACCACTTTGGAGCTTAATAATAGTGTAAGAGTTAACACCTTTTAAAGCTGTTAGGTCTTCAAAGGGGCTTCATTATAGTTGACCGGAACTAGAATGAATCCATACGTTTGATATATGTTTTATGTTATGAAAATCGTTGTCACCGGCTAAACGTTTTTGCTGGTAAATATAAAAATACCTCGAAATTTGTACGATACATCCAAACGTTTCGGCTGTTTGCTAATACTGGGAATAGCCTAATTTTGAAATCTGATGTGACGTGGTTGTCTAATTTTGAAATACTCATTGATTTGAGGTCAACCCATCCAGTGGGATGTGGTTGTCTTACACTTGCTACAGTCAGCAATCGTGGAAGATTGAGCGTCCTTTACTGTCTTCTCTGTCTTTCTTATGTTTAATAACATAACTTTCTTTTCTTGTGTTTGAATAAACTGGGTTGAGTCAATATTTAATATGGATATCATATTTGATAACGGTTGTTTTTCTTCAAACACTATAAGTACTCCGTTCTGGTTTCAGATTTGTCTGCTTAAACTTTCCTTATTCATCCTAAAGATTTTTATTCTGTACATTCCAGTATAAGTCTGTTTCTCTAAATTTGATATCTTTCATTCTGGAGTGTGCTTACTCATTTGTATACATACTTGCTCCGATACAAAACCGTCCATATTTCTTACCTTCTGCTTGTGTTCGGTACAGTACCCTGTACCACAGGTAACTAATGAAGTTCAGGTTAGTAGGGCCAGTATATACTTTCTCATACATCCTCATACACTCTCCCCAAACGGTCCTACACCCAAGAATATATGATCACAATGGATACAAAAACAATAAGTGTTGTATTAAACAAGTACTGTTGCTAGGGTAGATCAATCTAGTAACGTTAATGTCACGCCGACGCTGAATGTCGCAACCGGCGTTATATGTCGCAACGTTGACACCCACGCTAAAAGACTCACATCACTATTATCTCCCTTGATTATTCCAGACCTACAGACGAAGGATGTAGAAATTAAGCTTTAATTCTCTTTTTCTTCTTTTTTTCAGGGCTGTTATTGCAGTGCTTTATTTTTTCCTACCATGTGTTAAATGGTCAGTATTTTAGAAATCACCACTGAAAATATGATGTTGGTACCAGATTTCTAGGCACTTCTGTACAATTTTAGAATTGTTGGTTCAAACTGCATCGTGGGCGAATAGTTGACATATTATTTTTTCTGCAAATTGATAGGTATCACAAAACCATAGAATTAAAAAAACACCTGGTCAAGGTAAACTGTTTTGCCTTTATAATTGCAGATCTTGAACCAGTGAAGAAATTGAGCCAAGACACATGCTGCAATTTTTTTCCGCTGTCTTTTGGACATGAATGTTACAATTGAGCCCTATGGGAAATGTAATGTGGTGTGATACGTTAATGTCGCAAACCCATCTGCCGCCAAATGTTGCACGTTTAACACGCTTTGGCATACCACCACATTGGGAACAGGATGCGCTTCCGTTGGGTAGTCGCATAATGGCGATTATAAATAATTAAAAACTGAAAAGCAACGCTCAAATAGTTTGATGGAAGAAGTTTTTCACGTGGTTAGAATACCGCTGAATGACACAATGCCTCAACAACTTATGTAGCGTACAATATACGAGGCACCTACTTATGTTACGTACTTTATCAAATTTTGGCGTTTAGCAGCCTTATAACATCAACTTGTAATTTTACTGATATACTTTGGTGTAGTGATACATAAAACAAATGTGAAACACATAAAGTAGTCCCATAAATGCTTCCGAAGTAATACATTGAGCTGTTTTCAATCTGAAAATGGTTCAATCCGTCACTGTACTCGAATGTTTTAGGAAACGGTCATTTTCCCATCCAAACACATTTATCCACATGAAACTTAAATACTATTAGAATTCCGCTCGTATCGGCTATATCTTTGATTTAAAAACGAAATAATAATATGAACATAAAGGGGCTTTCTTACTTCACTGTACGATTGCGTGCACAAAAAATAACAGGAAGTACCGGTTTATCGTGTGTTGTTATCACCGTAAATGCGGCATAGTAGCCGTTTATGTATCGTATACGTTGGACAGGGTGTATGTTATTTCATGTAAATCATACACTATGTTCATAAAACGAGACATGACTAAATAAATGTTCACTCGAATCGGGTTGTACGTATGGCCTACACCTCGACATTGTCTCGCCTTGTGATATAACGACGGGTAAAGCGAGAGTAAGTTTCGGTAGACTGGTCCACGGTCTTATGTAAAATAACCCAGATCTCTCTCTCTCTCTCTCTCTCCCTCTCTCTGTTTGTTACAATATGCAAAGTTTCTTGACATATTCTATTAAGAAATTTATATCTCTATATATAATATGCAGGAACATCTACAGATCCTTATACTATCATTCATTGATATATATATATAATTGTAATACTGTCACATATTTAATAGATTGATTTTGGGAGACAGATTCACAAAAGCTGTAGGCTTTCTTCTGAATCCCTTTCATAATTGTATACACATGTGTTAACTAATATGTGATATTTTCAATGTAATTGTATACTATTTGTGAATAAAATATGTTTAAACTAACGGCGAGGGCATTTTGAGTCCGAGAACCAGGCTTCTTTTCCGGCTGAACGTGCCATTACCTCATTCGGATCTTCTCGGGCACTGCTCGCAATTTTTTTGCTTCCGCAATAAGCTTGATTCGGAGAATTGAGCGAGGTGTTCCGAATGGCCGTAACCCTCTGTTATCGCTATGCTTGGATTTGTAATTAATTATTTTACTGATTGTGTCCATGCTGCTTTGGGGCTGTGTCATTTGAACGCTACGTCTCCTTGGTTATTTATTTTATTATTTTGGACGTTCTGAGAGTGCGCATGGATTTACCACAAGCATGCCAATGATATAAATAAAAGCTGAAACCACGAGAATTTGCTTAATTGCAGTCACCGGTTATTGTCATTTTTAAAGTGAATTGTGAATTCAAAAAGAGTGATGGGTTTCCTCATATGCAGCATTTTTAGCAGAGTGTCTACTTGGTGTAAGCAATAGGTGTTCTTAAAGGGATTATATTGGCATATTACCGTCAATTCCCTGTCCTAAATTGCACAAAATAATGCTTATGCATTGACGTATAACCTTTATTTACTTGAAAGTTATCAAATTAACAGTTATTGAATATTGGCCAAGACTTTAATACGTCCCGCAATAAAGTATTTCGCAATGTTTACATTGAACTCCGTAAACTTCCCGAACAAAGCCTCGAAAACGAGATCGGGAACGACTCTTCATGATGTTATCCGATGATTGATTGGAAACCCGAAAGTGGTTCGTTGAAAATGGCAAATGTAAACAAAAACAAAAACGTGGCTTCAGAAATCCGATGTTTGTAATAAAGAGGTTATGCAATTAGACACTTTAGACGCGTATATCTCTAAGTTATAAGTGTATCTTCATGCTGGGCGTGTGTATTTAGGACAGGGAATTGACGGTAATATGCCAATACAATCCCTTTAAATATAACTATTTTTGCGTTGAATTATTTTGCCCGGAAGCAAATGTTAGCAAACAGGTATACATGTATATTAAAAAATATATTTTAGTAAAAATGAAGATTTCATCTTAGAATGGAAAATGTTAAAATCCCCATGTCTTATGTTTGCCCGATGTTTGAGAGACCATGTGTATGTTTAATAGTGCAATACAAACATTGAGACATTGTTAATGGAGCGATGCGCAATGGATTCTGGGATATCTAGAATGCCAATTTACATGTAAATGGATTTCATATTCAGACAAATGCATGATTATAATTGGCATTAGAAGGACATAATACTTATAGTTCAGCACAATCTCCGCCGATTATACAGTGGTTATGATGCATCGTGGTAGAATGTCTCTTTGTTATCCAAGAATTCTCTCCACGCATTCCTTAATAACACAACCTTTACCTCGGCATATACTAACATACATAATAATGTTTGTTTTTACAGAGGTTTGCCATTGAATCACGGCTGTGTATGTATCCAGTGATGTAAGGTAGATACAATCTCTGGTATGAAGAAGCGTCTCTCGTTGCGGCAATGTGCTCGTCTCTTATTGACTCATAAAGCGAGATGTGAAGATTACAGCGTAATCATTATGTAGCGGTTTCAATAACGACCGATTCCAGCACGCTTACAACTGAGACAGACGCACGCTATGAAATAGTGCAACACGTGCGCAACATATGTGTACGTTTTGCAGATAACCATGAAAAGTGAGATATAATTATGTGATACAAATGAGATGGTTTATTCATGTTGAATATCGTAAATTTGAATCATCTCAGCTCAGCCTTTGTGATAAAGCTCAGATATCAAGGAACAAACACCGTCTCGGCTGTTATCTGAATGGAACATTTTCAGCGTGCATGCAGTTTGCAAAGTGAGGTTATCTGCGTGCACCCTGATACTAAACATCAATCTTGCCATTCGTAAAATTTAGGGAAAAGTAAACATTTTCAAGGTTACAAGTAAATCACGAGGTCACTGTAAACAAAACTTTTTTTATTTTTTTTACATAAATTGTTCGTCGAATAGTATAGTTTATAAACAATTTTCCAGTCATATCACGAATGTTTCTGCTTGAAACAACAGTTGAAACACTGTCTCAATGAAGTAACACGCCGCACACATAATTGTGGTATGATACCCCACCCATTCACAATAACTGCCATCAGGGAGACTAGTCTTTTTTATGACTCGACAGGGGATCAAACTTAAAATGCCCCGCTTGCAATGTGGATTCTCTATCATCAGGCACCCGCCGTGGAATCTTCCATTTTACCATTTAACCGTATGAATGTGTTTCTGTTGTTGATAACTAGAATCATTATATACTTTTCAATTCGGTCACCTAATGACAGACGTATCGGCGACTCGTACTACAAACGTTCACTGCACAAACAAATAATGCCGTAAACAGTAAATAATGCCACATACATGTCAATAATTTGAACATTTCTTAAATTAAGTTGTATATTTATTATAAACTCCAAACCTGATACATTGTACATAGCTTAAATAGAATAAAAAGGTTAAAAAACAGAGAGTGATATCAGCTTTGCACATCTCTCAAAATGGGTCTGTACGAAGTGATCTGACAAACTGCGTGGCGCATTTATATTTTTGAAGTGTACAATATGTTTGTTTCTGGTCTCTTAGGCGTGATTTCATAAAGGATATGATCGACAATATAAAGTATGATATAGTCTGTATCTGATTGTTATGCTCGCCAAAATGACCAAAATGATGGGGTGTGTTTAAAAATGTTAAGGTTCTTCCAATTTTTTCGCATTTGTCTAAAACTTAACAATTGAATGTTTTATATATAAACGCATAATTAGACTAAGTTATTTTTACAACCTGTCGGAATATTTTTATGCAACTATGTTGATATCTGATGAACACTGGTGAACGGAAAACTTTGAATTATTGGCGTTATAAATACATTCCTGACATTGGAACATGTGGAAACCCACGGATTTCGAAAATAAATAAAATCGCTGACTAATGCGTATTTCCTCCGCCGGTTTGGATGTATGCACAAACAACCTGTCTGTGCAATGAGTTGATTTGGGCATTTTGTATTGTTTAGATCTATATAAAAGTTACCAACTAACGAGCTATTCAATGTAACAGTTTACTGATTTCATTGAAAGGTGTATTAGATAGTAATCGATGAATCCCGCCGAGTAAGCATGTAAACAATAAACATTACAAAGGGTCTATTGATTGATTGATTGATTGAATATTGGAGCGTCATTTTTATGCCATCGAGGGCTAACAGACAATCAGTTAACCTAACCACTGTCTCTTGGGATCCTGAATGGTTAACCAATACTCAAGCAAACCCCATCTCCGCAAATAACTGATAACTTTCCCACTTGAATCAGCGGTGAGAGACGAATAACAATGAGACACAATGTCATATGTCAATCATCACGGAGACTGTTGCTGGGCGGGGATTCGAACTCATGACCCCTGGATTGATAGTCAGACACAGAGGGTCTAACAATATAGGCTACTTTACAGTTTCAGCGGCGGCAATTTTATATTGGTAAATACTGTTTCGTGTTCTGTGTTCTATACGAAATCAATGTATGCTGTTTATGTCGTCTATGTAAATGGTGCCAATAATTTCCCCTTTGATCTGATTAAAGGTGATAATAGATTTTTTGTAGGAAATCTTAATAAAAGTGCGATCTATTTAGCAGTCAGTGCTATTGTGGAATAACAAAATACAACTCACATAATAGCGGGTGACTGAGGATCGATTTATAGTATCATTATTTTAGTGTATGGAGCAAAAGCTTAACTATAAAAGGATCTACATTATACAACCTATACAAAATTAAAATCTGCAAAGCCGACTGATGGAAATACAACAATATACATGTGCTGATATGATAATAAACACATATCGTTTTACGACAAATATTCGCCAAAATAAATTTATATAGGACTTTATCGACACAAATAATATAAATTATCACAGTTTTTATAATATTCGATAAAAAAATATATATATATATATAAATAAAGAGACATTCCCCAAGTTTGTTACGAATATAAAATCGAGACACATAACAAGAAAAAAGTCTTTCATCTACTCGAATCCAACAGAGGTATTTGTTTATATAATAAAAGTTGAAATGTACGTGTAACACACAAATTAAGTTGCGTGTAAACAATGGCTATGGCACACTAAACGACACAATAAAAACATATCAAAGTCAGTGTTGTGGTGTTTAGATTCTCATTAAAATAGCACTTTTTGCTGATCTTTTAACAAAACTTCAGATTGTAATACTGATATTATTATTAATATTGATGTTGTTATTATTATTAAATTATCATTATTATTATAATTATTATTATTATTATTATTATTATTACCATTATTATCAGCATCATTATTATTATCATTATTAATCATTATCATTACCAATATTATAATAATAAAACATTTGTTTATTTCATGTGCTAAAACATGAAAATGTTTCACAGTTAAGAAAACTTAGAAGATTGAAGTTTTTTACAATTAGAACTTATTTCAAGTTTACCACAATACAATACAATACACTACAATACAATACACTACAATACACTACAATACAATACAATACAATACAATACAATACAATACAATACAATACAATACAATACAATGCAATGCAATACAATACAATACAATACAATACAATACAATTGAATAATTTACAATACAATACGATACGATACGATACGATACGATACGATACGATACGAAACGATACGATACGATACGATACGATACGATACGATACGATACGATACGATACGATACGATACGATACGATACACTACAATATCATTTATTCACTCAGTTCACATATACATGAAACATTCATCCTTGCAATTTTCTGAACAGTTGCAAGTTTTCAATATATATTTCATCTGCTCAGCAATCTTGAACGTTATATTGTTTTTAAGAATTGTCCGATATCTAGATTTAGCTGGGTTCAACTATATATCATTTGCATTGCACCACTAATTGATGCATTGCATCACTAATTGATGGCATTTGCATCTCGATGAATCTGCATGTGCAAACATCGTCTACCTCATGCAAAGAGTGTTGCATCATCCGCATATAAGACAATATCACGTAAACTCATTATGTAGTAAATGTCATTTATTTATGTATAGCAGAAAATGAAATTACCTCCCCCCCCCCTCCCCCACCTCACACATACTATAACAATAACAATAACAATGTAAAGTGACGGGAAAAGCCATTTATTACATACAACGATATTTACTATAATAAATGTATTGTATAAAAAAGTACAACGGTTATTTCGATACCTAAAAAAATATGCGATTATGGCCATTTCAATATTCAATTATATTTACCTTTTAAGCAGTTTATTAGGTTATCATAATAACTTGTTTTAATTCCGGAATTCAAAGGGTGTACGTTTCACCATGTTACATGATACTTTGAAGTACTATTTCCGTAACAAAATACTGGTCCAACATATGTATGAATTTCTAAATGTATAATGTAATTGTCATGAAATATTTTGTTTCAATATGTTTGTTTTTGTACAACTAAATTAAAATAAAAGTTACAAAAAAAAAAATATGAATGAATTTATTAAATGCGTTTCCAACATCCGTCCTAAAGGTGTTATTGTACGCTTTCAGCAATTTTTCAGTTATCTAATTGAGACAGTATTCTAAGGCTACCACACTGGAATATCATGCCACAGACAGATGGTATGATGCCCCACCCACTCACATTATATTGAAACCTGTCAACCAGACCTAGAACTATCCTCTAACTCGGCACCTTAGTGAATATATCAAGACCCCCTACCCCCGGTGGATACTGGACAGAACAGACGGATTACATGGACATACCTGTAGCCAGAAGAATGCCTGAGCTTATTATCTGATTGCATAAAGCGTCAGTGACACTCCCAATGTACACGTGCAACGTCGGACATAATTATTTCTGAACCTGCACCGACATACCACAGTTGTCCGTAACAAAGATAATAATCTCGACAATTTTCGGCATATTTTTTGTAATTATCGTTTGTGCAGATTCTATTATCCTCATCTTTATGCTTTATGTAAGTTAGCGTCCCGGGCCGATACTCCACAAGATCAATTTGAAACATATGCCAAGTTGGCTGCACGCCATTGCGCACTCTTCCAACGATAAATCGAGATAGTCTTCGCAGGAGTGATTACACATTCCAAACATTATACTTTCTCCAGGAACTTTAGGTTTGATACGAGTATCTAGTACTTCCAGAAAGCAATATAAAGTTATTGGTCGATACAATCTAAATCCAATGTTTTATAACAACTTTTGTAAACTTGCGTGCATGATTGAGTCTAACAAAACAATAAAAAATCATTTTTGTTTTGTATATGGCGGCAGATGTTTATATTTAGAATTCATATAGTCAAGGTCCAATCAGTTTTTTTCAAAAAGTGTCCGTTTATTTTAACTATAGGAATATTACTCAAGTTCTGTTTGAGCTACCGTTCCTTAAGTTTAGTATGGTTGAAGAAGTCTCAGACTATTTGTGAAATGCTGTTAAGTCTGTTACCTGGGTAACTCTTGTGAACACTGTTTTAGGGAGGTTATCGGGTGGAGTATGTGTTCGAACAAGTGACCTCTAATGCAAGCGGCCAACACTCTATCCGCTACACCACAACCCCGCCTACTACTACGCTACCCTCCTGTTTGCGTTTATGGGGTTTCTTATTGGACCATTATAGAATGCAATAATTTTCCTAACATTTATGCATGTGTAAACTGTAAATTATTAAAGTTTTTTTTATGTGGTTTGGTACATCTATACACCCAAAGAAAATTACAAAGAGTCTTTAGAATTCCAAATGTCAGACAAAAGGTGTTGTTCTCTTTGCATTTATATCAGGAAATAACATGAGATTATTTGACGTGAAGTAATGTTGACGTTCACGGAACTTCAAGTTTTAGTTTCATTAAAATCAGATCAACTTTAAGCTTCCATACTTTGCGTAGAGTGTGGAAGCTTCAAAGTTGATTTAATTTTAATTAGATTGTTCAAGTTTCAACTCTGACGTCTCTATCAATGAAATAAAAAAGGCACACTTATTGGAGTAAAACCGATTTAACATTTATTGAGTTTATTGCTTCACTTCCGGGTTTCAGGTGTCTTTTTTAAACATTAGTATAGGCAGCCAAGTTGCATATGAATTCCGTGCAGGCTGGCGGATATATTTCCGAAACTAAAATAGATTTTATGAATTCATACGCAACAAGTTTTCAATCATAGTTCGTGTTTCAAATACACGTATTCTTCACTATAAAGTTCTGAATCCATTTGCAGCCAAGTAAAATATCAAAATGTCAAATAAAAATGTTTTATGTCGATATTATGGAAACTAACCAGTAATTTCAATTTTTTTATTCACTTTCGAAACTATATCTATGACTACGAAGAAAGTCAAGTTAGATAGATGATTGTATATTTACTTAAAACAACTGAATATCAGAGTTGAATTAACTGTTTAATTTTCTTAATCTTTTATAAATTTGATACAGACTGCGGCACCTCAGTACATTGAGTAGTTATATCCTGGATCAATGTTGTAAATCGATGATGTCAAATAATGGATTACTAGCCTGTGCTTAACTCTTCAAACATAAAGCGATTGAAATGACTAGAAAAAGAAAAAGAAAAAGAAAAAGAAAAAGAAAACGATAACGTTAAGGCAACGTCAAAGCAACAACAAGCAACCTCACGGCAACAACAAGGGCAACGGAAATGTCAAAGCAACGACAACGACAACAGTGAAGACAACAGCAACGGAACAGCAAGACAACGAAATAGCAACGACAAGTCAACAACACGGATAACTGACACGCGATGGAACCTACAACAGCAATTCGGCATCTAAAGCAGCCAAGGCAACGGTATGGCAGCGGAAATAAAATCGGCAACGCCACGGCAACAGCAATGGAAACGTGATAACAACAACAACAACATCAACAACAATGGAAACGTGATAACAACACCAAGGCAACGGCAATGTGAAACGTAATAACCACGACATGGCAACGGCAATGGAAACGTAATAACGACATGGAAACAGCAATGGAAACGTGATAACAACGACATGGCAACGGCATTGGAAACGTAATAACAACGCTTTTGCAACGGCATTAGAAACATGATAATACCGTCATGGCAATGACAATGGAAATGTGATAAAAGGACAAGGCAACAGCAATGTAAACGTTATAAAACGACATAGTATAGGCAATTGAAACGTGATAACAACGATAAGGCAAAGAGAATGGATACGTGATAACAAAGTCACGGCAATGGAATCGTGATGACAGCGAAATGAAAACGGCAATGGAATCGTGATAGCAACAACATTGCAAAGACAACGGAAACATGATAAAATGACATGACAACGGCAATGGAATCGTGATAACAACGACAAAGCAGCGGCAATGGAAACTTGATAACACGACATTGCAATGACAACGGAAACATGATAAAATGACATGACAACGGTTAATGGAATCGTGATTACAAGACAAAGCAGCGGCAACGGAAACGTGATAACCACGACATTACAATGACAACGGAAACATGATAAAATGACATGACAACGGTTAATGGAATCGATATAACAAGACAAAGCAACGGCAATGGAAATTTGATAACCACGACATTGCAATGACAACGGAAACATGATAAAATGGCATGACAACGGTTAATGGAATCGTGATAACAACGACAAAGCAACGGCAAAGGAAACGTGATAACAACGACATTGCAATGACAACGGAAACATGATAAAATGACATGACAACGGTAATGGAATCGTGATAACAACGACAACGCAACGGCAATGGAAACGTGATAACAAAGTCACGGCAACGACAATGGAAACATGATAACAACGACACGGCAACTGAAACGTGAACACCAACGCCAACGATAACAATAACGATAAAGGTAACGGTAACGGCATCGGCAACGACAATATCAACGGTAACGATAGCGGCGACAATATAGCTGCGACTTAATCGGCCATCGGCCACGACAATGGCAACGCCAACGCAACGTTCAGGAAACTCCAATGACATAGGCAGCAACAATGCAAAGACAATTGCAACTAAAAGGGAAATGACAACGCCAATTACATAGCAACCAGAACGGTTATTTCAAAGCAGCAAGAACAGCAACGGTAATGTTCAGCAACGACAAAGCAACGATAACGGTAATCGAAATAAAACAAAACGACAGCGATAAAGCTGCTACCACTAGCATAAACAAGGACGGTTTGATTACGGTTGCATGTAGGCCAACACCATGTGAATGTTTATAACACTTGACCTGGGGGAAAAAGTCCGATGCCAAAAACATCCAATTAACCAGTCTATCACATAAACAGCATCTTCAACCTTATTTTCATAGATCAAAGCGTATCACATATCCCAGGTAAGCCATGGCCAGAATATTGTTTATCCATATGTTTTCTCATATTGATACATATACGAGTATGATATATAGAACCGGTCTAGTATAATGAACCGCGGTTTTGTAAGGTACGCCGTGTTTTACACGAACACACATTGCAACCAAGTCTGCAACTTGTGGAATGTATAATAAACTTCAAGAGCAGCACTAAGGTAGTCCTGAAGTAATAATTATTTATGCAGAAGTTATAATGCTCCACCCCCACTTAGTAATAAAAATGTTGATTTTTTCTGCTTTTATTGAAGGGAACTGTTTTGCATTTTGTTACTCTTTATGTCCAATCAAACTAGCATTAACTATATTGTTTAAAGATGAACGTAATGAACAGTTAGAATCTAAAATATAGTATAGTGATAAAACAGTCGTTGTTTCAAGTAATAATGATAATGAAAACAATAATAAAAATGATGATGATGATGATGATGATGATGTGATGATAATAATAATAATAATAATAATAATAATAATAATAATAATAATAATAATAATAATAATAATAATAATAATATATTATTCCGCATCGGTGGTCTATGGTTAGAGTGTCCACCTCGCATGCTGAAGGTCGTGGGTTTGATCCCCGGTCAGGTTATACCTAAGACTTGAAAAATGATACTAGAAGCTTCCTCTCTTGGCGCTAAGTATTTAGAGGATAATTCTAGGTCTGGCAGATCCAGTGTCCGCATCATGTGACTGGGTGGGATATCATACCATGTATCTACGGCATGACACTCCAGTCTGTCAACGCTTAGAATACTTTCTTAAGTAGACACCATCGCGATATAACTCAAAATATATTGAAAGCGATGCTAAACACCAAACACTAATAATAATAAGTATACTTTATTATGTACAGGAAGCCAACATAGAATTGTTTTATTTCTCGTTTATAATTTGATGCTTTAAAAATAACCACCTCTAGTGTTTGGTTGAATACTTTTTGAGTATCATCGTTGTCGGAAAGTAAATTATAACCACCGTGATATCGCTATGTAAATAGTGCCACACTTTGACACGACATTACGATGACACGATGGTAATACTACGACAGCACGATATAACGGTAATAAGAAAGAGAAGCTATAAGTGTAATAGTACGACAGCACAACAACGGGATAATGGCAAAGCGAGAACACGATTGGCGTCATCGTGCTATCACGACTGCGTTTTGTCATTATCGAGCTGCTGTTTTCGTAATATTACCACCGTGCTGTCGTTATATCACCATGGTGCTGTCGCTATATCACCAACGTGCTGTCGCTATATCAACACCGTGCTGTCGCTATATCACCACCGTGCTGTCGCTATATCACCAACGTGCTGTCGCTATATCACCACCGCGCTGTCGCTATATCACCAACGTGCTGTCGCTATATCACCATCGTGCTGTCGCTATATCACCAACGTGCTGTCGCTATATCACTACCGTGCTGTCGCTATATCACCAACGTGCTGTCGCTATATTACCAACGTGCTGTCGCTATATCATCACCGTGCTGTCGCTATATCACCAACGTGCTGTCGCTATATTACCACCGTGCTGTCGCTATATCACCACCGTGCTGTTATACTGTCGTGCCATCACCGCTTCTGTGTGACATGCCCATAGAAGCCACATACCCGTGACTATTTTCCATAAGACTTTTATTACTTGAAGGTACAAATGTCACTGAACGTGGAAGCAAGACAATAGTTTCCTGAAACAGAATCACACGTCCAATAAACCAATAAAAGTGTAATATCTGGGAAGACCGCGCTATACAATCTCTCTGCCAATGATGGAATTGGCAGGCCGCGGAAGATTTATGTTATATAGCTGGAAGTTGGTCTTTCTATTACCGAACTATTATTATGATTACCGGAATGTGGTAACTACTGCCTGATTATGATGAGGACATTGACACCGCTATGGCCATAGTACAGTCAGTGTTATAGTGAACAAATAAACGTGTTAAATACGTTATCGCAGGTTTGCGAGTTTATCTCAAAGCTTACGACTATTTCAGACGTACACTGTACAACATTTCATAGATTCAAACAACAATTGGTTTATTCTCGTCTGTCCAGAGTGTAAGACTAGTTTAGACGTACACTGTACAACATTTCAAAGATTAAAACAACGATTAGTTTATTCTCGTCTGTCCAGAGTGTAAGACTAGTTTAGACGTACACTGTACAACATTTCAAAGATTAAAACAACGATTGGTTTATTCTCGTCTGTCCAGAGTGTAAGACTATTTAAGACGTTCACTGTACATTTCATAGATTAAAACAAGGCTTGGTTTATTCTCGTATGTCCAGAGTGTAAGACTAGTTTAGACGTACACTGTACAACATTTCATAGATTAAAATAACGATTGGTTTATTCTCGTCTGTCAAGAGTGTAAGACTAGTTTAGACGTACACTACAATATTTCATAGATTAAATAACGACTGGTTTATTCTCGTCTGTCCAGAGTGTAACACTAGTTTAGACGTACACTGTACAACATTTCATAGATTAAACTATCGCTTGGTTTATTCTTGTCTGTCCTGAGTGTAAGACTAGTTTAGACGTACACTGTACAACATTTCATAGATTAAAATAACGATTGGTTTATTCTCGTCTGTCCAGAGTGTAACACTAGTTTAGACGTACACGCTACAACATTTCATAGATTAAATAACGATTGGTTTATTCTCGTCTGTCCAGAGTGTAAGACTAGTTGATCGTACACGGTACAACATTTCATAGATTAAAACAACGATTGGTTTATTCTCGTCTGTCCAGAGTGTCAGACTAGTTTAAACGTACACTGTACAACATTTCATAGATTAAAACAACGCTTGGTTTATTCTCTCGGTCAAGAGTGTAAGACAAGTTTAGACGTACACTGTACAACATTTCATAGATTAAATAACGATTGGTTTATTCTCGTCTGTCCAGAGTGTAAGACTAGTTTAGACGTACACTGTACAACATTTCATAGATTAAAACAACGATTGTTTTATTCTCGTCTGTCCAGAGTGTAAGACTAGTTTAGACGTACACTGTACAACATTTCATAGATTAAAACAACGATTGGTTTATTCTCGTCTGTCCAGAGTGTAAGACTAGTTTAGACGTAGACTGTACAACATTTCATAGATTAAAACAACGCTTGGTTTATTCTCGTCTGTCCAGGATGTAAGACTATTTTAGACGTACACTGTACAACATTTGTAAGATTAAACGTACACTGTACATTTCATAGATTAAAACAACGCTTGGTTTATTATCGTCTGTCTAGAGTGTTAGACTAGTTTAGACGTACACTGTACAACATTTCATAGATTCAATAACGATTGGTTTATTCTCGTCTGTCTAGAGTGTAAGACTAGTTCAGACGTACACTGTACAACATTTCATAGATTAAATAACGATTGGTTTATTCTCGTCTGTCCAGAGTGTTAGACTTTTTAGACGTACACTGTACACCATTTCATAGATTAAAACAACGTTTAGTTTAGTGTCGTCTGTAACTGATTGAACTGTCTTTTCTTGACCATGATAACAATGTTCGGGTGCATATTTGAGTAAATACAGTTGGTGCAACTAACGTTCGTTAGGTTACGAATTTAACAAGCGTACTATTTGAAATTACCGAAGCACATTTATCGTTCCACTTACACCATTAAAGAACTTAATTAAAGAAGTAATCCTAAGGATATAATATGAATATTAAGCATCACAGAAACTATTATGAAACGTATGTAGGTGTCTTTGTTATTCGCACGAAGATACTAGACATAGAAGGTAAGTAAAACAGGCGCCTTCCCATTGGTATCAAGGTGGACATATCCGACCTTTACAACCACATAGGCCGAGGTGGCATCGTAATGTTTATATTCACTTACAGAGATCTGCAAAACCACACTAGGAAAATAAGCAGAAGGCGCACAGTGTTACACGTGACACAATAAGCAGATGACGTGCAGTGTTACACGTAAAACTATAAGCAGATGTCACACATTGTTACATGTATAACAATACGCAGATGAGGTGCAGTGTTACACGTAACACAATACACAGATGACGCACAGTGTTACATATAACATAATACGCAGATGAGGTACATTGTAACACGTAACACAATAGGCAGATGAAGCACAGTGTAAACGTAACACAATAGGCAGCTGGCGCACAGTGTTATACGTAATACAATAATCAGATGACGCCTAGCGTTACACGTAACACAATATGCAGATGACGTGCAGTGTTACACGTAACATATTAAGCAGATGGCGCACAGTGTTACATGTAACACAATATGCAGATGACTCACAGTGATTCACGTGATACAATAAGCAGATGTCTCACAGTGTTGCACGTGACACAATAAGCAGATGACTCACAGTGTTACATGTGACACAATAAGCATATGATGCACAGTGTTACATGTAACAGAATAAGCAGATGACTCACAGTGTTACACGTGACACAATAAGCAGATGACGCACAGTGTTACACGTAACACAATAAGCAGATGACTTACAGTGCTACATATACCATATTAAGCAGATGACATATAGTGTTACACGTAACACAATAATCAGATGACGCACAGTGTTACACGTAACACAATAAGCAGATGCCGTACAGTGTTATATGTAACACAATAAGCAAATGACGTACAGTGTAACACATAACATATTAAACAAATGATGCACAGTTTAATATGTAACACAAGTTGAGAAGCTGTTGGTGAAGACGTAAAACCTGCAAGAGAGTCCCCCATGGCCAAGTGGGTTTAAACGCGCCGACATTTAGTGTTTGAGATTTCAGTTCAAATAGTTTGAGTCCGAGAGTTCGCCAAGCACTGGAAGTTTCTTATATTGAACTTTGTTTATTTTAACAATTTGCCATCTACCTAGTATGTATTATATATAGTTAGCAACCATTTATGCTAGACATATTTACCTCAGATCACGCGATAATTATATAATGTGTTTCCTGGCCGATGGTGAGGTCAGTAACCAGGCCACGTGCACTATCCAGGACATGTAGTATGTGCTTCGGACAGTGACATTCCAGAAAGTAACAAGGCGTCTTTATAAACAATCCAAGAGGGGAGAAGAGAATAAAGCGAACTCGCTACCGCTGTTAACTAAAAACTAGACGGGTATATTTGATGAAATCGACAATGTAATTTGAAGTAGCTGTTGTTGTATGGTGTTTAGCGTCGTTTTCAACATTTTCGCAACATTGTCTACATGAGACAGTATAACGAGCGCTACCACACGGGAATATCATTCCGCAGACACATGCTACCCCAATTAGTCACAAACATCGACCTTCCGCATGCGAGGCGAACGCCCTATCACTAGATGACCGATGCGGTTTCTCCCGAAATAGAACGAAATAACGTCACCTTTGGCTGTTTGTAACAATATTGGCAGAAACAAGGAAGAAAGTAGTTCGGTATTCGTTTTACGTGGTTCGATATAACAATGTACAGCTCTCCAATATTGGAGATTCAGAAAGTTATGATTACGGTTTGATTTAAGTTCAATATTGAAATATTTCAGTGTTAATGTATCTAAAAGAAATGAGTATTTCTTTTCAATACGTTCACTTAATGTACTATATATCTCTTACGTTTGCCCCAAATCTTGGTCTTGGAACATATTTATTGAAATCTAAGTGTTTAACCTCATTTGACAACCAATGGAGTCGCTTTAATTTTCAAAATTGTGTCGCTCTTATTTGTTAAAACAGCGTACAAAATAAATTAATATTTACGTTAGTTCTTAATTATTAAGAAGTTCGTCATCACTGCGAACGTGTAAATGACATTGCACAAACTCCGCCCTTGATTTAATTTTGAACGAGCCATGTACAAACTACAAAGCCGCGACAGCAATGCTTAGAAACATCAACTTTCAAACCTCAGTCAGCTCAGATTTCATCGTAGCTCCGCCCAGAGTCCGTCAAATCACGCAAAACTGTCAGTCAATTGACGTTCAACAATAAACCAGTTAGTGTTCATTAGATAAAAAAAATAATAAGAATCCACGGTCGCTCCCTTTGGGTTTCTTAATTCTTAATGGTCTATTTTATGAACACTAACTGTCACATAGTGTTTACTATGTTTGAGCCTCAGAACGGGTTAACCATCATTAGTGGTCTTCATTTGCGCGAGGGGCAGGCCGTAACTAATGTTGGCTGAGCTTGTGGCCCAACCTCTAGCCTATATGTTTTGTAAATGTTTATAGTTATACAACTTTAGTAATGTAATTGTATTGTTAAGAGCAATATATGTTTCAACTAACTAAAATACGAAACACGACTATCAAGCAATTTTTAGTCTGTCAATAATATCAAAATAGTAAGGTAATCATTTAATAAATTACAAAATCTCGAAATACATGTAGGTGTAAGCACATCATTGATTTTTGTTCTTCTTTCTATAGTAAATAAAAAGTATGCATGCTTGTTTTTCGTAGGGAGACCCAAAGAAAAAAGTGAAGCTTACATTTTATTGTTCGTAAAGCTCTGTATCACCAAAATATGATGAGAAAAGTATGGGCCATGTGTCATCCAAAACACTGTTTTTACTAACGGTGTGTGTTGACAAAGTGAAATTACTTCCGAAATCCTACATTCATACCCCAGTTTCCAAGCTTGATTTTTTTCCTTCTAAATACACAATTTAAACATGCCAATTCTTTTGAAATGTTAAAAAAATACATCAATAATTCCAGTCAAATAAAAAATTAAAACACATTAATCATTTAAACTGTTTTGGGCGGGGTATGGCACGTGTCAATTTGAATAAGCAACTAATGTACTCAATCATTCACAATACCGAAGCGGATATTGGCACCAAGGACTAATCTAGAGATGATTCCTTGTTGGCACATAGGACCAAAAGCTAGAAAGTTGTAATATTTAAGCAATTCGTCCGTTATTAATTTATTTACATTGATTATAAACAAAATATGTTTTAATCTAATACAAATCTCAACCAGTGTCTTCTTGGGTAGAAACAATACAGAGTATATGCAGGTAAAGGGTGTTGATCAAGAAAACAAAATGGTTGTGAAAGAGATCGAACAAAGTGCTTTCTTATCCCGGATCACAGAACCATGTACTTCTGCAAGAAATGCTTTATTACATAATAGTTAATTAACAATTACATAATAATCGTCTGATACATAAACTTGCTTAAAATAACGTATGGTGGTCAAAGAGGGAACAATTACCATTACACGAATCCCACATCTTCAAGTGGACACTTCAGCACACCTGTGCCACTTGAAGTGTTTTATTGGTTTCCAAATAATTCACAAGTACTTTATTGCGCATGTGCAATAAACGTATGTTCAATTTTTTTTTTCTTGGATAAGACAATGCAATTGTGTAAGTCTTTCGTAACCGTTGTTTGTTTCGAGTATTGTGTAAGCACGCACGCCACACAAGCATTCGGTTTGTAATACGGTTATTATCCATGAAAAAAAGTACACCTAATCGACTCATACTCGTTTATTTCGAATTCAGTTTACAATTATTTTACTTGCTATATTTAGGTTATATGCCTATACAATCTAGGATAAATTATCGTTAATATTCTATTTTCGAACTTAAAATTAAATCACTCTACCTTCTTACACTAAATTTTCTGCGCAAAATGCAGTAATTTCAAGATATTTTTTTCTATCATGTGTACGATATTTTCAGTATACATTACATTATATTATATACTTTCCATGCTAAATTACTATTATATGTTCTATGTTTAAATTCCGTGAAAAACGTTCACTATGAAAAGGCACTCACAACGTAACAATTGATAATTATAATCATATATTAAATATCAATGCCTGATTATTTTACCGTTTACATGTCGGTGACATTGCCTTACTTATGTTTTTTTATGTATCCGTGCACACACATTTTGTTTATACTTAATTCCAGCGACTATACGTTTTATGTTTTATTACGTTGATTATACTTTCTATGTTGAATTACAGTGGTTATAATTTCTATGTTTAATTACGGTGACTATACTTTCAATGCTAAATAAATACACATTACAAACTTCAGGTTTCCGAATTGGTAACCATGGTAGACTTGTGTAGATTATCCCGAGCCAGATGCTCGAGCCTACCCTGCAGTCGTTAGAAGATAACGAGCCACCAACTGTGCTAACCGGACACACACTACGATGATTTAACCCTTTACTTCATATAGACGCGTTTAACACCTCTAATATAGACGCATTTGAACACCTCTAATATAGAAGGCTTTTGAGTTATTGGGTGAATTATGTTTATATTAACTGACAGAGTGGAAAACAGTGCAGGAAGTGTTCAGATTGCTCATTACGAGCAATCTGAACTCTTCCTGCACTGTTTTCAAAGGCCTTGGAAAACGCGTATCTATGGAGTTAAGGGTTAATGTATACCCAACGACACTAAAGTCATTATACGGATGCAAGGAATGTCTAGTATAAGACAGCTATTTATCGTCGAAGTGCGTTTACGAGCACAAGTCAAACATTTATCGTCTCTACACTGCGAAAAAAAAAACAAGATTGCTGATTCAATGCTGTTTGTTGCCAACATTATGCCAATATGGCGGAATGTGTATTGCATAAGCACTTCAACATTACAGTACGGATGACGTCTTTAATTGAATTAACGCACTATTAATATTTACAGGTGTTGTTTTAATCTCCAAATATTGGTACATTGATCCTCAAAATGATAACGGGTCCAGGAGACACACATGTCTGGCTTTTACCCGCTAGTGACGGATGTACACAGTCATTAACAGTGTTGGTAACACTGGTCCCCGATTCGAAGTTATAACCTTCAATTATAGGAACTTCAAAACAAGCAGTACGTACACTCAAGAGATATGATAACGCAACACAGATGAAGATATGAAAACACAACACAGTCAGAGATATGAAAACGCAACACAAGAAGAGATATGACACCGCAACATAGGAAGAGGAGATATGACAACGCAACACAGGACAATATATGAAAAGGCAGCACAGGAAGAGGAGGTATGACAACGCAACACAGGACAAGATATGAAAAGGCAACACAGGAAGAGGAGGTATGACAACGCAACACAGGACAAGATATGAAAAGGCAACACAGAAAGAGGAGGTATGACAACGCAACACAGGACAAGATATGAAAAGGCAGCACAGGAAGAGGAGGTATGACAACGCAACACAGGACAAGATATGAAAAGGCAACACAGGAAGAGGAGGTATGACAACGAAACACAGGACAAGATATGAAAAGGCAGCACAGGAAGAGGAGGTATGACAACGTAACACAGGACAAGATATGAAAAGGCAACACAGGAAGAGGAGGTATGACAACGCAACACAGGACAAGATATTAAAAGGCAGCATGGGAAGATAAATGACAACGCAATACAGGGCAAGATAGGAAACCGCAACACAGTCAGAGTTATGGTAAACCAACACAGGTGGAAATATGAGAACGCAACACAGATAGAGATATGACAACGCAACACAGATGATGATATGGAAACGCAACACTGGACAAGATATGAAAACGCAACACAGGAAGAGACATGGCAACGCAACACAGGACAAGATATGACAACGCCACACAAGACGAAATCTGACAACGCAATATAGGACGCGATACGACAACGAAACTCAGGACAAGATATGAAAACGCAAAACAGGACAATATATGAAAAGGCAACACAGGAAGAGATATGACAACGCAACACAGGACAATATATGAAACCGGAACAAAGGAAAAGATATGAAAACGCAACACAGGACAATATATGAAAAAGCAACACAGGAAGAGATATGACAAAGCAACACACGACGACATATGACAACGCAACATAGGACGCGATATGACAACGCAACACAGGACGATATATGAAAAAGTAAAACAGGAAGAGATATGACAACGCAACACAGGACAATATATGAAAAAGCAACACAGGAACAGATATGACAAAGCAACACAAGACGAAATATGACAATGCAAAATAAGACGCGATATGACAATGTAACACAGGACAATATATGACAACGCAACACAAGAAGAGACATGATAACGCAACACAGGAAGAGATATGAAAAAGCAAAACAGGAAGAGATATGACAACGCAACACAGGAAGAGATATGAAAACGCAACACAGATGAAGATACGAAAACGCAACTCAAGAAGAGATATGACAACGCAACATAGGAAGAGATATGAGAACTCAACTCAGGAAGAGATATGAAAACGCAGCACACAAAAATATATAACAACGCGACACTGATGAAGATATGAAAACGCAACAAAGGACAATATATGAAAACGCAACACAGAGAGTGAAAGGAAGAGATATGAAAAAACGTCACATATTTAGATCGAGTGTAGTTAAAATACATCTTATTACAATGTTCGAGTGTATGTATCGATATCCTTCAATAATATTGTCTGTCGATGCTATTGGTTGTGTTTACTTGAGATGTAACTGAATAATTTGGTACCTCCTATACTGGTGTCACTCCTTTCATTTACAACTAAGCCCCCCTAAACTCTGTATTGCGTTTTCATATATCTTCATGAGTTGCGTTTTCATATCTCGTCATGTGTTGCGTTTTCATATCTCGTCAAATGGTGCGCTTTCATATCTCTTTGTCTATTATATTGCATGCTACTTAAGACTTATCCCATGAGATTTTAAATACTCCTAAATCCTTACCCAACACACCAGGGTCAAAATGGAAGTACCCAAAACGTTTGCAAAATCATTTTTCCTTTTTCCTTTCCAGTGTGGAAAAACAACAAAGGATGAAATCATTGGTGTTCTGTTATCAGGTAGAGTTGTTGTTGTATGGTGTTAAGTGTTGCCTTCAACACAATTTTTCAGTCATATAGTGTCGGTGTCTACTTGACACAGTATTCTGAAAGTTGTCACACTTGAGTGTCAGACACATAGTATGATATCCCATCCAGTAACATTATACTGACACCGGGCAGACAAGACATAGAACTATCCTCAAAATATTGAGTCCCAAGCGTGGACGCTTCTAGTATCATATTTAAAGTCTTCAATATGACCAGACCAGGGTTCGAACCTACGTCCTTCCGCATGCGGAGCTGATGTTTATCAGAGAGAGAGAGAGAGAGAGAGAGAGAGAGAGAGAGAGAGAGAGAGAGAGAGAGAGAGAGAGAGAGAGAGAGCTTTTCACAAGGAAAGTAGAGTGTAAACATTACGGTCCATGCATGGTTGTTATGTTAATCTAACCGTATTAGTATTAGTATTATGAACACCAAAGCCAAGTGTCTTTATTTTTAAGTAAATAAAAACATCATTTTGAATATGGAGTAATATAGGTGTCGCACCACTACGGAAGTGCTTCCGGTTCGTAGGGGAACATGAAATGAGTCGAGAGTAAAATTGAAGTGTTTTTTTTCATGGTCTTAATTTTTATTGAAAATGCTTATTTAGTGCAGATATATATGTCTGTGAGCTAATAGAGTGGTGTTGTTGATAAATCAGAGGTATTTCTGTGTTGTATTTCAGAACTACTTTCCGAAAACATGCAGTCAGGGATGTGGTGGTAATGCGGCGGCAGTGTCAGCTGTGGAGTGTAAATATTGATAGTACCTGAGAAGTTTCAACTTAATGGAAATGGTACCATTTTCTGTGGAGACATTTAATTGCTTTAAAAGGAAATGGGACCAGTATATGGATCGGAAGGTCAGGGAATTGGTCAAAGACGGGACAATATTGACAATTTACTATAAGTTATATAGAGGGATTTTGTACAGGTGTGACGCCATAAACTAATTGTACGCACATGTGCATAACAGCAAAATGTTTATGAGTCTGGCAGTAAGATACACACTTCAGTCATGGTCTTTCAATCACGAAATCTGGATCCTCGTCTAATTTGTCAATCACATTATCTCTTTGTGTATGTTGGATACTGCATTTTATTGTCCGACGAATCATATCCATGATTTTTAGTCAGAGGTTCCGCTGCGGTGCGGAGACGGGAGGTCCCCAAATTTAGAAATTGTTACACATATAAATTATACTGTCACTATTTTCACTGACATAGGTACACAGGTACTTGTTTAACAATAAGGAGAGTATGATCACTGAGCAGCGTGCACTTCCCTCCAGGTCTGCCAGTGTTTGGCAGTTTATCTATGCTTACTAATTGATTACGTCACTAGCAGTATGTTATATTATTCCGCGATGATTGAAAATACCCTGCTGAATAGATGGTATAATGCCTTATAAAATAACTTATTGGTGGACTGGTGCAACATTTTTGAAAATTGAGAAAAAGGCCAAAACCCATCTATTACAATCCATTTTGTTATCAATCCAATTGGGCGCAGGGCCTAATTTCGGTTATTACTCGCTCAGCGAGGTATTCGGGCTGTCCACTTTCAAGTATACACCTGAGAACAATAAGTTTTTAATTACATAACCTTCCTCCTCCAAAAACAGTTCAAGAGCGCATGTGCATGTAATATAATATTAATGTGTACACTTTTTATTAATGTACATCAATAAATTTTGCTTAGTATTAAACATTAGCTAGATTAGCAGTTTTGATCCTCGCCGCTTTGGGTAAAAACACACATTGTTTATTAATGCTTACGTACCACTATACCATCGCCCGATGAAGATAACTGTAGGATATTTGACAACAATTCATTAAAAAAGCAACAATAAACGCGTATCTAGCAAATAATGCAAAGCTTCCTCATACAAGAGAAGTGGAATGGTTCCACATACCACCAGCAGAGGCAATCTACAAATACCTGTCTTGTTAACGTAAACAAATATTTACCTGGTCTGGGTGTGAGAAATCATGCACATATTTGACAAAACAGCTATATTTTTACGCACCAGGCTTATCTGACTAAGTCAATGGATATTTATTAGTGCCATAATTTAGAATTGAATGATTATGAACTATCAATATATATATATTTTAATTATCATTATACTTTTTTACGTGCATCATGTCAATATTTTGTTGTCTTTTCAGTTTCCATTAGCAGTTTTATCAAACCGTCATCGTTTGATTTTTTCTTCAAATTGTTAGTGTTATCTAATTATCGTTGGTCTTTTCTAGTTAAGAGTTATACATACTGATCAAAAACTGTTTTGGGGCTAAATATGGGGCTACAAAAAAGTCTACAACGGCACCAGAATGTACATCGCGGCTTCACACGCAGCCTTCGTGCATAAATGCAAATATTAAATCAATATGGATATAGACAGCGTGACATAATATTACAGTAGAGCAGACGTGCGGGCGTGTGTGCTATACGGACGGACAGCGGACAGACGATAAGATAAATAATCGACTCTGGCATCAGCATGGAAACTAATGAACCATATATCACGTATACATGGTGTAGTTAGTAAAAATGTACTGACTGATCCCAATGTCGGTATGTGATAGTATCCCTGTTTGCCAAACCATTTTGCCTAAATTGTATATGAGTTATATGCATTATATACATATAATGTAATATGTGTTTGTATGGCAATAACATATGTTTAAACTAAACTAAACGCCACCTGGTTCGATTGTATTATTATTTATGCATCCCCACTCTAATTCCTTGCCCCAGTTAACACCTCAGTAACGAGTGTTTACTATCACCCAGTTTTGATGTTCTTCTCAAATAATGACAAAAATACGTCAATCCAGTTTGGAACATATCCAAGGGGTGTGTTTGCCCAGCGACGTTGGAAAGAATCCAAGGGGTGTGTCGGCCCAGAAAGCAATGTTATTTTATATACCTAGCTTTTCGAACATCATTTTCAAAGAGACGCTTTATTCATTTCAGTTAAACATATTTCAGGAATGTTCAACATTATGAAATGTGAAATATTTTATCTGATTAAACATACAAAATAGCACTAGATGTAAGACTCACGTTTTACCAGGGCAAATGGCTTTAATGATGCAAATTCCATGTTGAAATATAAGACCTTGGCATTGCACCTTTTTCTTTTAGTGTATTTACAATTGTTTCTGATTATTTATTTATAATACAGCGTCTCGATCAGAAAAAATGGATCCTGCTCTGTTTGTCAAACCATTGACTATTAATATTTCCTTTGTAGATTTAAATTTTTAAAAATCATAACTTGTTTTCAAACCATTTAATGACCTCTTGTACATTAAGTTGATGAATATTGATTTTGATATAATTACATAATGTCAAACCTTTGTAAGCGGACACCTCTATTGAGCAGTCACTTGTCTTAAGCAGCCATATTTGTTATATCGCAGTTATAACTTTCAGATCAAATCAACATGTACTAAGCAACCCTCTGTATTAAGAAGTCACTTTAGCTGACTGCTTAAGACAGGTTTGACTGTACTGTTATTGTTGTTTTTACCATGTGACTGTGCTAATTAGTGTCTGATATAAATTATGCATATATGTTTGAGGGTCTCATGAAAGATCAACTTGTTCAAAAGATGAATGTTAAATAAAGAATTTATTATTATAATTATTATCATATCAGTATTAAGGTTATAAGTATGATTACTGATAGTAAAAGGTAGGCCAAATATTAACCCTAATGAATGTTGTTGATACGTCTGTCAGTGCTGTCCTTGATATTATGTTAGCCCACTCTCCAAATACAATTAATCAATTGTTTAAATCATTGAAGTAACCATTCTTGATATGTATTGTATCATATCGCCTATACATCAACAAATGATTGTTTTAAGTACTATTTACACTTCAGTATAAAATGTGCAATCGGTTTCCAAAACGTTAACAGTTATTTTCCGACTGCTTAATCATGCAGAGGGAGTGGTAACTATTATTCTACTTTTTAACCACAGAACTCAATGCACTTATCTTGACTTGATACACACCTTTTAGCAATTCGATGTGTTAAGTAGATTGATTAACCCATATAATATCTGTGAACCGCAGTCATTCCTCGACCTGTTGGTTACACCGAAATATCCATTTTATGCGCTTCGCTGTAGAATGACCGTGTGTCAGCCTAAGGAAACATATACGATAATGCGACATTTCTTCTCAATATATGTATTACTGATTTTATTAAACAAGCACGTTCGCCCGTCCGTCAATCCATCCACCATACATCCTCGATATACGATTTTACAAATAGATATATCAAAGATTTGAAGAAAAAATCGTATGGTGCTGGAAGCTTAATTCTTAGCATTTAGAGGATAGTTCTAGGACTTGCTGGCTCGGTCGCAGATATTGTGACTCCATGGGTGGAGTATCAATCTATGGGTGGGTATGCAACACAATGCAGCACAGCACAGCACAGCACAGCACAGCACAGCACAGCACAGCACAGCACAGCACAGCACAGCACAGCACAGCACAGCACAGCACAGCACAGCACAGCACAGCACAGCACAGCACAGCACAGCCCAGCCCAGCCCAGCCCAGCCCAGCCCAGCCCAGCCCAGCCCAGCCCAGCACAGCACAGCACAGCACAGCACAGCACAGCACAGCACAGCACAGCACAGCACAGCACAGCACAGCACAGCACAGCACAGCACAGCACAGCACAGCACAGCACAGCACAGCACAGCACAGCACAGCACAGCACAGCACAGCACAGCACAGCAATACAAATAAATACAATACAATACATGTTTGCATATAATAGCTATTTCTGTTTCAAAGAAATATGTAAAACGAAATCAATTTCGCCATATTTAACTTGGTGTCCTAATTATTCAATTATAGACATTTGATTTTAAATTCAAGAAATATACTAAACAACTCCCCAACCCCAATCCCGGGTAAGCATTGTATCTTTATAACGGCGTCCGACAATTTCCAGGAAGCTTTATTTACATCAAGGAAATACAGAGGTCCCTGTTTATATGTATGATAAATAGCTGATTATTTTTGTTTAAAGAAAATTAGTGTACTACTCGACAAAACAATTCCGTCTCCGGAGTCTTAATTGCTTTTATTTTGCAGTACTTCATTCTCTCAGCAGTACTTGTGTTTGTGAGGACGCCTCTAGCCTAATATGGATGGTCATAATTTGGCAAATAAGACACGTTTAATGTGTGAAAAGAAATGCATTTTATAATCTGTTAACGTGCCCACGACAACGCAAGACTATGACAAACCATTCCATGTACACTCTAATCAAAGATGCCTAATTAATCAGAGACGCCGGTTAAAGATGACAGGTAAACTACATACACCAAACCGCCAACATACGGAAACGGCACCGACCGGCAATATACACAGCCGAGCAAAATACATGGAATCGAAGGTATCCGATTTCACTCCTACTTGCAGTTTTCAGGTAAATCTAAGAAGAGCGCCACCTTGCGGCAAGTAGCGCTATATAACCTTAATGTATATAGGTATTTAAGGAACATACTTTCGGGAAGTCAAGAGTAAATAGTAGTCTGTCTGGATAGGCGCCGTTTGAGCATCTCTGTGAATCAGTCAGTGGACGCCTTCATTTCGTTAGTTCTTGTGGCTTATTTTCAGTTGAGTTTAATATAAACACTATTATAAAACAACAGAATGGATTCCTGGGACGATAGTAACACTACCAAAATCACCCGTGTCAGTCGGACCTATAATGTATACAGAGGCACTTCCCCCTCGTCTCAAAACAGACTCGAGGTATGTACACAGTGTGGTTTGGAGTGCTTTTCATATTTATAAATATCTTTTTTGTTGAATATTTCAATTTTTAAGCTTTAATCGTTGCTTTTTTACACAAATTGTATATTGTTTCCTGTAATGTGACAGTGTTTCATATAAGAGCTGCAAGTTTTTATTTTTCTGTACAATTAGTTTAACTGTGCGTGGGGTATTAAAGTGTTATATGAATGTTTGTTGTTTTTATGTGCTTAAATCAGACTTTGCTTCTAGGTTGCCGATGTTTGCTATATGTGTAATGTTGGAATTATAAAAAAAGTGTTTCAAAAGTGTGTTTTCATTATGTGTCGGTATTGTGCGCTTTCAAACTGCTTTCAAGATAGCTTCATTAAGTTAAAGTCGGCCATCAGTGAATATGACAAGATGATGGTTTCTAAGACTACAATATGGATGAAGTTTTTCTGCTATACGCTAACATGTCACGTTCTTGTGTTACTGGATCTATATCATAATCGAACGCCATTGGATTATCACTCATTTTACGCTTGTGTTTGCTTATACAATTTTGTGATATGGATCTATGGTCAACTAGTTGTGAAGTCTAAACTAGCCATCGTAAACACCAGTAATCAGGAGGCAATATACATTTATTGCTTACTCGCTTTATGTGATCGATATACAAACCCGATTACAAACTTCGGAGTTAAGAAAAGGAGTCATAATCATGATACTTGAATCCTTTGTAAAATACGGTACAATGTGTAGAGCCAATTCAGCCAAATTTGATGCAGAGCCCACCCCAACCCCCCTCTTTTATTTTTTACATATATGCAAATATATGCAAGTATATGCATTTTCTAATATATGCATGGTATTGAATAATTACCAATACACGAAATACTTATTTTAGGTGGAATAAATATTCCCAATCCCTGTTACCGGAAACAGCAACGTTATTCAACGTTCTTGAATAGCATCCATTAGTATATCTATTAAGTCCATTACATAATCCTTAATTACAAATACTTCCCGTTATATTCGGCTAGTATGTACATATTTAAAGTATTACCTTTCCTTCAATGTATATTTCTTTAATTAATTATTATTTTCATTCAAACATTCAATACTTCTACGCCTAGGAATCGGTAGTAATATACTATAGTAATATACTAAAAGTAAGTTATCTACCGGAATATACAGAAACATAACATTTTATCATTATATGACATCTGTACTATATGTTGATTATGAAGAATATCGCGCGGTTTAAGATCGTAATATTTGGCAGAATTATTACGGAACTAATTATCAGATGACCTCGGTAATCCTGTCTGATGCACTGAGTAGCCAGACTTTATCGCCTTATTAATTATCTTTTGTTTATTTGTAATCGTTATCGGGATAAGAGATCAAGGAAATAACCGTTCATTCGGACATCTGTTTAACAATGGCGGCACTTAGTTACCGTGGTGCTGTGTATAGGAAGCTCGTGCTGCCATGGTGAGCATTAGGTGCGCCACCTATCGGCTTCCCTGTTTTGGGCAGGAAGCGAAAGGTGTGTTGGAAGATCCATTTCATAACGCTATTATTAGTAACAATAAACACATTTTTGTGTTTTGATTGGTAATTCTGTTATCTCAAAGGTTATATAATTATAGTGCATTGTTTTGACTATGATACACTGTGATCGTTTGTTATGCAATAATATAGATCTAATACAGAATTAAGTTGATATAGAATTCGGCTGCAAGATATCACACTTGAATGATTATGCAATGTATCATACCTGCATAGCAAACAACTGCATAATAACATATAATAAGAACATACTTTATATTCGAATGGAATGGTTAATTAATACTATATTGTTTATAATCGATAACCAGAGTAATGAACTGTAAACCGGAAATAAGTTTTATAAAAAAACAATATTTAAACAATTAATTCTTTAAACATTATTTCAATCTCCTGAATGTAATTATGCTTTTGTCAAGAATGTAAAAATGAATGATAACATTATACGCTATTCGAGCAAGCATACACTTTTTCAGGCGTTGTTTATTGATAGAATAACTATCCAGTCTAACGACATTATCAATTAATTAATAGTTGTTGTTTTTCCACGATCTAGATCAGACCATTTATACAGCAGACGCGTGCTGTAGTTAGAAACCGTTTTAGATTTGGTAGATAAAAAGAAAACATTACACTGATAAAACATATTAACGAATCGTCAAATCGTATATTAACATTTTACATCGATAGCGATACCAGCTATATAGCGTGTTCAAATCATTTTCGGTGACTCTAACGAGTTGGAAAAATGTAATGTCCTAGTTTATATAGGGACATTTATAAAGATAAAATTCAATACATTCCAGTTTCTGAGTGTTGCCATGCCAACCCCAGTTTGATTCTTACCATCATTTATGACGCGTGTCTAAGTACACCATATATAAGTTTATTTAGACAAGTTAATGATAAAAAAAACATATCAAGAATTTTCTACCAGAAGCGTATTAAATAGCATATGGTTCCCCCAAAACGGCTAAATCACTTCTTTCATAAAAATAAGATTCACCAAATAGTTGTTCTGCATTTAGAAGGCTAAGTTTGCCAAGAAATACACCTGTATGTGTGTAGCATGGTCTGTTTTAGAATGCATAACACCGCATTTTCTGTTGTATTTGAAAAAAAAACAACACTCTCAGTTAAACGTTGAATATAAAAACCTACGTATCTCCCCTGCGTTGTCGGTCTGGGGTTGTTTATATATATATTTTTGTTTCAAGTACGCTTACCGCCTTGGTTTGATAAACCAGCCTGTGGTTATCACTCGAGATAACCAAATTCCTGAACGATAATCAGGTAAAACCTTTCAAAATAGCAAATATGACATTGCGTACAAGTCGAAAGCACGCATATGTATACGTCAACACATATTTGAATCCGAAGATTTTGTGTTTACTCATTATATTGTTCTGTGTCACAGAAAAAAACTATAGTAAAGCATATATTTTGTCGCTGAAATCTTCCACCATGTTGCTTCGTACGTGTGTCTAAAAATAGAACAAACCTCCTTTTATGGAGAGCCCGAGCGCGCACTCAGGTAAGATACACAGTATTCTTTCGCAAAGCATCCCAGGTATTCCGGAGTTGTGTATTCGGCAGCGAATCACAGGTAATGTAGCAGACGATAGCTGACAGCCAACACGCGCATCAATTAATTCGCATACAACAACATAATCCTACAGTTTCTGACAGTTTAAGCATAACTGACTTCTTCATGATAGCATACGGTGCCAAGTCAAAATAAAACAACAGAAAGAAAAAATAGAAAGCAACTATTTAATAATAGTAATAAAGACGAATAAGCATACTCAATTTAAATTGGAATGCAAGTTTATATTACATCCGGTTGATTATGATAGTGTTATTGTACTTGCGTTACCCAATATAAACATACGCTAATAATGGCAGACACGTGTACGTTTATAATAATGATACCATAATATTAGATGATTAATCTATAATAAGTAAATAAACTAATTAATAAGTTTGCACGTTATCAACTTATATTAATTACAGAGGCTATACAATATAATTATTAGATGAGACTACTAACGTTTCATGAATACATTACCGGAAGTTTTTTTTATTGTTTTACGAAAGCAAACATCACGTCTACCTATTATAATATGAAATGACACAATGTAATACTTGTTTAAATACCGGCCCAAGACGATTGATTTTCATAACTTTACACTTTACGGATTTTCAATTTTATGGGTTTGTTCTTTGGATTGAATGTCGATCAATTAAAGCGTTTGTTTTAAATACTTGTTATAATCTAACGTCATGGTTATTTTCTTAAACTAGTTTTACTTCATAGTTTTTGCGCATGCGCTTATACTATTTTGCTGATAATGTCATGAATTATTGTGTGCTTCTTTGTTTGATCAAACTAGACGTCTACAGGATCCGATGGAACAACAACAAAAAGAATTGTAAAGAAAATAGTCACCGTGAATAATAGTTCACAAAACATAGAGACAGACGTTGCAAACTCAGCTAGAGTTGTAAACACAAGAGAAACATTCTTTAGAGATGAGGAAGCGCGCTATCAGGTAGACACTGGTAAAGTCATCAACACATGCTTCTGTCAAAACCCGAGTGGTCCCAGTTATGAATCTAAAACTGGACTTATCCGAATCAAATGATCTTAATCAGAAACAGTTATGACGATAATGTCGACTTACTTCCCTGAATGATCCCATTTATTAGCCTCTTCTTCCATGTATTGACAAAACCATATTGAATCTATACCATGATTCAATTCCCAATTCAGATCACCTTTTTTCTTATCTGAAAATGACTTAGCAACGTCATGGTCTATCATGACACTTACCGTCTTGCACCTTTGTTCCTTGTGTTGTTTAAAACGCATGTTCAGCTATGATAAGAGAAATACGAACCACGTAAATATTGAAAATGTCTTAGAAACTTTGGAATACTACATTTAAAAACAAAGCTTTGGAAAATATTCATATTGACTGCAAAACGACTATAGTTTAGAGAAATATCATTAATTTAAAATGAATTATTCCCTTTCTTTATGCTTTAATCAGACACAAAAGCAGCTTTTTGTCTTTCAATTTGGTCATTACAAAAACAGATTGACATTCATAATAATTGAACATTTGAAGTTATACCATCATATATTACACATTAGTGAAATTCAGTTCACACACTTTAGACGCAATGTCTCTTCCCAGACAGTCGTCGATTTTAACAATTACATAAACATTTTCGAGTGAATATTTCTTCTTTAACATCGACACTTGCTTCATGTGGTGAAGAAGCGTAACTTGTTAGCCTAACCTTTCAAATACTACTAATTGAATTTCCAAATCCCTTTACACCATTACTTCTTCAATGTTTAATACAATAATGGAATAAAGGCCTTAGAACAATGCTATTTGCCATCAAATCTGTAAGAATTAATAACACAGTTTGACACAGTAAGACACAGTTTGAAACATTTTTCTGGTACTGAAGTACCATAAACAATAAGAAAATACAACTCCACCTGGAGACTTAGCATTTACATCAAACAGACGTTACAACACCACGTACAGAAGAACGGCCACCAGACATATTTGTCATCAAACATGTGTCTAAAATGCATTTACATTCGGTACCATACTTTTAAAAGATAGTTCCTTTTTTTAAAAAAAACTAACATCAAATTACATAAATACATTACTTATCTGGATTGATATACATATTCTTTGTTACATGGCAAATGTCTCCATCACGACATTATAAAAGTACTAGCATGTTGGAGTGTTTGACTATCAAATACCCATACGTGTGACGGAATGGCAACCAGTGATGGATAACGATTAGTGAAATCACAACAACCCACGACAAAACCTTTAATATACATATGTTATTAACATTTGCATGTTCACATAATACACATTTTAGATATATAATAAAACATAAAAAATGCATGAACACTAAATCTATATCATATATATGTGTTGCATGTCTTGCCTGCTCTAAATACAACTGTGGCATGGCATTAACTTTAAATATTTGTTGCTGTCATCTTATACATGTGATTTACCATTGGTATGTTTATAAAGGCATTACTCTGTTATGTTAATCGTTTAGAAATTGTCTAATTTAATTTTCATATCAAGTACACGACGTTTACTCGTGTGAATCCTAGTATATACCTCATTATATGTAGTGCATATGTCTATAGTATATACTTATTATGATACAATGATACAAGTTCCAATACATAGTGTGTGATAGTTCATTTACTGGTTAATGTGGTTAATTAATATTGATCATGGCCGTATGTACTTGTCTTGTATAGATCCACTTTATAAAACAAAATATATTTCAATATTGTTGTATGATTTTGGAACGGTCCTCAATATTCAGTCTGTGTCATAAGCCAGGCTTAATAAACTGTACTCAAGTAGATCTAATGAATGTATGATAACTTCAATGTTAACGTGTTATACTTGGTCACCACAATTTGCACATAAATAAAAAGAAAACATGTCAGGTGCTATTTCCCTTAAAACCTTGTATTTACAAGACGAAGGTCGCTGATAACACATACTATATATACGTTTGTTTGTTTGTTTCTTTAAATAAATAGTAGGCATGTTAATGCATTGTCTTTAAAACTGTAGCTTTTACACATGTTCTTATTCCTTTTCAGTCGAGAATAAGAGAACTCGAAGATGCCCTTGACTCAGAGAGAGACACCCGTCTCAGGGTTAGTACTTTTATTGACTTGATAAAATGTCTTGTTGATTTTCAATATATTTGAACTCGTGTTATATAAAAGCTGGTTTGTTTGTTCAACCTCCGAACATTTCCGAGCATTTCCGAACGTTTCTCATTCCTTTTTGGTCTTATTTTTTGCATGCCTTTTTTAACTAATTGCAAAATATAATATGGATAGCATCATTGGTTTTTATGAGCCAATCAACATACGGTAAGTGAATTATTATATTTCAATGGTAGAATAAAACAAATAAAAAGTCCTTTTTATACAAAGCAATATTTAAATTCATTTCTTTTTTTTTCTTTCCATTTCCTTCAGTCTTATGTTAAACATCTGTTTAACTTGGATCAGCAAACATATTTATCTGTTTTTTTATTACATTTATTCCAGTATTTGATAAAAAAAGTAAATGCAGAATTTTTTTCTACCTTATGTAATTTATTATAAGAAATGAATATATACAATTTTAGAAAATGACGCAACTTTGAAAACCGTTTCGTTTTGAAATACACGCAGTTCGTATAATTACCCAGCCACGCACGAATACTCCGGCGTTCACCGTTCTGTCTAGAAATAGTTTATGAGCAAAAAATACTTTATCTTATCCGTCAATGATCAAGCTCTGACGTAAATAGTTGTTTTTACAGATGCTTCATTGCCGTTTCATTAACAGAATACCAAAATGTATCAACATTCCAATGTAATGTTTAGACTTTCCAAGGTGCTAGGTGAACGTTCTATCAGCATGGTTATTAATAGCCGAAGCAGTATTCTGCGAAAATAACGGTGCGAAATGGAACTGGTACTTCAGATATACAATAAAACTCAAAGCAATAACCATTTTAAAGAGTAATAATGATCAATTTTTATGTAGTTTATCTTGAGAACTTAAAACGAGGTTTTAAACCACGTTACTATGAACCCCTACTATGTTTGGGTTAAACTATACTTGATAGCAGATTGAACCTAGATCCTTCCCACTTGCTCACGGAGGGCCTCATGAAAGATTAGTTTTAATTAAATAGGTACCCACTGTAAAAAAGACTATCATTTTTATTTTACTCGTTGTTATATTATGTTGATATATTATATTATGTTATGTATCAGAGATATTGTTGGAATCTCTCTATAATTAAAAAAAACAAACATCAAAGCATAACGTGTGAATCAAGTAAAAAACATATTCATACATTCATAAAAACATTTAAAAAATTTGTTTCACTTTCTATCATTTAAGTGATTTTTTAAAAAAAGAACACGTACAACACATATGCACTGCTTTCACATGCTGTACAAGTTATATCTTTACATCATGATAAATCCAATTTTCAAACTGAAATCGAAAGATAGTGATTAGGCAAACTTATATAAGAAGGAGCATAAAACATATAAACTTATTAAGTTAATTTTACTTTAAAAACTCATTTTATTGACGAGAAAATGACTCTTTATAAGCGTTTATCTCTGATGACGTCTTTATCCTGAAGCAGAAATAAGAACTGGTTAATTAGATAAAAATAGTTCTGATTTATAGGAATTATATTGCTTGGACGCAACATATATTATCTTTGGATAATGCGCTGTCAGTGGTAATAATTTGGCATGACTACATGTAATTCAATGGTTATTAAACATGTACGTGTGAAACTTACCTCAAAGCTATCTGCGGTATTAATCAGCACGTGCAATAAACAATTGAAATAATATTTATACTGAACACTCAAACACTTTACGACATGTTCATTTACGTTACGTAGTTGTGTGGGTGGAGTACGGTATGCCGACAGATTCTTCCCTCAACACATGTCGAGGTAGATCGAATCTTAATTAACTCATCTCCTAAACATCAGACTCCCAGAAGTTTTTTTTATGTACACCGACTCTTATCTGCAATGTTTTGGAAACCTGCGATGATGGAGTTCTCTGGTTGCTATGGCAACTGCATACGCGAACTAAATGACTTCATATTTATCATGTTAATGCATTTCGATGTTAGCGTACACCTGGCGTGCCATTACACCGAACATAGACTATAATATAAACAACAGCCCGTGTTACATACCAGCGCGATAGTATATACGTCACTAATACATGTACACTGGCCAACATTTCTTAATATAGTTTTCACCATTTTTTTAAAAAAAAGATTTCAATTATAATAGTTTGATTGCAAAGTAATTATTAGTTAAACAGCAAGTCTGCTCTGAGACAAAGTAACATTATTCTAATCCATTAAACAGTTGTGCACACGTTTTTGATGGACATATTTTATTAAATCCACCATGCTGCATAAAAGAGTTGCGTTGGTCTAGTGATTATCATATTTGTTCAAAGACCCAGCGGTTCCCGGTTCGATTCCTAGTAGGGGTTCGTTCGGGGTTTTCAAACGCACTCCCACAGAGAGTGTCATACCCAATGCATGTAAAATATGTCACTGCAATTCTATGGTAATCAGTGATTCACATGCCCGTAAACCCGTGCCGTTCATGCCTGCACATACTCCTCGCGAGAGGGTGTTGTAGTACCAATAGATAAATAAATAGAGTTCATTTACTTGACGGTGTTAATTGTGTCAAGTTTGAACACATGCCCTGTAATATCTCCCCCTTTCTTTTGCATAATTACACACGACAGGTGCCGTATCAGCACAATACGTTGCACAATCAGCAAAATAAAGCTCTCTTACAAAAAATGTGACTAGTAATATAAAAACGTCTACACAGCTTCATTCACCTTGTTCATCACTTGGCAACAGTAAGCTATATATGTGCGTGTGCTCTCCAAGTAACGCGCGGGATATGTATTTTACTGTAGAATAGTTGGAGTACCTATCATCAGCAGAATATTGGAGCGAATGGTGCCAATACAGCAGCTCTGATAAACCGATAAACGACATGTGCAATTAACAAACATTTGCAACTTGCCAACCAATACTGCTAAAACTACTGTCAAACTACACTATATGAAAACAATAACACATCAAATACATAACTTTCAAAGATTACCTACAATTCATCTTTGGCTATTTATCTTATCTCAGATAATTCAATACACATGATAATAAACCATAGTATTGTGAATTTCTATGATTATATCAACACCGGTTTTCAGTAAACAAATTTCAACGAGAAATTCAGTAGCTTTTAAATACAGTACATAAATCTTCAAAGTCCCTGTTTATCATTAATAAAACTGCCAAAATAGATAGGAAATTCACGAAATTAGCTAAAAGCTAATACATAGCAAACATTCCAAGAAAGTAATTGATTGCATTGCGGTTGAAATAATGTTTTAATAAATTTGAAAAACTTTACACCCCAATACTGCAATCAAACAATACCATCATTATACATGCGAACTGCAACCATTATTTACATATATTAGTATTTGAATTATATTATCATCATTTACTTTTATGTGTTTAATCAAAATACTATTAATACATTGTCTTATTACAGTTTGAGAAGCAGAGCGCCGAATATTCCTTCCAAATCGAACAGCTCTCAGACAGACTTGATGAAGCAAGTGGTTCCACCAGCATACAGGTAAGTCACGTGATAGGCGCAACGATTACCTTTCAATAAGTTTTTCATTATAGAGCCTGTTGAAGGATCAGAGGCATCAATAAGGGAATAAAATAACCTGACATGATAATATATATAAAAAACTCCAATATGCGTGACACCGTTATATTAGGTAATATGAAGAAAAGTACAAATGTCAAAGTTATCTTTATCTTTATCTCATACTTTCCTCACTTATATCAAAACTGTATCTTTTCTACTCATACATAAACTGGTTTACATGGGAATCTTTGTGCCGATTTTATTGTCAGTTTACATAAATAAGTTTTATATATAAACACCGCAGTACAAGTCGCAACGTCAGTTCAGTTTCATGCTAACCTGCTGATTCTGTCTGTTCTAAAATCATACTCTGATGTTCACATTGAAACACTGCGACACACATCTAGGTTGATGTATTGTAATATATGGACATACTTTCACCAATATTTTAATTCTTATAAAACTCAAATAATGAAAGTAAAATTATTAAACAAAAATTTTTGTTCTCCATTTTATGATATTCATAAACGTTACTGATACAATATGAGATTTAACGACAGGGATTAACATTGCAACCTTTGGAATTTATGTCCTCAATAATTTTATTTTATTTTTCCTGAATCATTGCAGATAAAACTGTTTTATATACAATTGCCATTAATACAAGATTAACAAACAAGTCATACGACCGATCTCAATTACAGACCAATGTAATTATGTTTTGCTGTATTATAGTTGGATCTCAACCGAAAGAAGGAGTCTGAACTCTCAAAGTTCAGAAAAGACATCGAACTCTTGACCATCCAGTATGAAGGACAGGAAGCCAGCATGAGGAAGAAGCACCAAGAAGCCGTCAATGACCTCTCAGACCAAGTCGATTATCTCTCAAAGACAAAGAACAGGTCAATATGATAACTTTACTCATAACTATTTCTTCACTACTCCGCAGTGGCCATGAGGTATTTTGTAAAGAAATACGAGTTAGTTCAAACATATACATATATGACACCATTAGATTTGGCCTTCCTCCTACAATTTTACACAATATATGAGCAATTGTTAACAAGTTAACAAAATCATAAATTTTCATATTTTTTTAATGAGAGATAGAAATAATACAGATAACCATTTGTTTAGATGTATATATTCATATCAAACGTTTATATAGTAAAAACAGAGTAAATCTAGCAGCAATCTTCCGGAATTCAGCTCTGGGTCCTCCCAGAATGAGAGCAGCGCACTATATTCTGTGTAGTTCCTTTTGCGTATGATCATTTTGGCGGTAATCAGGACTACAAAGTTTGATTATAACGATATAAGCGGAGCTATACCTTTGGTATAAAGCCCGCCAAAAATAATGTTGAACACAGTTTACTAACCAATAATACTGAACAGTGTATATAACATGTAAACAAACTAAACAAACATTATTGTATGTATGTAAACTTAAATACTAAGACTGTTAGCACTTTTCCCTTTTCGGTATATGGATGTATATATTTTGTACACGGTTATTATGGAAGGCGAAATATTAGATTTGAAGGATTTCCTCATATATCTCAGATACAACGCATCCTTATTTTCAAATATTGTTTTAAGAAAAAGAAAAAACTTGCACCAAACCCTGTAAGCGGAACACCATTTTTATCTTTACAATGTATCATTTAAGGATTGAGAAAGAGAAGAGCAATCTCCTTGTTGAGATCGACAATCTCCAGGGAATCAACGAAGGCATGTCCAAGGCCAAGGTAATATAACGGTTTTAGATGTGAACATTGATTGATAATCAGTCAGTCCCATGAATTCGTTTCGAAATACATTAAATTAAAAAAAGAGAAATATTCTTTGATTTTTATAGTTATGAAGTTTGGTTATATCCGCTATCAAAAAGTCTTAAGGTAGTTTTATTATTTGAATACTGAATGGTATTTCAATTTATAAATGCAAAAAATAGAGGAATATTGCTTACTCACTAAGTGACACAATCTCTCATCAGAATTGCTCATCTTCCTTTACATTACAACAATATAATGAGTTTATCGGAAATTGCCACATTGTTTACACTTTTAGGCTTCCCTCGAGGCAAAGGTTGAGGGTATGGATGGTTCACTGACCAGATTGAAGATCCAAGTGGATGACCTTACCAGGTAACTACAGCTTACTCTAGTCCAACTAATCTGAATACTACAACTGTTTTTTTTGTGTTTCATATCTTTGTTTAAAAGCAATTAGAGATTAAATATAACATTCTGCGTATACACCTTTTTGACTATATTAAACACATTTCTACACGTTTTACATATTAACACCTTTCTACATATCACACACCTTTCTATATATTCAATGTTCACGTATCTTATTTATTTTACGGCCGCAGTGTATTTTTTTACCTGCAACTTTTTTTGTGATATGTTTGCATCCCCCAAGTTAAATGTGTTTTTAAGTAGGTTGTTTCTTTTAATGTTTTAGAAAATGTCTTTGTCTTATACATTCTATGTACATTTTGTTTTGTAAAGCACTTTAGAGCATATTTTATATATGAAAAGTGTGCTATATAAAAACAGAATAATAAATTAATAAATAAAATATACAAGCCGACACGCGATTATATTGGCATTTTCTTATAAACTAGCTGAATAGTTATCTAGGTCTACTCTCTTCAGTCTAACCAAAGTATTGAAAAATCACTAAAACTTGAAGACAATGGCCTTATTTTCATAATAAATCGCACTTTGCTTATCAACATGGAACATTTCGAAAATATACGGTCTGAAACAGTTTTGCTCTTTTGAAATAAAAAAAATAAATCAGATATCACTTGAAACATGTTATTAACTTGTTAATAGCATAGATAAAATGCATTTATGATTGAAACATTAAATTTTAAAAGCAAACTTTCAGATGTGTAATTATATGTACGTATTGCATTTAAGACAACTGAATGACGCCAATGGTACAAAGGCACGTCTCACCAAGGAGAACTTTGATCTCCAGCACGTCAACCAAGAGTTGGACAGTGCCAATGCTGCCCTTGCCAAGTCTAAACAACAACTCCAGATGAGTCTGGATGATCTGAAGAGAACACTCGATGACGAATCTAGGGTATGTTCACACTTTTGAGAATCTATGTTTGTGGATGACTAACCTGTCAATAAGTATAATATTAGTTATTTACGAGTTCTTTAGTAAGGTAATGAACGTATAAGAATATACCCAATATAAAATATAATAGAAAACATCAACTAAAATTTACGCTGATTGCATTAAAATCAAAATACAGTCATACCTGTCTTAAGAAGCCAGTCAAGGGAAGGAGCAAAATCGGTCTTTTAAGACAGATTGTTGTTTAACAGAGGTTAATTTGCTCTAAAAGCATAGAAATGGGAAATAGTGATTGTGGCTACTTAATAGGTTTGACTGTACTGTATTTCAAGAAACGGCATCTCAGTTACAAATACATATCAGATAAATATATGAATTGAATTAGACATAGGCTTGATTTTTCTTCATTTTAGCAAAGACAGAACCTTCAGGTTCAGCTCGCCGCCCTCCAGGCCGACTACGACAACCTGAACGCCCGCTACGAAGAAGAGTCCGAGAATGCCTCTATGTACCGTCAACAACTCAGCAAGGTCCAGGCCGAATTTGCCACAGTGAAGACTAAGCTTGAGAAGGACTTGGTAGCCAAGGTAGAGGAATACGAGGAACTCAGGTGCGATATAATACATGTAGCTGTCTGAAATCAAAAACCTGTATTAATTGTTAACATGTGTTAACGAGACTCACACTAGTATTAATTGTATTGATGTTTGTATACAATTGTTAATAAAGTAACAAATCACGAACGACGTTATCAATTCAAGTTCAAAACACAGAAATTGATTTTAAACAAACATTGGACCTTGTAACATATCAATTCTAGTTTAAATCACAGAAATTCTTTTCAAACCCACCTTGAACCTAATACTATCTAATATTAACTGTACAGGCGCAGAACAAGCGTGAAGATCACCGAGTTGGAAGACATGGTTGAACAACAGCGTGCCCGTGCCAGCAACCTCGAGAAGGCCAAGAACAGGCTCACTGCTGAACTTCGCGAAGTCACAATCGAACTGGAAAATGTAAGAATTAGAAGTTTTATAGAGCTTAATCAAACTATATTGTTTGCAATGTATCATAATTTTTAATTGTTAATTTGGCATCAGACAGTATTCAAAAAGGAAATAAAGGAGTACAAGATCTTCTTTAGAAGGTCAAAACGGACCAAAATTTTCCACTTTAGCAATTAGATTTGAGCACGTTGATCGGCCAGTTGCTTCCGGGAAAATTGAAAGACGTCACAGTTAAAAAGATATGGGTTGTAGGGCAGATATATAATTCCCTGCTTTTTTATTTGGTTTGAAGAGACCTAATTCGGGAGGTATACGGGGCCGATAAAGACTACGGCTTTCCTTCTAAAACGTTACTAACACACAATATATCTATTCTTCCAGATCCAGATCATTGTCCAGGATCTCACAAAGAGAAACAGACAATTGGAGAACGACAACGCCTCCCTCGCCAAGCAAGTTGGCGACCTCCAGGCCGAGAACGCCGGACTTCGCTCCGACAAGGCCGCTCTTGAAGCCGAAGTGTATCGTCTCAAGGTCGCCAATGCCGAGCTCGGCGAGAAATGCAACAACTTGGAACGCGAGAATGGACAACTTTCGAGTATGTTTTCAAATGATTTTCTTTTATATTTTCGATTTTACAAAATTAATACAGTTTAAACTATAACGCAAATATGATATTCAATATTTAAATTGATATGACATGCTGGTAAATTAGCATAAACAGTTATTGCTTTAGATATACTAGAATTGAATACGTCTCAAATGTACAACAGAAAAAAGGAACTAATCTTAAGACTGTTTTAATAATATTTACAGACCAACTTCGCGAAGCAAACAACGCTCTCAAGGATGCCAACAGAAGACTTTCCGACCTCACTGCCGCCAACGCTGCCCTCACCGCCGAGCGTGATAGCCTTGCATCTGCTCTCCGTGACACTGAAGATGCTCTCAAGGACGCCGAAAACAAGCTCGCCAACGCCAATGCTGCTCTTGCTGCCCTCCGTTCCGAGATGGAACAGAGACTCCGTGAAAAGGACGAGGAGATCGAGGCTGTAAGGTACGTAATTGCGAGGTCCCACCTTCCCACTCCCCTTTAAGCCATGAATGTTCATTTAAAAAAAGGAAACAATGAATTTTACATAGTTGATTATACGACATATATGTGATGTAGTTTTACTTAAAATATCAAGGTAAAGTACACCTGAGGTATGTTGTGGTTCAGTGAAAGAGCATCGAATTCATTGTCGGAGGTTCGATTCTCCACCACGGTTGTTTGAAGAGTTCTTGAACTGGTCAATTTTCCCGCTTATGCTTAGTACTGTTTCTACACAGGAAGACTGTGAGCATAATTTGTCTAAGTTGTATGAACGAGCTTGTCTCACAACCGATGTAAACATATGAGTTTGAACAACACGTATTTTCAATAATAGAAAATAATAGTTTGGTCAATTAAAAAATATGAGATAAAGTGGCAAGGGCATTGATAAAAAGCTTATTGTTATGAGTATCTGTTGAACGTTTATCTAAATGTTCAGATAAACCAGCACTTCCAGTCACTAAATCGCCCCTTGTCGTACATCTCATACTGTTATCGTGTATGTTTCCAACAGACCCAGCTGTTGCAGGCATCTCTGTCTGCTTGTTCCGGAGATTTAATCTTTCTGTTGGAATGATTACCTGTGTATCTGAGAGTTGGAGTAACGCCAAAACGTCTCTGAAATAATACTATTATAGATATATATGATAAACACAAATAGACTGGCACCCCATTCGTTAAATAACTTCTCATATAATTAGATTTATTTTTAACAACAGTCAAGGACTTGTATAGAAGGAAAGCTATATGTTGATAAAATAGATCAAAGAGTTAGTTCCAGTGTACAATGATATTCATGATTATATATAACTGACCGACAATATGATAGAACCATTCCTTTGATATGGTGAAAGGATACCTTAAAGCATATCACGTTTAGTAAAAATTAAAAAAAATAAAAACGGTCATGTCTGTGACTGTTAGAATAAACACACAAATTATTATGCAACATCTTTCTAATATAACTAATGGTGTAAAATGATACCTAACACAGGATTGTTCTAGATTGAATAGTTCAAGAGTATTATTTGTATACAATGCACTTTAGCAGTCAGAATAAATGCATATTATGTAAAATTAAATCGGAAGATACCATATAACTAGATTAGTAAAACTCAGGTACCATACTCGATAACTATCTAATGTATCTGTTAACCTACATTGATATATCAAAGCCACATTGTTCACCCAAATTATAGTTTAAACAAATGCGTCATCCAATCAAATGCGTTTCTTGAACAATGGACCTTTCTATTAATGTTATCAGTCTAAACACGTTTTTATCATTGCGCACCTCCCTAAGTTCGATCAACGTTATTCTTTCATTTCACATAAAAAACTGAAGCGAAAAAGACTTATCAGTCTAGGCTGAGCATATGGGAATATATTGATTAGTGCACCAAGTGCTATGCTAGGAATTTTACATGTAACATAAAAGAGGTAATTTGACTTTAGCGATCTTCTTTCGATAACCAGCGTGTGATATCCTGCCGAGAGGTCGAAATAACTCGAGATAAGTAATATAAAAATTGCTTGAAACGAGACTTTAGACTAGTAGATCATTTGATCTTTGGTGTTTCAAGACTGAACATTGGAAAAATGAATTCTCGAGGATTGGAATATAGGAAAATTCGTATAGGAAACTATACATTAACAATGACGTAAGAGCTAATTTTTATATCGATATAAAATACATGTATGCATGAATTAAAAACTTGAGGCATCTCTACATTTACAACATTACTGATTTCTTTATATATGCCAAACGTGTCATTACTTTTATTATAACAGGAAGAGCGGACAACGCGCCATTGAAGAGTTACAGCGCACCCTGGTGGAAGTTGAAACTCGCTACAAGACCGAGATCTCCCGCATCAAGAAGAAGTACGAGACCGACATCCGCGAGCTCGAGGCTGCCCTTGACAACGCCAACAGAGCCAACGCCGAGTACCTTAAACAGATCAAGTCCCTCCAACTCAAGAACAAGGTAGGTTTATTAGAATAATTAACATTTTATAATGATTCGAGAAATATGAAATGGTCAATAAAAGTCACTTCATGTTTCCAATGTTTATATATTTGGGAATGTGTGAAGTACTTTTCATAAAACAATTCGCTTATCTATCTTCAATGTTTCATAATGGAATCATATAGCAACATGTAAGCACAGAAACGTCAATAAAAATAATACCGTAGCATCAAATATTTCTCATGCACTTTCAAAATATCAATCTTTGTTGAATTCTTCTTGTTTGATTTTTAACATATCAGTTTTTTTACTTCACTTTTATAAAAAATGTAAATATGGCAAGAAATAACACACCAGACATTAAACCGAATCAGTCTTTTGGATGTAAGGTTTTTCTATTTTTTTGATCCGTGAAAGGTTAGTGTACCATAAAAACTGACCACTATTTCTACCGAAGATATATTTGAATTTTATGTGTATACATGTACTATAACATAGAACTTTCATTATATGTGTAATCGTTTCATCATATTTTTGGTATGGTATGTTAAGTATTTGAATTTTCAAAAAGTCAACCGTTCTTATAATGGTATGTTTTGCCATTACAGGAATTGGAAGCTGCTCTTGATGATGCCACCCGTCAGCTCGACGACCTCCGCTCACAGTTGTCCATTTCTGAAAGGAAACGCATTGCCTTGGCAACCGAGCTGGAAGATGTCAGGACTCTTCTCGAAAGTGTACGTAGATCTGCGTTATTGTCAGTTAGAACTTAGAGCAAAATCATTTTTATAAATCATTTCGGTATGTTGAAGTTATGTACAAACGTATTTGCATAATGAATGGTATTTAATAAGAATGTGTATTAATGAATTATCCCTTACATTTAATAACGTATTTCTAATTAGATAACTAAAATTGTATCAATGTATCAATATTATAATAACTAAAATAGTGAAATAACACATATAATAATAATTATAATAATAATAATAATCATAATAATAATTATAATTTTAAATATACAATAAATTATTATTGTAGGCCGAGAGAGGCCGCAAGAATGCCGAGAACGAGCTCCACGACACAAGCTCCCGTCTTTCTGAAGTCACACTCATGGTCACGTCACTCACAAACGACAAGCGTAGGATGGAAACCGATATTGCCGCCATGCAATCCGACCTCGACGACGCTCTCAACGGCCGAGGCGCCGCCGAGGAACGTGCTGAGCGTCTCCAGGCTGAAGTCAACAGGCTTGCCGAAGAACTCAGACAAGAACAGGATAACTACAAGAACGCAGAGTCCCTCCGCAAACAGTTGGAGATTGAAATCAGAGAAATCACAATCAGACTGGAAGAGGCTGAGGCCTTCGCCGCCAGAGAGGCCAAGAGGCAGATAGCTAAACTCCAGGCGAGAGTGAGTATATTTCAGTCTACTAGGGTATCAATATTAGAAATAAATTTTTGGTATCATGCTCAATGTGTAACTATTTAAGACATAATTATGCTTTATTTCGACATGCCGACCGCTATATTCAAATAGTTTCACATACTGTATAAGATTAAAACAATTCAAATCACATTTCGTCTACAAAAGCAATAAATATGGATTGCATGTTTCAGATCCGTGACCTTGAAGCCGAACTTGAAATGGAACAACGCCGTGCTCGTGAATGCATGGCTGGCCAGCGCAAGGTCGAACGTCAATACAAGGAGATCATTGTCCTTATGGAAGACGATAAACGCCACATTGGTGAACTCATTGGACTTAACGATTCCCTTAACCTCAAGATCAAAGCTTACAGAAGACAGATCGACGAGGCGGTAAGTCCGCTAGAAACTTCTATATATTGTATGGCCCGTGTCTAGACTAGCTTGCAACTGCCATTATGTCGCCATTACTATTCCCGTACTATGTATACATATTTCTAGGTGGCAACAATGAATAGTTTATGTAGATTTTTTATTGTTATAATGTATGGTAGGAAAATGTGCATGAATAATGCATAGCAAGATTTGTACTAATGCTCATCGAATTTCTTATAGTTTCTCATTTATTGGGACTTGGGTAATATATCGTTTAAGCCGATACCCTCCCCGTAAACAAAGTATTCTGTTTTATTTTCTTGACGTTTTTGTTCGTGCTTCAACGGGGTGCTTTTATCAGATAGCATATCCTTATTGAAAAGATACGATAGTTGTTTTATTTGCAGATTTTCAATATCACCTGCCGAAAATGTAGAATATGAAATCTGAAAACGTTCACAAAGTGTTAAAAACACATTAATATCTTGTGCGTCCAATGCTATAGAAAAATCCACACTTGGAGTATATGGATAATACAATTTACCTGTAAGCTGACTTATATACCTGAAAACTTGAAACTTGAGTGAAATGTAAATATAATAAAAAAACGTATTACAGCTATCTCTTCGCTTCCTGAAGACGTGCTGTGTACATTAATCTAAGTATTATTAAACAAAGAAAATATTGCAACGAAACTGGAGATATATAAAACCACAAACTGGTGCTTAATAAAGCTGCTTACAAAAATGTTTATATTCGTTTGTGTTGGGATACAATTTGCAGTTATATCTTTCTTTTAAATCTCCACCTGCAGGAAGAGGTAGCCAATATTGCTATGAACAAATACAGAAAAGCAACAACCTTGATAGAAGAGGCTGAAAATAGAGCTGATAACGCTGAGAAAAATTTACAAGTCGTTCGCCGATCACGATCTATGTCCGTTTCCAGAGAAGTTACAAAAGTTATCCACATGTAAATTAAAAGTAAGTAGTGGTATGTCAATTGTACATACTCGGCCAATTCCGTCATCCTTTGGTATTAGTTTATGATATTCGGCGAGGAATTCCGAATAAGTGGTAAGTTTATAGATATGAGCCGGAAGTGGACACGATATGAATAGCACTATAAACGTGTTTTGCTTGATGGATAATTTAAAATGTAATTTGCAAGTGATACAATATTTAGTATTTTAATAGTTTTTAGTGGTAAACGCTTCATGGTTATATTGGCTTCTACAAAAGGCGATGGATCTCTTAAAAATGACAAAGCTAGATGTATGTTTTAGATGTATTTACTTCTTGGTTAACTTTAAAAAACCCCAAAAAACCTCCCAAATAAAACAACAAACTTTTCCTTGAATGTAAGTGTTTTTGATATATTTGTTAAAGTTCATTTGTTTCAAGCGAACTTTCTGTTTGTACAAGAAACCATTCTATGTTGTTTTTTTTGCATAGACTAAGCTTACGTTTTACAACTATATTATATTTGTCGGCATTCCATGTTTACAATATTTTTTTCTTTTCTCTTTCAGATAATTTAAAGCATTTTTCCAATTAGATCTTTCGGATCAAAACATTGCAAGTTGTGTAAATGTTATTATATATGACGATGTCACGAGGAACCCCAGTTGTAAAAAAAAACTCTTATTTATTTGTTGAACATATTATATGCTGAAGCATTTTGCTCGAATGTGTTCGCTCAAACTTAAAAACAAAGATCTACTCATTTCATTCATCGATTACTATGGAAACCGGATTAAAGATCACCGGATCATATATTGGATACAGCTTCTCTGGGCAGGCGGCAGACGGGAAACCGGCTACCAGTAGATGACTCGCGCACAGCAGACGACTATTTGACATCCATCATTGTTCCCATTTATCCCATAATGTATCATTTACGTGACGTCACCATTGCTTACGTACAACACAGGGAACATGCACTGCGCTTCACGAATAAAAAAAATGTTGTTAAAAATTTATATTAGACTTGTTAAATAGATATATTACAAGAAATTTAAGAATTTGAATTTCTTAAAAAAAATAGGCCACGTGCAATAATGTTAGATATTTTTAAAAGTTTGTGATACCATATAAAGGATTTGAACGGATATGTATTTATTATTTTTGTTATAATTTACGACGAAGTAAGCTGATTGATTTGAATGTGGAAAGTAAAGATGTTTTATTATTTCTGTGTACAGACCTGGGTTGTTACAAGTCGTTGATCACTGTCTCCTGTTTTTCTGTAGGTCTTCTTTCCGCTTCAAATTCATTGTTAAACGCCTCTTTTAAAAGAGGAATCATGTCAAGTAACTCATGTGTCATAAAATCTTAACGGTTCAGTTAAATTAACTGCTCTGTTCGTACTTATATTGTGTTTACTTTCGGTTCGTGGGTAAATTGTAGGTAAGAGAAATAATTACTTTGTTTTCAAATGATACAATTCCCTGCAAACTAGATTAGAATTATAGCGAACATTATTAAGGTCTAATCTATGTACATAAAATGTCAAATGAGAATCTTGCAGAGGTAAAATAAATCGTATGTTGCTGCTTTAACATCTGTGTTGTTTTATTTGCGTTTCCTATAGTAGTTAGTGTTTTTAATTGGGTTTAACGCCATTTTCAACACACATTTTTAAGTTAAATACTTTATAAAAGACAGTCGTACATAAGATGTCAATGACGAGTTCAATGCATAATACAAAGTGTACAGTAATAATTCTACCAACACAAAAGTAATGCCAGAAGGAGCATGTAATATCACTTACATACATCTGATTTAATAAATCAATATGGCATATCCAGTTTTATTGGTGGAGGAAGACCTCAGAACGAATCTGAGTAGAATAACCGTATTTCTGCAAGTAATTTGAAAACATTCTTATATAAAGTTTTTGGACAGATCGGGACTGGAATCTACGAACGTAATAAGCAGTAGGAGATAAGTTATCTTGAGACGGCGCCTTAGACCACTCAGTCACTGTGAACCCTTTTAGTATATAGTATATCGTGAGTTTGAAGAACATTTCAAGGTAATGCGCAAAAAGTTTGTAAATATTGGTAAGAAGAGACTATCAAATTACAATAAATACACAAAGCTTTCTGCTGATGGTGAATTTACACAGATCCATGTGCACAGACTGCATCTCCATCGAATTTCAAATTTCTAGCAGTTGGAGTTATTTTTTGCCAATTATTGTATTAAACATGATTTAGTAGCATGTAACATTATAACAAAAAAAAAACCTACAATGCATTGATGACTCTGAAATTTTGAAAAAATGGTTCTCTAATTTGAACCATGTACTGAATTATATAAAACCTGTGCAGAGTCACCTTGCGGCTTTTTTATGACAGTTGGGGCTTTAAAGTTCTATATGTTCCTTGGTTCAGCCAATTATTTCGTGACCACGATTTATTGAGTAAAATAGAAAATGTATAAATTAACTTAATTTTTGAAAGTACTTTATTTTTGAAATCGATTGAATAAGTTTGGATATATCACAAAAAGATGAATTCCAATGCCAAACTTTGATGAAATTTATACGGAAATTTATGTTTGAAATTGATTCAATATTTGCCAAATACTAAGTTTACGAACTTTCAGATATTATTACATTAATATTGGAATTTATTGCAAAACAACATCTATAGCAACAATAAAAAAAAAAAATTCAGCTTAATTTGCATTGATATTGTCCATTCATTTTTTTGCTGTAGAATTTGTTGAACAGGACCGATTTTCAAATATTTTTTTAATTTTAAGCTCTTGATACCTGATTTACATATATTGCGCTTTTGTTAGTGAGTTTTTTTTGCTGTACTATGCGCAATGAAAATAATATTTAATAGAACAAAACTGTTTATAAATTGGTTTCCAGTAAGCATGGGCGATTATTGGACAAGAGGTATAGCAAAGGTTTACTTTCCTCACCAACATTTTAAAATGAAATTCTAGGATACCCGAAATGTATGACAAAAACAAGTAATACTATCTCTATGGCGAGTGTTCATGGCACGCACATGTTTTTTTGGCACACGGAACCAAGACTGATAAAATGTCCAAATTTATATACTGAACTAAATTGAGAACAACCCTTATCCTAAGTGAATATTGCAATAAAAAATACTTATTGTAGCAAGTCTTACAACGCAACATTATTTACTATGTTACTTGCTATTTCAAAGAATATCACGCGTACAATCGCGATGGTGACAATTGAGCAATGGCCTAAAATACATCAGGCCCCGGTTTCACAAAATACTTAAGTCTGCTATTTACTTAAACTCGATAGTGTGCTCAATTTTATACTAAAATTGAGCACACTATTTGAGTTTAAGTAAAATAGCAGACTTAAGTATTTTCGAGAAACCGGGCCCAGATGTTATGGTTCCACACATTCCACAAACACAGCACTAAAATATCAGAATGAATTCTCTTTTGAAAAATATTAGATCTCTGCCAACACAACATCAACACGATTGTCCTAGCTGAAAAGAAGCAATTTCGAAATGATATAACAGGATACGAGTAACCATTTCCAAATAACAATATTACACGAACCATCACATACTTAATCAATGTCAGCAAAGTCAGCCTTAACAACTTTAATCTATCCGTCATCAGGTCTGAAAAAGCTTACATGAACGTGATCAAATCTCATTGCGACATGGATTCCTTTTTTCCTATAGGTGCTGGGTAGGCTTGGTGTGTAAGAATACATTTTTTCTGTAACTGGGAAATATTTCATGGGCATTTTGTTTTGGTTTGCAGTTTTTTTAAATGCCGAACCGTTCTCAAAAATAAAGGTATACCTTTTTTTGCTGGAACTGGGCGTTGTTTCATGCGCATAGGTTTATTTTTTATGTAAGAAAAAGGATTTGCTTACCGGGCACGTTGTCAAAACAGCTGGTCACATCTCAGAAAATAGTGTTGAACAACAATTAGTTCAACACTCTAAAAGTCTGGATGTTTGGAACTTTTATGTACATGTATATATAGTTTGATCATGAAAATGGCGTACAGCTTCGTATTAAAACAATGCCCTATTTCGATAGCTTCTTCCAACGCAAAGTTCATGAGATCTGCTTGAGATTTTCAGCGTCAAATGTACTTGAAACCTCGGAGGAGCTTAATTGCGTTCGGAGGAGTGTATATTGCGACAAAAATTCTGTTTGAAACTTGTAGGAATAACGTTTGTGCTGGAACTGGAGATTGTTTCATGCGCATTATTTTTGTTTTGAAGATTTAACTTTAGATTGTTAGATTTAACAGTTTTCAAACATATAAATGTAACTTTTTTGCTTGAACTGGGCATTGTTTATGCATATAGTTTTGGTTCGAGTTTAAAACAATTCCTAAACATATGATGTTCTGGCACGTTGTCTGAACAGCTGGTCTCACTATATAAACTGGTGTTGCACAACAGTATGTCCAACACTATGGAGTTTGAAACATTATACTGTGTATAGATGATTGGTTTAATTATTTATTCATAAATTGGATGGTTTCTTAATATTAGAATCTTTGTTTTTGTTTGAAATTAGAATTGAAACATAAGGCAAGAAACCCGAGGAAAATGTATATATTATATAAATTGAACAAAATTATTAAACATAATGTCAAGCTGACTGTTTCGCAGTTTAATCCAGTGATGACACCATCGTCTTACAGAAGATCCCGTTTAAAGTTCAAGATACTTACACCAACATTCTTGACAACATCATTCATTGCACATGGTGTTATGTGCACATTGACGTCACTTCATTATATATGACGCTATATACATATTGACATCATTTCATTTTACATGACGTTATGTGCATATTGACATCACTTCATTATAGATGACGTAATGTGCATATTGACATCACTTCATTATACATGACGTAATGTGCATATTGACATCACTTCATTTTACATGACATTATATGCATATTGACATCACTTCATTTAAATGACGTGATATGCATTTTGACATCACTTCATTTTACATGACGTTATATGCATATTGACATCATTTCATTTTACATGGCGATTCGTACATATTGACATCACTTCATTTTACATGACATTATATGCATATTGACATCACTTCATTTTACATGCATCACTTCATTTTACATGGCGATTCGTACAAATTGCCATCACTTCATTATTCATGAAGTTATATGCATATTTGCATCACTTCATTTTACATGGCGATTCGTACATAGTGACATCACTTCATTTTATATGACATTATATGCATATTGACATCACTTCATTTTACATGACATTATATGCATATTGACATCACTTCATTTTACATGGCGATTCGTACATACTGACATCACTTCATTATTCATGAAGTTATATGCATATTGACATCACTTCATTTTACATGACATTATATGCTTATTGACATCACTTCATTTACATGACATTATATGCATATTGACATCACTTCATTTAAATAACGTTTTATGCATTTTGACATCACTTCATTATTCATGAAGTTATATGCATATTGACATCACTTCATTTTACATGACGTTATATACATATTGACATCACTTCATTTTATATGACATTATATGCATATTGACATCACTTCATTGTACATGGCGTTATGTGAATATTAACATCACTTCATTGTACATGACGTCATATGCATATTGACATCACTTTATTTTACACAATGCTATGTACTCATTGACATTATTTTATTAAACATGACATTATGTACATATTGACATCACTTCATTATTCATGATGTTGTGTGCACATTGACATCGCTTCATTTTACATGACGTTATATGCATATTGACCTCACTTTATTATACATGATATTGTATAGATATTGATATTAGCCCCATTATACACTCAAAGGACTGCACATGATTTGGATTAGCAACACATGCGTTTTTAATTGATCACATGGGAATATAATTTAAAAAAAACAAACGAGCGTTGCAAACAGAAAATTTAATAAAACAATAATTCAAAATGTCCTAAATCGCTGACACCAATTTTTCAACAATAATACTTATACCTGTTTTTTGTCAACTTGATTGTAGCATATGAGATCTTTAGGAATGGTTGGTTCATTAAGGATGGATCTCGGCACATCTGCATGGGAACCACACTTAAGAACGGCCTTCCGGTTAAGCACTTCCTGTAGTAGCTTGTTCCGGTACTCATGCCATTTCCTGTTTACTTGAAATCTTTTATATAAAGAGTTGTTAGAAGGAAGTGCCTCCTCACGTTCACGTTTCAGTATTCGAAGTTGCTCTGATTTCCCTTGAATGCTGAACTCGGCCGAGTTGATCAATACACATTCTGTCTTACCTCTTGATAGAATAAACGTGTCACGGAGATTTTCGCCTATAGTAATAAAGAAAACCATAAATGATCATAAATACAACGTACCCGATGACTTTTTCTTATTTATATAAATGTGATTACCCAAAAGAGTATTTAAATAGGATTTGGACAAAACATCAAGGACTGATGTAGTAGTATCCTTATTATACACACGATGAGTGGTGGAAACTAATACGGCTGAATTAGTCATGTTCCTTTTAGAGATGATCTGAAAAAAAATGATGTTAAACATATCTTACTTTTTTTCTCATTATTTAATTCACTAAACTCTATGGCAATAATGATATAATGATATAATGAAATAATACTTGAAAGAGTGTCGCATAATATATTTTTGCAAACTTTATAAATTCAATACTAAACGAGCATTCATATAAGATTGTATACGTACTACACACATCACTATCATTATTGCTTACTAATCTACAAAGCATGTGTGTTTACTATATAAATTTAAAAATCACTTAACAGCTTAGTCAAATATCTATAAAAAACAAACTAACCAGCGCCAAAGTAATTGCCTGGGTGAAGAGTTGTTACCGTGAAAAAATGAATTTCATCTTTATTTATCCGTCTACTTTTACAGTAAGATTTATTAAGGAATTCACTTCGTCGTCGGGCGATTGTCGGTAGAAGGATATTTGGTCGAAGGTACGGGGATTGGTGGCGCACGACTAGCATCCGACGGACAACGTCACAACGTCCCTTCCGTATGAAAAACACACTTTCTGTGAGACCATCTATGTCGCCTATTATAACCTTTAATCAAACAAAATGGTTGTTAATCAAACAAAAAGGACAACGTGTCACGTGACAGTTAGAACATGTCTTTTTTAATCAGCATTGGACCAAATTTTAGAAATATATATATACAGCATGGATGTAATATAATGCATACAGTCTTTGTGAATAATCCGAATATAAGATACAGGGTGGACGTAAAATAATACAAAGGCTGGTGTAACGGACCTTGGCTAGTACCCTCCATCCCCCTGTCGCGACAATTATAAGAAAATAATATTGACAAACATAAGTTGAGTAAAGGCCATTTACTTAGAAAGAAACGACACATTTACCCCCAACTGTCTCCAGACACCCGTTGTACAACAACTATACCGACTATTCTTATACGGCATACACAGAGAGCTATCACGTGACAAAACAAGCCCAATATTAGAACTATCAAACCGTTGTTACGAAAATAAGACCCTTTCAAAATGCCCATTCAACGGCAGTCAACAACAAATACACTCTTTAATGCTCACTTAATTATATCAATATCGCCTAGAGCAGAGATCAGAGCAGATTCCTTCTCTACAACTTGTTTGCTGAAATGTATCCGCCATTTTCTAGCAAATAAGTAGATTATGTATCAAGCATGATGATTGGTCATAAAATACACCTTCAAACGGCAGCAATTTCTTGGTCAATCAACGCGCTTGATACATAATCTGCTGTGTAAATAACACGAATATAATATTATAACATGTAAGTAAAAATAAAATACAATCTATATTTGTGCATACATCAACCACACCTAACACAACACAACACACAATGTGTACTGCATACACACAACGTGGGTTAGTATACTAGTTACCTTTTTACACACAGCATGTGCGTAATAAATGGAAGCAGCATTTTCATCATTAGTAACGTTCGGTATCACACACAGTCAATATGCTTTGACAATATTAAAACTGTTAGTATGTACGAAATATAGTGACAACTTTAAAGGCATCCATCAAACAGCTTCCAAAATATTTGAAGAATAGTATGCCCATCTGGTTGGGTTAAACTTACACTATTGTCGGTGTATTCTTTGAGTTCGGACGAATCAGCACATATCTGGAGTTGTCGATCAGTCCAAGGCGAAAATTGGTCGCAATTTCGGAGAAAGTTAAACCGTAAGTTGCATTCTTTTTCCCATCTCGAGCGTAAGGCTTGGTTGAACTCGCTCTTGCTCAGGCTGAGAAATTCAGATGTCCCTGCGAAATATACATGGACTGCCTAAATATCAATGGTAGCAGAAGTTACAATTAAGCACACTTCCCATTGCCATTAAAATTTACAAATACGTGTATGTCACAGTGGATATCGTATGACACAGTGGATAGTGTATGGCACAGTTGATATTGTATGGCACAGTGGATAGTGTATGACACAGTGGATATTGTATGACACAGTGGATAGAGTGTATGGCACAGTGGATATTGTATGACACAGTGGATAGTGTATGACACAGTGGATATTGTATGACACAGTGGATAGTGTATGGCACAGTGGATAGTGTATGGCACATTGGAAAGTGTATGGCACAGTGGATAGTGTATGACACAGTGGATATTATATGGTACAGTGGATAGTGTATGACACAGTGGATATTGTATGACACAGTGGAAAGTGTATGGCACAGTGGAAAGTGTATGGCACAGTGGATAGTGTATGACACAGTGGATAGTGTATGACACAGTGGATATTGTATGACACATGGATAGTGTATGCCACAGTGGATATGAACTTTTATAGGACTTTAATGAGCGCTTAATCACAGAAGGGGGAAGAAGAAACCCTGTATCAGGATATCACCAATATCAACGCCAGTGGAGTCCATTGTCGCATTATATATGTAGTGTGTGTGCAAAAATACGGGCCGGCCATCTTGACAAAAATCACTAAAATATTAAAGGTAAAAACATAGGAACTAGAGAGCACTTAATTTCACAATGTGAAGATGATGCAGCACTAATATTAGTTGGTTCTAAAAAATCACTCAGGTGCGCTCTATATATGTATAAGCGTTTGATGCCAAAATATCCGGCCTTTGTATCAATTTAAACAAAACGTAAGTTGTATGGATTGAGTGTAGTACACGATATAACGTAAACAATTTCAGAGAATATGAATTTTGTTGGAAAAAATATTAATTTACACTATTAGGTATCATTTTATTTGTAGATTTAAATAATATATGTCAAATAAACTACAAAACTAAATTAGAAAACATAAAACGAGTACTTGTCTGCTGGTTAAAAGAAATTCTTACTCTATTTTGGTAAAATATCAGTTATAAAACGTTTAGCTATCTCAAAAATAAATCATTCAAATCTCTTCGTTAACTTGTCCACATCAAAATATGATAAAAGTACTAGAGAACACTTTATTTTTTTAAAAAATCTTTTTATGGGGTTGAAAATTAGGCAAATTAAAACGCCATGTCATTATTCAAGAGATAAACTATAATGCTTAAGAATTATTGATATTAGATGCTTTTTTAAATCTATGAAAATGACTTTAATAACATGGATATTAACAAGCGATGACGACTACCTGGATTCAATCTGGATTATTGATTGATGACATAGTATTAATAGTATTGCTTTTTGCCGACGATATGGTAATTTTAGGCAAATCACCAGAAGAGTTTCAAAATAACTTAAACAGTTTACATACATATTGTAATATTTGGAGTTTGGAAGTAAATAGTTCTAAAACAAAAAATATGGTCTTTCGAAAACGCGGACGTCTAGTACATGGCGAGAATTGGTCATATAATTGGCAAAATGTGGAGGTTGTAGATGATTTTAATTACATGGGTACCATTTTCAATTATACTGGTAATTTTTCATTGAATAACGAACATTTAGTAGGTAAAGCTCTAAAGGCTTTAAACGTTTTATTGATAAATTGTAAGAAAATACATTTAAAACCCAAAATTTTGTGTCAGTTATTTGATTCATTTGTTGGATCAATATTGTGTTATTCTTCTGAAATATGGGGTTTCACTAAGTCCAAGAAAATTGAACATCTTCATTTAAAATTTTGTAAACGTCTTTTAAACGTTAGGTTAAGTACATGTACAGCAGGGGTTTACGGTGAACTTGGACGTTATCCGCTTTACATTACCCGATATAGTAGAATTGTAAAGTATTGGTGTAAAATTATTAATACTGACAATATCATTATACATAAATTATATCAACAAGGTGTAAATGATTGTGCAAAAGGATGTAAAAATTGGGTTTCCAATGTTAAGAAACTATTAAATAATTATGGGTTTTCTTACTTATTTACAGATGCTTCTTTTGATAAAAAACATTTCCTTGTATATTCAAAAAGTGTGTTATTGATTGTTTTATCCAAGAATGATATGGCTCAGTTAACAATAGTCATGTTATAGAAGAGTATAAATATTTCAAAAGTAGTTTTGCATACGAACAATATTTAGATATTCTCCAAAACGATTTAAGATTGTTTGTTAATAAAATTAGATTATCAGCACATACTCTTAAAATTCAAACAGGTCGTTATGCAAGGAATCACATTCCAAGAAATGAGAGATATTGTCTTTGTTGTAACACTACTGAGGTAGAAGATATATACCATTTTATTTGCATCTGTCCTTGCTACAGTGATTTTAGAAAGACGTATATAAATAAACATGGTTTTCAAAGACCGTCTATGTACAAGCTTATGGAATTGCTTAAAACAAATGATAAAAGTATTTTAGTCAGTTTTGCTCAGTATATTAAGAAATCTCTGAAATTAAGAAACAGCATTTTAAACGTTTAATAGTTTATGTAAATATATTGAATATTTTTTATCTATTTTTGGAAATATTTCACTTAATCAATGAAAGAAAATCATTTAAATAATTAATAAATTTGTTCATCCTCTTATTTTTATGAATTTATGACTTAAAAATTGTTCATGCATTATTTCGATATTGATAATAAAAAAAAATAAAAAGAACTTTCTTTAAATGTAAATGAAAAATGGCGGTAGAATTTGTGTATTAATTAACAATATATTTTACGTGATATTATGTATTGTAAATATGTTATTATGACGATGTATTTATGTACAAGTCTGAAATAAAATATCTGTTCTGTTCTGTTCTGTTCTGTTCCTAAATATGACTGAAGAAATACATGCTTGATTTAAAAAGTTTAAAGCATCAGTTAAAATATTACTGCATATTAAAACGTTTCCACACTTGACAGGAAAAAATTGTAACCTTTTAAGGCCGATATATGATGTCATGAGTATTACAAATATAACACCACCAGTGAAAATAGAACTTCCCTACGTGCAAACTGAAAATTGGACAACAATATTTGCATTACCTTTAAAAACAAGTCAAAATACAGAAATACAATGGTTCCAGTATAGAATTAACAACATAATTTTAGGAACAAAGTATTTGCTTAAAAAATAAACATTTTCAACTCTGAAAATTGCAGTTTTTGTATAAATCTGTGAAAACCATTAAACATCTAATCTACGATTGTGAAATTGCAAAGACTTTTTTGACAATCATCTCATTTTTTATTAAATATAAATATACTAATGTAATGATTAATTAGACAATTTAAGATATGATTCCAGGGAACAAAACTATGATTTAATACTAAGTAAGATTCTGATATTGGGAAAATACCATATATTCAACAAAAAGCAAAAACAGTTAGAACAATATTGTGTCAATTTTATTAATTACTTAAACTCAGTTTACAAAATTGAAAAATATGTAGCCTTTCAAGCAATTAAACGATTTGCACTTTAACAACATTTAGAACAATTATAACCGTTTCTGAGCCTCTATAGTTTTATCAACATTTACTATATTGACAAAAATCATTATGTGGACTATTATTATAATATACGCGTTTATATAATATATATATGGAGATAATTATTTGTGAATAACCAAGACATAAATGTTAAAACCAGACTACGGCGAGCGCACCTAGCTACAATGCTAACCATAGACACAATATCAAGGCCCATGCCAAACCAAATAAATTTGGTGTCGACCATGACTTATATACTATGGATTTTAGCCTATCTACAATGCAAACTATAGACACAATATCAAGGCCTCTCTCTCTCTCTCTCTCTATATATATATATATTTTATATTTGTAGATGTATATATTATGATTTGTATATATTTGATTTAATTTTGATATAAGTGTCTGTAATGTCCATCTTACTTCTTTTGTTGTTTTTATATTTTTTATATCATTTTTTAAAGAAAAATACTTAAAAAAGGTTGTTTTGAGCTTATAACAATATGATATAAATAGTTTGTTATTTGTTTACATACACCATATAATTTATAAGATAGACGCTAGTTTTCATACCCTTAAAAGAATAACATCTTGATATTAAAAAATCTTCATCAAATAGGATTTTTCATTAAAATGTTACTTATATATCATATATAGAGATATTGTATATGTTAGATATAAAATAATCATTTTCTCTCCAATTTGCATGGTAAAAAAAAGAACGAAAATATTCACTTAAAAATACATACATCTATATATTCCCTTAGTCTTCCACTGCAATACATTACATATACATTCTGAGATTTAAACACTTTAAAACTATACATGCAGAATATAGAGAACAGAAGAAAATCCCTGTCTTTTTTATTGATAAATGAAATGAAAAAAATTCTATTACAACTTTAAACAATATACTTTTTTCATATTATATGTAACTTTTGTAACGTGTATATAGGGATGACCCACCCAGACCCTCATAAACCTATCACGGGGTGACTAAATGGACCACCATTTGGTGGTTGAAATTAAATAAAAGGAAAACAACAAAAGACATAATGGGAAACGTGTTACCTTTACAGATTGCAGTAAATTCACGTCGCATGTCACGGATAAGTGCCAGTTCACCAAATGTCGAACCAGCCGTAATCGTTCGTAGATGGTAGCTACTCTCTTCACCTTCAAAATAAATATAAACATGCACGAGTTGGAAAACAACAACAAAATAATGCTTGTGTCAATTTTGTGTTGTTATCCTTCAGTTCTAATCGCAGACCCAAAAAGAAATAACACGTATTAAACAGCAACACTAAGATATATGAAATTCATACAAAAATGACACTTATTTCAACATCTGAGTATGCAAAAAGTGTAACATGTGCAGTGGGACTGTTTTTTAGACGGTTTTGATTGGACAACACATACTAATAGTTTGTATCGTCAATATACATAGACCAATATTTGCATATAATGTTGAAGTACAATAATGGGTACATAAAAGAGGAAATATCGAAAGTTGAAAAACAAAGAAGACATACTAGTATTGAGAAAAATAAGTTAAAAATTTGGACAGAAGTTAGACAAGTATACATTTGTTAATCACGTGGTTGGATTAGTTTTAGACCTCTTAGTAAGTTTATTAAATTCGACGAAAAAATGAGAATAACTGATTATTTAGATGTGAAAATACAGTACTTTGGCTGAAAAAACATATTGATCTAATATTTTACCGGACTCTAACATGTCTGTTCGTTTTAAATCCACCTCGCCGGACACTACAAAATACATCCGAGTTCCTGGGTCTCCTTGCTTTACAATTACACGGCCATTTTGAAAACAGTCGTACCACATTTTACGCGCCAAGTCCTGTTTCACTGCTTTTGGGTATTTTATAAAAACCGGAAGTCGAAGCATGACCTCCTGAATAAATAACAAAGAAATAAATGAGCATCATAAAAAATTCAAAATGTAAAAACAACAACAACAAACTGTCAGAATTGTGTTGAGAACTAACTAGCCTACTTCAAGGAAACAAATAATTGATATAATATACATTCAATGAAATGTGTTATCGAAAGAAATCTTATGCAATATATTTTATACGTTTTACATCAAATAATAATGATTTTGTTTAATGTCATATCGTGAAAAAAATGAACATATATGACTATATATATTTATAAGACATTTCATGGCTCAATACTGGTACCCGTACTTCTAAGAGGGTTAACCTTGAATATATAAGAAACTGAAACATAAACATGTATTAATAGCAGTTGCAAGTAATCAGAATGTAATGAAAGCTGTTTTACATGGTCAATCAGCAGAATGAAGTAAGAAACATGAAACTAGCCCTTACCCTAACCTGACTTACCTCCAACATTGAAGAAGTTATATTACTTTTATTAGCTTGGCAAAACGAAAACTTCTACCTGCTCCAATAATCAACCATTATACATGAATTTGTATTATATAGTACAGTAACAATTCAATATAAAATTCATCAGCAAATTACACATGGATAGCATACAATTTTATGCTATTTTAAATAAAAAAAATAGCATTACTTACCCTTTTCCACAGTGTATCTACTTTAAATAACAAAAACAAGCATGTATGTTAATTAAATATGAGATCACATTATTTGAATTCGAAGCTAAAGCACAAAACTTAAATCAAGGGATATAGATGACATTTAAAGTGACTCTTCAACTGGAATTTATATCAATACACAATATCAGCAACCTTCATGAAAAATGTTCGTATTTGTTGATAGAGTTTTTAATTCACTACTTGATACCTGCAGTACGTTATACTATTCTTTACAAGTCCAAGATTTCGTACAAAGAATGATGACACCTATAGATGCTTCATTGACACAAAGTTACAATCAATTTTGAAGAGGAATATTATAATCAGGTATTTCCAAAGTTTTCATGATTATTAAATTTAACGCTAATGATGTTCGGAAACCTAGCGAACGTTAGTGAAACGAAGAGTTAGTATATGCAGTATACATCAGTTCACTTGGTCAAACAATGGACAAGCATAATAGATATTGTATATTAGTAAGTATATATTTAAAAATGATACATGAATATTACAAATAAACTTAATATAACATCCCATGATATCATGGATAAAGTCGTTGTTTACTTACCAAATACTAACATTGAAATAAGACACTAACTACATTTTTACAGATAAAACCGGCATGAAGTTCAAAGAAAAAATACATTACCGACTGTTGTTAGCCGGGTTTTGTGCTAATGCATAGCGCTGCTTTTGTAGGCGAATTCAAGCTTTGCAGTATTAACCACCGCCAAAATCCAAAATGATGGTACGCGACAGAGACTATTTTCATTCGTCGAATTTCATTTTTCATGTATTTCATTATCAGCATATCATACAATAATATATATATATATATTGAACATTGTCTTCTGTCATTTTTTAAAATGTTGAATAAAACAAACCAAACTCTACAATAATATCAATAATTTGATATATCTAGTCAAGTGGCACTTTTTCCCAATTGTTAAGGACGATTACTATAGTTGTTCATGCGTACTAACTCCTTGCTCAAAGGGAAGTAATTTTGTCCTGAGACCTGTCAGAGTCACTACATACTACAACTGACCCTTTTTATCGGATGGTACAATCATTTACGGATATGCCTGAAATTGGTCTCTTATATTGTGTTCAATACATAAAATATGCACACTGGTATAAAATAATTGTTTATAGCAATTTAACCTCAATATGAAATATAGAAGAAATCTAAATATTTATACAAATATGCTCATTTAGTTTAAAACGTTTAAAAAATATTGCAACTGCAGTTTATATGTAATAGTTTTAATTAAATACTAGATGTAAACAATTTTAAATATTTTTACATTATTTCGCCAACTTTCATGAGCGGGTATGTTAATGAGGAGATAATACTAAAAAATATGTACGGTAACACGTGTTTTTTATTTCTGAAATTGCATGAACATACATTAAACTTAAAAACCGGGACGTTCCATGAAATTCTATCCATAGAAAAAAGTGACATAAACTACAGAAAACGTCTTTAAGTGTCACATTGGTGCACTATAAGCTAGGATAGAAGAATTGCATATTCAAATGATTCAGGCAATAGTACAGCTGTATGAGACGATAAATATTGTTTTGTATTTCATTTTAGTATATAACAAAACATTAATTTTGTTTTATTTTTACAATTTGAAAAAAGGATATGTATAATAATGCTGAATAGAATGTATGTTACCATAAGGATCTTGGCGTCTTCCTCATTTCTGTCATCCGGCTTCTTTTTAAGTGCCTCCCTTGCCCTGTTGGTGAGGCCACCATATGATATGGCAGTTTTGTACGTGCCGGCGTCAAACGACAACTCATGCCCTCCGTCAAACCGCTAAATTAAAAAGAAAGGATTTATATTTTGCCAAGGAGTGTAACATTCAGAACAATTTCAAGCACAACAAGCAGGTTGACTTAGTTAATTAACTGATGCACAGCTTACTTGAAAATGTATCTGTGTGTTCAAATGTTTGTGCAATATTAAAGATTGAAGTCTACACCTCAATCAGCAACATTTGTTCGTGTGTCTTTGAGCAAGCCATTTTAATACCAACGCTCCGTACTAGTAACAGTACGACAACGATGGTGATTTGTATTACAGCCTATAAGAAGCTTTACAATACATGTTGAGTAAATAAGTTTAAAGTGTCATCAGACATAATACGACCTACTCTCCGTACTGGTACCAGAACAACAACGATGGTGATTTGTATTACAGCTTATAAGAAGCTTTACAATACATGTTGAGTAAATAAGTTTAAAGTGTCATAAGATATATTACGACCTATTCTCCGTACTGGTACCAGTACGACAACGATGGTGATTTGTATTACAGCTTATAAGAAGCTTTACAATACATGTTGAGTAAATAAGTTTAAAGTGTCATAAGACATATTACGACGTACTCTCCGTCCTAGTACCAGTACGACAACGATGGTGATTTGTATTACAGCTTATAAGAAGCTTTACAACACATGTTGAGTAAATACGTTTAAAGAGTCATAAGACATATAACGACCTACTTTCCGTATAAGTACCAGTACGACAACGATGGTGATTTGTATTACAGCTTATAAGAAGCTTTACAACACATGTTGAGTAAATAAGTTTAAAGTGTCATAAGACATATAACGAACTACTCTCCGTACTGGTACAAGAACAACAACGATGGTGATTTGTATTACAGCTGATAAGAAGCTTTACAATACATGTTGGGTAAATACGTTTAAAGTGTCATAAGATATATTACGACCTACTCTCCGTACTAGTACCAGTACGACAACGATGTTGAGTTGTATTATAGTTTATTATAAGCTTTACAACACATGTTGAGTAAATACGTTTAATGAGTCATAAGACATATAACGACCTACTCTCGGTACTAGTACCAGTACGACAACGATGGTGATTTGTATTACAGCTTATAAGAAGCTTTACAACACATGTTGAGTAAATAAGTTTAAAGTGTCATAAGACATATAACGAACTACTCTCCGTACTGGTACCAGAACAACAACGATGGTGATTTGCATTAGAGCTTATAAGAAGCTTTACAATACATGTTGAGTAAATAAGTTTAAAGTGTCTTAAGACATATTACGACCTACTCTCCGTACTGGTACCAGTACGACAACGATGGTGATTTGTATTACAGCTTATAAGAAGCTTTACAAAACATGTTGAGTAAATAAGTTTAAAGTGTCATAAGACATATTACGACCTACTCTCCGTACTGGTACCAGTACGACGACGATGGTGATTTGTATTACAGCTAATAAGAAGCTTTACAATACATGTTGAGTATACGTTTAAAGTGCCATAACACATATTACAACCTACTCTGCGTATTAGTACCAGTACGACAACGATGGTGATTTGTTTTACAGCTTATAAGAAGCTTTACAATACATGTTGAGTAAATAAGTTTAAAGTGTCATAAGACAGATTACGACCTACTCTCCGTACTAGAACCAGTACGACAACGACGGTGATTTGTATTACAGCTTATAAGAAGCTTTACAATACATGTTGAGTAAATAAGTTTAAAGTTTCATAAGACATATTACGACCTACTCTCCGTACAAGTACCAGTACAACAACGTTGGTGATTTGTATTACAGCTTATAAGAAGCTTTACAATACATGTTGAATAAATAAGTTTAAAGTGTCCTAAGACATATTACGACCTACTCTCCGTACTAGAACCAGTACGACAACGATGGTGATTTGTATTACAGCTTATAAGAAGCTTTACAACACATATTGAGTAAATAAGTTTAAAGTGTCATCAGACATATTATGACATACTCTCCGTACTAGAACCAGTACGACAACGATAGTGATTTGTATTATAGTTTATAAGAAGCTTTACAAAACATGTTGAGTAAATAAGTTTAAAGTGCCATAAGACATATTACGACATACTCTCCGTACTGGTGCCAGTACGAAAACGCTGGTGATTTGTATTACAGCTTATAAGAAGCTTTAAAATACATGTTGAGTATAAAAGTTTAAAGTGTCATGAAATATATTACGACCTACTCTCTGTACTGGTACAAGTACGAAAACGATGGTGAGTTGTATTATAACTTATAAGAAGTTTTATAATACATGTTGAGTAAATATCTTTAAAGTGTCATAAGATATATTACGACCTACTCTCCGTACTGGTACCAGAACAACAACGATGGTGATTTGTATTACAGCTTATAAGAAGCTTTACAATACATGTTGAGTAAATAAGTTTAAAGTGTCATAAGACATATTACGACCTACTCTCCGTACTAGAACCAATACGACAACGATGGTGATTTGTATTACAGCTTATAAAAAGCTTTACAATACATGTTGAGTAAATAAGTTTAAAGTTTCATAAGACATATTACGACTTACTCTCCGTACAAGTACCAGTACAACAACGATGGTGATTTGTATTACAGCTTATAAGAAGCTTTACAATACATGTTGAGTAAATAAGTTTAAAGTGTCATAAGACATATTACGACCTACTCTCCGTAATACATCCAGTACGACAACGATGGTGATTTGTATTACAGCTTATAAGAAGCTTTACAACACATTTTGAGTAAATAAGTTTAAAGTGTCATAAGACATATAACGAACTACTCTCCGTACTGGTACCAGAACAACAACGATGGTGATTTGTATTACAGCTTATAAGAAGCTTTACAATACATGTTGAGTAAATAAGTTTAAAGCGTCTTAAGACCTATTACGAACTACTCTCCGTACTGGTACCAGTACGACAACGATGGTGATTTGTATTACAGCTTATAAGAAGCTTTACAATACATGTTGAGTAAATAAGTTTAAAGTGTCATAAGACATATAACGACCTACTCTCCGTACTGGAACCAGTACGACAACGATGGTGATTTGTATTACAGCTTATAAGAAGCTTTACAACACATATTGAGTAAATAAGTTTAAAGTTTCATAAGACATATTACGACCTATTCTCCGTACTAGAACCAGTACGACAACGATGGTGATTTGTATTATAGTTTATAAGAATCTTTACAAAACATGTTGAGTAAATAAGTTTAAAGTTTCATCAGACATATTACGACCTACTCTCCGTACAAGTACCAGTACAACAACGATGGTGATTTGTATTACAGCTTATAAGAAGCTTTACAATACATGTTGAATAAATAAGTTTAAAGTGTCCTAAGACATATTACGACCTACTCTCCGTACTAGAACCAGTACGACAACGATGGTGATTTGTATTACAGCTTATAAGAAGCTTTACAACACATATTGAGTAAATAAGTTTAAAGTGTCATAAGACATATTACGACCTACTCTCCGTACTAGAACCAGTACGACGACGATGGTGATTTGTATTACAGCTAATAAGAAGCTTTACAATACATGTTGAGTATACGTTTAAAGTGCCATAACACATATTACAACCTACTCTGCGTACTAGTACCAGTACGACAACGATGGTGATTTGTTTTACAGCTTATAAGAAGCTTTACAATACATGTTGAGTAAATAAGTTTAAAGTGTCATAAGACAGATTACGACCTACTCTCCGTACTAGAACCAGTACGACAACGACGGTGATTTGTATTACAGCTTATAAGAAGCATTACAATACATGTTGAATAAATAAGTTTAAAGTGTCCTAAGACATATTACGACCTACTCTCCGTACTAGAACCAGTACGACAACGATGGTGATTTGTATTACAGCTTATAAGAAGCTTTACAACACATATTGAGTAAATAAGTTTAAAGTGTCATAAGACATATTATGACATACTCTCCGTACTAGAACCAGTACGACAACGATAGTGATTTGTATTATAGTTTATAAGAAGCTTTACAAAACATGTTGAGTAAATAAGTTTAAAGTGCCATAAGACATATTACGGCCTACTCTCTGTACAAGTACCGGTACGACAACGATGGTGATTTGTATTACAGCTTTTAAGAAGCTTTACAATACATGTTGAGTAAAAAAGTTTAAAGTGTCATGAAATATATTACGACCTACTCTCTGTACTGGTACAAGTACGAAAACGATGGTGAGTTGTATTATAACTTATAAGAAGTTTTATAATACATGTTGAGTAAATATCTTTAAAGTGTCATAAGATATATTACGATCTACTCTCCGTACTGGTACCAGAACAACAACGATGGTGATTTGTATTACAGCTTATAAGAAGCTTTACAATACATGTTGAGTAAATAAGTTTAAAGTGTCATAAGACATATTACGACCTACTCTCCGTACTAGAACCAGTACGACAACGATGGTGATTTGTATTACAGCTTATAAGTAGCTTTACAATACATGTTGAGTAAATAAGTTTAAAGTTTCATAAGACATATTACGACTTACTCTCCGTACAAGTACCAGTACAACAACGTTGGTGATTTGTATTATAGCTTATAAGAAGCTTTACAATACATGTTGAGTAAATAAGTTTAAAGTGTCATAAGACATATTACGACCTACTCTCCGTAATACATCCAGTACGACAACGATGGTGATTTGTATTACAGCTTATAAGAAGCTTTACAACACATTTTGAGTAAACAAGTTTAAAGTGTCATAAGACATATAACGAACTACTCTCCGTACTGGTACCAGAACAACAACGATGGAGATTGTATTACAGCTTATAAGAAGCTTTACAATACATGTTGAGTAAATAAGTTTAAAGCGTCTTAAGACATATTACGAACTACTCTCCGTACTGGTACCAGTACGACAACAATGGTGATTTGTATTACAGCTTATAAGAAGCTTTACAATACATGTTGAGTAAATAAGTTTAAAGTGTCATAAGACATATAACGACCTACTATCCGTACTAGAACCAGTACGACAACGATGGTGATTTGTATTACAGCTTATAAGAAGCTTTACAACACATATTGAGTAAATAAGTTTAAAGTTTCATAAGACATATTACGACCTACTCTCCGTACTAGAACCAGTACGACAACGATAGTGATTTGTATTATAGTTTATAAGAAGCTTTACAAAACATGTTGAGTAAATAAGTTTAAAGTGCCTTAAGACATATTACGGCCTACTCTCCGTACAAGTACCGGTATGACAACGATGGTGAGTTGTATTATAGCTTATAAGAAGCTTTACAATACATGTTGATTAAATAAGTTTAAAGTGTCATGAGATATATTACGACATACTCTCCGTACTGGTACCAGTACGACAACGATGGTGATTTGTATTACAGCTTATAAGAAGCTTTACAATACATGTTGAGTAAATAAGTTTAAAGTGTCATGAAATATATTACGACCTACTCTCTGTACTGGTACAAGTACGAAAACGATGGTGAGTTGTATTATAACTTATAAGAAGTTTTATAATACATGTTGAGTAAATATGTTTAAAGTGTCATAAGATATATTACGATCTACTCTCCGTACTGGTACCAGAACAACAACGATGGTGATTTGTATTACAGCTTATAAGAAGCTTTACAATACATGTTGAGTAAATAAGTTTAAAGTGTCATAAGACATATTACGACCTACTCTCCGTACTAGAACCAGTACGACAACGATGGTGATTTGTATTACAGCTTATATGTAGCTTTACAATACATGTTGAGTAAATAAGTTTAAAGTTTCATAAGACATATTACGACCTACTCTCCGTACAATACCAGTACAACAACGATGTTGATTTGTATTACAGCTTATAAGAAGCTTTACAATACATGTTGAGTAAATAAGTTTAAAGTGTCATAAGACATATTACGACCTACTCTCCGTAATACATCCAGTACGACAACGATGGTGATTTGTATTACAGCTTATAAGAAGCTTTACAATACATGTTGAGTAAATAAGTTTAAAGTTTCATAAGACATATTACGACTTACTCTCCGTACAAGTACTGGTACGAGAACGATGGTGATTTGTATTACAGCTTATAAGAAGCTTTACAACACATATTGAGTAAATAAGTTTAAAGTACCATAAGACATATTATGACCTACTCTCCGTACTAGTACCAGTATGACAACGATGTTGAGTTGTATTATAGTTTATAAGAAGCTTTACAAAACATGTTGAGTAAATAAGTTTAAAGTGCCATAAGACATATTACGACCTACTCTCTGTTCAAGTACCAGTACAACAACGATGGTGATTTGTGTTACAGCTTTTAAGAAGCTTTACAATACATGTTGAGTATACGTTTAAAGTGCCATAAGACATATTACGACCTACTCTCCGTACTAGTACTAGTATGACAACGATGGTGAGTTGTATTATAGTTTATTATAAGCTTTACAACACATGTTGAGTATACGTTTAAAGAGTCGTAAGACATATAACGAACTACTCTCCGTACTGGTACCAGAACAACAACAATGGTGATTTGTATTACAGCTTATAAGAAGCTTACAACACATGTTGAGTAAATAAGTTTAAAGTGTCATAAGACATATTACGACCTCCTCTCCGTACTAGAACCAGTACGACAACGATGGTGATTTGTATTACAGCTTATAAGAAGCTTTACAATACAAGTTGATTAAATAAATTTAAAGTGGCATAAGACATATTACGACCTACTCTCCGTACTAGAACCAGTACGACAACGATGGTGATTTGTATTACAGTTTATAAGAAGCTTTACAATACATGTTGAGTAAATAAGTTTAAAGTGTCATGAGATATATTACGACCTACTCTCTGTACAAGTACCGGTATGACAACGATGGTGAGTTGTATTATAGCTTATAAGAAGCTTTACAATACATGTTGAGTAAATAAGTTTAAAGTGTCATAAGACATATTACGACCTATTCTCCGTACTAGTACCAGCACGACAACGATGGTGATTTGTATTACAGCTTATAAGAAGCTTTACAAAACATGTTGAGTAAAAAAGTTTAAAGTGTCATGAGATATATTACGACCTACTCTCTGTACTGGTACAAGTACGAAAACGATGGTGAGTTGTATTATAGCTTTTATAAGAAGCTTTACAAAACATGTTGAGTAAATATGTTTAAAGTATCATAAAATATATTACGACCTATTCTCCGTACTAGTACCAGTATGACAACGATGGTGATTTGTATTATAGCTTGTATAAGAAGCTTTACAATACATGTTGAGTAAATAAGTTTAAAGTGTCATAAGACATATAACGACCTACTCTCCGTACTGATACCAGTACGAAAACGATGGTGATTTGTATTATAGCTTTTATAAGAAGCTTTACAATATATGTTGAGTAAATAAGTTTAAAATGTCATAAGACATATTACAACCTACTCTCCGTACTGGTACCAGTACGACACCGATGGTGATTTTTATTATAGCTTTTATAAGAAACTGTACAATATATGTTGAGCAAATAAGTTTAAAATGTCATAAAACATATTACAACCTACTCTCCGTACTGGTACCAGTGCGACACCGATGGTGATTTGTATTATAGTTTTTATAAGAAGCTTTACATTATATGTTGAGTAAATATGTTTAAAGTGTAACACAAGACATATTCCGACCTACTCTCCATACTGGTATCAGTAACGAGGGTGATTTGTATTATAGCTTATACGAAGCTTTATTAAGAACGGGTTGTCCAGTACCTCGGTGAGGAATTGTAAAACATAAAGGACAAAATACATCTTAATGCAGTCATAATAGTATACTTCTGTGTCTACAACTGTATGTTAACCAATCATCAATATACATATATTTATATAAAGATGTTAAACAGCTTGATTAATTATGAAATCTTTCATAATTAAACATAAGTTAAATACAATCGTTTTACATTTTTATGAAGAAAAACAAAACAAAAATCCATTGTCCAATATGAGTGAAAAGCCTGGCGTCTGTCTCACCAATATTTTACTTAAATACCTAAAATGTAAACTAAATTTTGACTGTTTATTTATCTATATTGTATAATCAATATCATATCGTGAAACAATATGCATTTTCACTGGAACCAGTCCAAAATCATGACCACCTTGCTGACTTTCTTCAATTCTAGTTTTTAAGTATTTAAATATATGTTGGTGAAACAGGCACCTGATGACAAACAAAGCACGAACATCTTAAAAGTGTTATAAAAATACTAATAAAACATTTTTTAAAATTTATTTCTAATCAGGTTAACCTTAAAGCCCTTTGATTTCTCTTCTTCTTCCATTCGCAGCCTGGATACGTTCAGGAGAACGCGCACGTGAATCAGCAGACGAACCAAGCGCCGGAACCTGTGTAATATATCTTTTCTATCTTCTTCTGACGTCTGCAAGCGGATAAAGATATCAGCGCTCCAATTAGATTTAACATTAAATATCTAAATTATTTTTTTCTTAAAACTAAATGGCTACTACAACAATTACTTATATTTCTCCAAAACATATTTTAAAATTATATGATAAGATTATTACGCCTATTCTAAACTGTTCACCGGAGGTACGGGGGTTTAACAAAGTCACACATATAGGACGTACACATTTAAGTTTTTGTTAGAGATTTCAGTCGTAAATCTATCCACACAAAATGAATTTATAAATGGAGAGATAGGAAGAATCAGTTATATAAATAAACGATATTAAAACATAATAAGATACTGTTTAAAATATATAGCTCAAGCAATACCAAATTTATATAATGTATATAACATGCTAAAAAACGAAAATGAAAGACACAGAAATTGGGAAATTGGGTTTCACAAGTACAAAATGTATTATCTAAAATTGTTTTTTATGAGGTATGACATAGCAAAGGAGTGGGAGATAAAATATGTTTTTAACAGTTTTATACAAAGACTTAGTGATATTTTTAAACAGAATTAGACCGCAGAATGAGCGTTATTTTATAGAACATTTTCTTATTTCGAATTTGTTCATTATCTTAAAGATAATAATCTAGAATAAATATCTAATAGCTTTAAATATTATGACTTTCTTCGTATAGAAGTAGAATGCGATAGATGGCGAAAGCCTGAAAGAGTTCCATTTCAAGACAGAAAATGTAGGACTGTTACATGTTAGAGGATGAATACCACCTCCTAACAGAATGTAAACAATTATGGTGAACTAAGGAAAACATATTTAGAACCATACTACTTGAAACATCCGAGTTATTTCAAATGTACATAACTTTTAAAGAGGAGCACAAACCAATCTGAAATAAGAAAACTAGGCGTATATATAAAACGTTTTAATCAAGAATAGTTACAAATAAATTCATTTCTATTATCAAATATTGTCATAACAATATGCATAATTAAAATAAGTTACATCCCGTGTAGTCGGAATTCGCAAAATACGTTTATTGCAATTTCATATGTTAAAAGTGATATATCAAATTTATTCAATTTCAATAAACGATATTACCATAATTAAATTGCTATGCATCTAGCTAAGGAGGCAATGGACCAGTTTAGTATGTGGAGTGTTATACACTTATACTTGAATATAAAAATTGCGCTAAATTACAGCGACTTATCGTAACAAAACATTTAATTAGTACCTGTGATTAAAGGGAAACAACCTCGTTTGAACAATCACTAAAATATGTGACCGATCACACAGTGACAAGCTTCTTTCCCCTAGGACCAGCTGTTAATTGTTTTGTTGTTGTTAAAACTGAATCAAGCATAAACAAAATTGTTTAAACATTATCAAACGATGTAAATGAACTATTATTATGTAAATGTTTATGCTAAAAATCACTAGCCATTTTTCCTTGTTATATATGTTTACTATTGCAACACATTCACATTGGCGATGTTTGACTTTATAAAGGAATACATGTAAAACATAAAAGGGTCAACCAAAAATGTATATGAACTAACTCACCCGTTCTGTTTTCATAACCGCAAGGTCCGTTTTTGATACAAAATGTCTCTTTGGTTTGAATGATCGCTTCAAGTTGAAAATCAAATCTACAGGACAGCCTTAATATAAAAACATGAAACGTTGTAGGTTACACATAATGCATCATTATCAGACATTGTATATCACGTTTCGTTGCCATTCTCTTCCGACTAAAATGTAAAAAGTTTACTTAAGATGGCGGACATGTGTATATGGAGATAATTCTAAGCGTTTTGTTTAATTAACATTGATACGTGACGAATAAGTTTTCATATATGTACCTTTCGAGGTCGGTTTGACCGTTGAGCTTTTAGTTTTAGAAAGAGCATTAGAGGATTCTTTTCTCACTATTGATGTCAAAAGTGAATCATGGTCGTCTGACAAAGCTTCTCTCTGTAAAGTGGCGACTGAAATACATTAAATATAATTAATAATAATAAGCTTAGATTTTATATTTAAATGTATTGGTTTAATCATATTTTATTGAAAAATTGTTAGGTTGTGTCGGTAAGTTAGCATACAATGGCAACATCATCTTAAACATATGGTAATTTTAATTGAAAATTCGTGTATACATTTAGCGTGGGACGCGTGGTCAAACGGTAGAGCATATGTTTGACCCTCCGTCACAGTTGTCACAGTTATGTGCAGTATTCTTGTGCAATACACTGCATCCACATATACTTAGAACTGGTTCTACCCAGGAAGACTACGAGCGTGACTTGTTTCGCAATTGCGGAAAAATAAATAAGTTGAAAACAAAACTAAAAGCTTGTGTTTAAATGTCTCGTAATTACGTAAGTGATGTTTGATTTATTTTGGATAATTAATCATCGATGATAATGAGTTTATGTATACAAACCGTCTTCATGTGATTGGCACGTATGGGAGGATATTTTTCCTTTGGAATCTGACTTTCGCACAGGGCCACTGTTGTATGCTTTGGCTTTCTTTCTTTTTCTCTTTCTGACGAATTCTAGACATATTTTTGACATTTGTGGGTAGATACCTCCCCTGCGGCGATTATCCGCTGGAACTCGGTCATTTTCACTCGTTTTATCCTTTAATTCTAACCTGGAAAAAAAATCAGAATTTAAAACAAATAACTGAATAATAATAATGATAATAATAATAATAATAATAACAAGTATAATTCAAAAGCTTCAAGGAATCACACATTAATACAATACTATTTCTGAACAACATTTTATCATACAAACCCTTTATGATAAACAAATACGTTATTGGTATGATATTATGTAATATTCTGGAAGAGTCGTCACTGTCTCTCGACATGGTTTGTAATTTAGCGTCCGCATCTAAGTACGTAAAAAGGCGCTTTTAATCAAAGCATAACACACCTATTTGAAAACAGGAAGTGCTTCCGTGGGATAGTTGCATAATGGCAGTAATGAATATTTTTGTTTCATTGTTGAATTGTGAAAAGTTTATTTGCGATGGTGGACATTGTTTCTTCTTAATTTAAAATGCATTGTCATCAATGTTGTCTTATAACTTGAAAGACATCATTGATGTACATGTATTTGGAACATTTTTAAAGCATTGTCATGTTTGAATTGTGAATTTAGAACAAGAAACGATGCTAGGAAATTCAGGTACGAATTAATTATTTCTGAGGTCTGTTCACTTTGTCAACATTGTTAACAGCGTACACGCTGAACAGAAAAATATATTGGCCTTTATTTTTTTAATGATATTTTGACATTGCAGATGTCAGCAATAAATTGCAAGTTTACTTTCTCTGATTTGTGTTTTGAGAACTATTAATGTCACACCCATAAAATGTTTCATTCACTATAGAAATAAGAAGGAAAATCAATGATGGGTTTTCGCCTTAAATCAGCAGAGGTATGAAACAACTTACTCAGCAAGGCCATCCAAAACCTCAAGATCCCCTTGTGAAAACGGTGTCTTTACAAACGGAGTTCTCCTATCTGGAATACAAGTAACTCAAACCAGTCAACAAAACACTAAAATATATAAAAGAATGAATGAATACTCTCAAAAAAAAAAAAAAAGCATAAACGAAATTGGAAAAAATAAATGAAAAATATTTTGAATACATGACTTAATAACTGAATAAAAAATCGGTAATTTGAATGAATGAATGAATGAATGAATGAATGAACAAATGAAAGTTTGGATAAATTAAAGAATGTATGTACGATAGTGTATGCATAACTGGATGGATACTTAAATGCATGTTAACTAATGAATACACAAAAGAACGATTGCATGAATAAATGAATAAATAAATGAATGAATGAATAATTGAATAAAATGAATGAATGAGCGAACGAACAAACAAATGATCTGACAAACGAACTAACAAACGAATGAATAAATAAATGAACGAATGTATGAATGAATGAAACACGAAATGCGCTTCAACTCCCACGGGTGCGGATCTAGCATTAGTTACTATGAAAGATATAGCGAGAAATTAGAGAAAGACGCTTAATATTCCACGATCGGCGATTAACATTGCCAGACGACTGATATATGAACATAATATTCATGATAATTTCTAAATGAGGATGTTTAGCATACAAATAAACCGCCGAATTAAAGAAAGCTAGGGTACACAGGGCGAATTTCAAAGTCTTTTTATACGTACCAGCAAAATCGTTTGATATTCGTTTTAATCATTTTTTGTAACCAACTACATGTTTTTGCTGGTACGTATAAAAAGACTTTGGCATTCCATATGGTACTAATTATTCAACATTTCCAAATCAATATTAATAAAAAAACATTGGTTTTCGTCATATTTATGAATCATTTCGCACGAATCATTTTAAATTACATAAGGCCATTTTAAATTAATTGCTAGATTATCATCCAATATTTTTAAAAAACGGGGAGGGCGGGAGAATTTTATTTTATTTCTCATTTTTAAAATTGTTGATGTTTTTTTAATATATTTTTTTATGAAAATAAAAAGGGTCGGGCGACATGGAAAGTAGGGGGCGGGCGGGGATGATAATCTAGCAGTTAATTTATTATGGCCTAATGTATATTTGAAAAATACAAGCAGTTATCTGTTTACATTCTAAAAATATTAGGCAAGTGTTATATTGGTAGCATTGTTACTACCAGTAGTTAACAATTTAAGGCGGACGTGTTAATTAAACTGAACCCAACGTCACATACTTGCATAACGTGCGGAGCGCTTGGTTGTGTGATACAGCATCTGATCCATGATCGGAGGATCGATCCTCTCCTACGGCAATGTATAGTGTCCTGGAGCAACACAGCATCGGATCCATGATCGGAGGATCGTTCCTCTCCTACGGCTATGTATAGTATCCTTGAGCAACACAGCATCGGATCCATGATCGGAGGATCGATCCTCTCCTACGGCTATGTATAGTATCCTTGAGCAACACAGCATCGGATCCATGATCGGAGGATCGATCCTCTCCTACGGCTATGTATATTGTCCTTGAGCAACACAGCATCTGATCCATGATCGGAGGATCGATCCTCTCCTACGGCTATGTATAGTGTCCTGGAGCAACACAGCATCGGATCCATGATCGGAGGATCGTTCCTCTCCTACGGCTATGTATAGTGTCCTTGAGCAACACAGCATCGGATCCATGATCGGAGGATCGTTCCTCTCCTACGGCTATGTATAGTGTCCTTGAGCAACACAGCATCGGATCCATGATCGGAGGATCGTTCCTCTCCTACGGCTATGTATAGTGTCCTTGAGCAACACAGCATCGGATCCATGATCGGAGGATCGATCCTCTCCTACGGCTATGTATAGTATCCTTGAGCAACACAGCATCGGATCCATGATCGGAGGATCGATCCTCTCTTACGGCTATGTATAGTATCCTTGAGCAACACAGCATCGGATCCATGATCGGAGGATCGATCCTCTCCTACGGCTATGTATAGTGTCCTGGAGCAACACAGCATCGGATCCATGATCGGAGGATCGTTCCTCTCCTACGGCTATGTATAGTGTCCTTGAGCAACACAGCATCGGATCCATGATCGGAGGATCGTTCCTCTCCTACGGCTATGTATAGTGTCCTTGAGCAACACAGCATCGGATCCATGATCGGAGGATCGTTCCTCTCCTACGGCTATGTATAGTGTCCTTGAGCAACACAGCATCGGATCCATGATCGGAGGATCGTTCCTCTCCTACGGCTATGTATAGTGTCCTTGAGCAACACAGCATCGGATCCATGATCGGAGGATCGTTCCTCTCCTACGGCTATGTATAGTGTCCTTGAGCAACACAGCATCGGATCCATGATCGGAGGATCGATCCTCTCCTACGGCTATGTATAGTATCCTTGAGCAACACAGCATCGGATCCATGATCGGAGGATCGATCCTCTCCTACCGCTATGTATAGTGTCCATGAGCAACACAGCATCGGATCCATGATCGGAGGATCGTTCCTCTCCTACGGCTATGTATAGTGTCCTTGAGCAACACAGCATCGGATCCATGATCGGAGGATCGATCCTCTCCTACGGCTATGTATAGTATCCTTGAGCAACACAGCATCGGATCCATGATCAGAGGATCGATCCTCTCTTACGGCTATGTATAGTATCCTTGAGCAACACAGCATCGGATCCATGATCGGAGGATCGATCGTCTCCTACGGCTATGTATAGTATCCTTGAGCAACACAGCATCGGATCCATGATCGGAGGATCGATCCTCTCCTACGGCTATGTATAGTATCCTTGAGCAACACAGCATCGGATCCATGATCGGAGGATCGATCCTCTCCTACCGCTATGTATAGTATCCTTGAGCAACACAGCATCGGATCCATGATCGGAGGATCGATCCTCTCCTACCGCTATGTATAGAGTCCTTGAGCAACACAGCATCGGATCCATGATCGGAGGATCGTTCCTCTCCTACGGCTATGTATATTATCCTTGAGCAACACAGCATCGGATCCATGATCGGAGGATCGATCCTCTCCTACGGCTATGTATAGTATCCTTGAGCAACACAGCATCGGATCCATGATCGGAGGATCGATCCTCTCCTACCGCTATGTATAGAGTCCTTGAGCAACACAGCATCGGATCCATGATCGGAGGATCGATCCTCTCCTACGGCTATGTATAGTGTCCTTGAGCAACACAGCATCGGATCCATGATCGGAGGATCGATCCTCTCCTACGGCTATGTATATTATCCTTGAGCAACACAGCATCGGATCCATGATCGGAGGATCGATCCTCTCCTACGGCTATGTATAGTATCCTTGAGCAACACAGCATCGGATCCATGATCGGAGGATCGATCCTCTCCTACCGCTATGTATAGAGTCCTTGAGCAACACAGCATCGGATCCATGATCGGAGGATCGTTCCTCTCCTACGGCTATGTATATTATCCTTGAGCAACACAGCATCGGATCCATGATCGGAGGATCGATCCTCTCCTACGGCTATGTATAGTATCCTTGAGCAACACAGCATCGGATCCATGATCGGAGGATCGATCCTCTCCTACCGCTATGTATAGAGTCCTTGAGCAACACAGCATCGGATCCATGATCGGAGGATCGATCCTCTCCTACGGCTATGTATAGTGTCCTTGAGCAACACAGCATCGGATCCATGATCGGAGGATCGATCCTCTCCTACCGCTATGTATAGTATCCTTGAGCAACACAGCATCGGATCCATGATCGGAGGATCGATCCTCTCCTACGGCTATGTATAGTATCCTTGAGCAACACAGCATCGGATCCATGATCGGAGGATCGATCCTCTCCTACGGCTATGTATAGTATCCTTGAGCAACACAGCATCGGATCCATGATCGGAGGATCGATCCTCTCCTACGGCTATGTATAGTGTCCTTGAGCAACACAGCATCGGATCCATGATCGGAGGATCGATCCTCTCCTACGGCTATGTATAGTGTCCTTGAGCAACACAGCATCGGATCCATGATCGAAGGATCGATCCTCTCCTACCGCTATGTATAGTATCCTTGAGCAACACAGCATCGGATCCATGATCGGAGGATCGTTCCTCTCCTACGGCTATGTATAGTGTCCTTGAGCAACACAGCATCGGATCCATGATCGGAGGATCGATCCTCTCCTACGGCTATGTATAGTATCCTTGAGCAACACAGCATCGGATCCATGATCGGAGGATCGTTCCTCTCCTACGGCTATGTATAGAGTCCTTGAGCAACACAGCATCGGATCCATGATCGGAGGATCGTTCCTCTCCTACGGCTATGTATAGTGTCCATGAGCAACATAGCATCGGATCCATGATCGGAGGATCGATCCTCTCCTACGGCTATGTATAGTGTCCTTGAGCAACACAGCATCGGATCCATGATCGGAGGATCGATCCTCTCCTACGGCTATGTATAGTGTCCTTGAGCAACACAGCATCGGATCCATGATCGGAGGATCGATCCTCTCCTACGGCTATGTATAGTGTCCTTGAGCAACACAGCATCGGATACATGATCGGATGATCGATCCTCTCCTACGGCTATGTATAGTGTCCTTGAGCAACACAGCATCGGATCCATGATCGGAGGATCGATCCTCTCCTACCGCTATGTATAGTGTCCTTGAGCAACACAGCATCGGATCCATGATCGGAGGATCAAACCTCTCCTACGGCTATGTATAGTATCCTTGAGCAACACAGCATCGGATCCATGATCGGAGGATCGATCCTCTCCTACGGCTATGTATAGTATCCTTGAGCAACACAGCATCGGATCCATGATCGGAGGATCGATCCTCTCTTACGGCTATGTATAGTATCCTTGAGCAACACAGCATCGGATCCATGATCGGAGGATCGATCCTCTCCTACGGCTATGTATAGTATCCTTGAGCAACACAGCATCGGATCCATGATTGGAGGATCGATCCTCTCCTACGGCTATGTATAGTGTCCTTGAGCAACACAGCATCGGATCCATGATCGGAGGATCGATCCTCTCCTACCGCTATGTAAAGTATCCTTAAGCAACACAGCATCGGATCCATGATTGGAGTATCGATCCTTTTTTACGGTTATGTATAGTGTCCTTGAGCAACACAGCATCGGATCCGTGATCGGAGGATCGATCCTCTCCTACGGCTATGTATAGTGTCCTTGAGCAACACAGCATCGGATCCATGATCGGAGGATCGATCGTCTCCTACGGCTATGTATAGTGTCCTTGAGCAACACAGCATCAGATCCATGATCGGAGGATTGATCCTCTCCTACGGCTATGTATATTGTCCTTGAGCAACACAGCATCAGATCCATGATCGGAGGATCGTTCCTCTCCTACGGCTATGTATATTATCCTTGAGCAACACAGCATCTGATCCATGATCGGAGGATCGATCCTCTCCTACGGCTATGTATATTGTCCTTGAGCAACACAGCATCGGATCCATGATCGGAGGATCGATCCTCTCCTACGGCTATGTATAGTATCCTTGAGCAACACAGCATCAGATCCATGATCGGAGGATCGTTCCTCTCCTACGGCTATGTATAGTATCCTTGAGCAACACAACATCGGATCCATGATCGGAGGATCGATCCTCTCCTACGGCTATGTATAGTGTCCTTGAGCGGCACAGTATCGGATCCATGATCGGAGGATCGATCGTCTCCTACCGCTATGTATAGTATCCTTGAGCAACACAGCATCGGATCCATGATCGAAGGATCGATCCTCTCCTACGGCTATGTATAGCGTCCTTGAGCGGCACAGTATCGGATCCATGATCGGAGGATCGATCGTCTCCTACGGCTATGTATAGTGTCCATGAGCAACACAGTATCGGATCCATGATCGGAGGATCGATCCTCTCTTACGGCTATGTATAGTATCCTTGAGCAACACAGCATCGGATCCATGATTGGAGGATCGTTCATCTCCTACGGCTATGTATAGTGTCCTTGAGCAACACAGCATCGGATCCATGATCGGAGGATCGATCGTCTCCTACGGCTATGTATAGTGTCCATGAGCAACACAGCATCGGATCCATGATCGGAGGATCGTTCCTCTCCTACGGCTATGTATAGTGTCCTTGAGCAAGACACTTTCCGCATATGCTTAATCATAGTACTGGTTACATTCAAGAAGACTTCGAGCGTGATTTGTCTTAGCTGTAAGAACTTGTTTTACATTGGATGCAAAATAAATAAGTTTTAAACTATGAATATAGTGAGATAATACCTGCATATCTAATTTCCTCTCGGTGACGCCCGGTCCTGGAACTGATGTTACTACTGTTACTGTCATGGATCTGGTGCTCGTCCAACTTCAGGACGGGCAGGACAACGCTAGGCTTTCTCTTGTTTCCAAGCGATTCTTCCAGGATCTGCAGCATTCAGCAAATGTATAAATAAATTAAAAAGAAAGTACATACATTAATTTAATAATATTTTATTGCAAATTTTACATGTTCAAAACATTCACAATGTGTACCATAAATAACGAAACCGTGCAAAAAGGTCCAGCTACAAGTTTTAACAACATTAATTAGTTACCACCCCTAATGCGTGAAAACATACAAATTAAAGTGAGATATTTTTACAATACAAACAAACCATTGAGTTATATAGAGATGTATATATAAGTCCTTGAACCAAACACATAATACTTTCGAACAAGCATAAGTACATGTATGTTAGTCAATATACAATATCTTATGCGGTTATTAGGCTGATCGTGATTTCGCTAATTATGTTTCTTCTACAGACATTTTAAAACAAGTTTTTCAGTGTAAAAGTGTATTTCATATATTCTCGAACAATACCAATGATACGGTATCCCATTTGGGCCATCGTGCTATTTTTATATAATCAAGAAGAGTTGGAACAACGAAACTACGATGGTGTAATTCGAATCAACGTACGATGGTAAAAAGTCGAAATTATTTTGTTTCGACCTTTCACCATCGTAGTCTCGTTGTTTTAACGTTACTTAAATAGTAAATATGCCGTGATGCCCCACCCCTTTCCAACGAGGCACCGTACAGTGACTGACTGATACTAATGTATTTGTAAAACTAAAGTTAGTGTCAGATGTAGCCAGTAACATAGCAGATGTTACTATTTACCAACCGTTGGTGTTTACAACAAAATACATGAGACATTAAATTTTATTGTTACTTCATTTTCATTAAGAGTGTTATACTGTAAAATAATATTTCACAGCTCAGTCTTCAAGATGATAGACTACATAGCTGTTGTCCAAGATATAGGTAAACTTAAATATCAATCTCCAAGTTGACATAATTGAATATAAATCATAACACAAGTGAAATTGGTTCAATAACAAAACAATAGATCTAAAATTGACAATAAACATAACAGGAAGTTAACAATAGTTTTAACCGTGTTTGTTTTTTAAAAACAATTTATACCGTAATATCAGAGTGTTTTAAACAAACTAAATATGTTTCTATGTGGTAAACGGATATACAGAAGCATATGTTTTACAACGATGAGAACAAAATGATGTAAATACTTACACTTTCTAACAGTTTTATATCTCTTTCACGTTTAATTTCTTCATTGTCGTCTTCAGTTTCTTCGTTTTCATCACTAAGTTTGGGCTTCCATGCTATTTTCTTAAAGGTTTGTTTAAATTCTTTCTGCAATCGGGGAATACCCGACCCTCGATCTTTGACATCTGATATCCATTCAGTTAAGCGTTCACTTGCCTTTTTCTTTGCTTTTTCAAACGAATCTTTCGAAAACGACATTTCTTATCGAAAGCGAAAGTAATGTGTTGCCATGCCACGTGTTGACCTTTCAACTTGTCTGTTTACAATATGACCTCGTTGTATAGACATGCGCATATTTCTAACAACCACTTCCGTTTCCTGTTTAATGTTGCATGTGAATTTTGCGAAGGTCATCATTTATAACGAGGGTAAATGTTTGATGTATTCATATTTATCATGTTTATGTTGACACATGGATTGTAACGACCGTGTTTATATTCATAGACATATTGTTATTTTGTTTGTTTTCGGTTAATATCTAGATTTTTCAATTATCATCTATTTTCGCGAATGTTTTGAAAATAATGTCTTTACATCTCGGGTTCATTTCATCTTCCTTATACTTCCAGCAACCAATGTACTGGTTATTATAGAAAGCATTGTTTCCGTGCGAAATTTTGAATCACTGGTTAACATAGATGGCCAGTGGGATTTCATTTTAGGGATTAAAATGAGACAAGATTATTTTTTTAGATATGCAAAGAAAAATAATGATTAAGAGGAAAGTAAGCTTTTGCAATATTTTTCAGAGAATTCAAGCGTTAGGGAAAATACCATTTCTAATAATCAAGTGCTTGGTTGTCTCTGTGCTTAAAAGGCCTGTGGCAAAGCCTGCTCCATGTACAAGGGACATGTATTCTACTTTAAATCCCCTCTGATGGATTGTATACTTTCACAGTGCCTTGCTCAACTAATATCATGGTTATAGTGTGCTTGCTCCAAGACAAAAAGTCCACTGGGTAGATTTGCAACAGGGTTTTCAAACCCACAGTCTTTTAGTTGTGAAAAAATGCCATTAAAGTTGGATACCTGTATGTGATGAAACAGTACTGATATCAGCAAAATGATACAGTATTATTAATGATACCATTATTTATACCAGTTTGGTTATTTACCATGGGATTTATTATGTTGTTGTTTAATTAATAATGACCGACCTGGGTGAACAATGAAGAGATACACAACTTTGGTTTAATTATCTCAATTTCTATATAGCTACTACATACATGTATTAGACAATTAAATTACTAATGATTCCAGTATAAGATACTGAGACATACAGGTAGAGTAGATCAATGAATATTCATTAGTAGGTGGTGTTACTGATAAGATGTTTACTACTGCAGTTACTACAAGATTGACATCTGCAGTTTATTACCATTATATTTCAATAGTGTGTTTTATTTACTTATCCACGAATCATGAGTTCAAACCGGAACTCTCATGTGAGTTTTTGTCTGCTCCCCAAGTGCTTGAAATGGCACTGAGGCAAAGTCATCTTGTTTTTAGTTGTCTAAGCTATAAATATTTGACTAACGTTTATCTCAAAGTAACAAAATCTTTGGCAACAACTGACTTGTTTTCAATTCAAGATTCTTCTTTTTTTTATAACCAATGCATAATTATGTTTAATTATTATTGAAATTCCAAAATACAGGTAAAGGTACCGATTATTTTAAAGCTAGTACATACTGGTTATTTTCAAAACCAGTCAAGGTTCGGTCTCAGTACCTTGTACTGTAGTCCAGCCCTATATGCCATCCTCAGAATCAATGTTTTGCAGCGAACAATACCCAGTATACATAAAATAATCTCACTGAATTTCTGTGTTGTTCAGCAATTCAGTTGCCCATAAACCTCTCTCAGAAAGGAGTCTTTTATGATTGCTGGAATTATGAGATTAAAAAGTTTATTCAGCATCATGTGGATAGGATAAAGTGACATTTATGATTTTATATAGTGTAATGGGCAACTGAAAATATTCTTGATTACCTTCTTTTTTTAAATGGTATTGTAAATGTAAGGACTTCTATAGAGAAGGAAAAGCAACTAATTGAGATATTTTAATGCTCGCAAAATCTTGTGAAGTTTTGTTTTCAAATTTCCTAACTTTCATTCATCTCAGAAATACAAATCTAATGTCTTTCTTTGTACAATGGAATTCTCTACAAAAAGAGATCATTCCCAGTAAATTTGTTCACAATTGAAGTACTTATGATTACAAACTTTTATATACAACTAAAAATCAAAGAAAGTACTTAAATTTTTGCTTCAAACTGCATTATATTAAATTCAAGATCATTTTGCATGTTAAAACATTATAAAACATCTAAGATTACCAGTGCTACACCTTGCATTTTATGTAAAAGAATTCAGTTGCCTGTAATATTTGAATAATTAATTTACCAAACTGTTAATTCTTCGCATGCTATTTATCAATGTTTACTAAAGTTGTAAGATGTTAGTTTCCTATCCTTCTATATACATTCTTGGTATATGTTAGCAGCATGGTTTGAGCTGAAATAAATATGTAAATAATAACTGAAATTTTGAACTAATTGAAATGGCTCTTTAAGTAGCTGCATATTTACATGTACATTTGTGAAAATCTGTGTGTAAAAATACCTGCAGGTTTTTAATTTAAACCTGGTAAATTACCCTCTTATACAAAAAGTATCTTTTTCGGTTTAAAGTTTTTGTCAAGGTAGCTGATACAATAATTATATCATCTTTTAAACTTTGTTACATATTCTATTACTGGAAATGTTTTTAATTTATTTGTTAAATTAGTTTAAAAACGATTCATTTGTGCATTACTTTACATATATCTTAATTGACTTCAAAACAGAATGTGTGAATGTCATACTCATTTTCTCTTTTTTATGGGTTTGGAGTGAGTTGTCCGGGAGGTTGTCGGCTTGTAAATTAAATGCGTACAGTTCACATGGTAAGGCAGAGACAATTGAAAATATGCCATCTTTAGAAAGGACAGACAGACAGACTGACAGACAGACAGACAGACAGACAGACAGACAGACAGACAGACAGACAGACAGACAGACAGACAGACAGACAGACAGACAGACAGACAGACAGACAGACAGACAGACAGACAGACAGATGAGCGGACGGATGGACAGACAGGCAGACAGACAGATTTAATGTTTTAATGTATTGTGGTTAAAAAACCATAGATCACTAATCTTAAGATGCTATCTCAAATTATTTTACCTCTCTATATGAATGGTTGTTAATGTATCAAGATTGATAAGTTTGATAAATTTTGACATAGAACACATTACAATACATTTTTGTTTGTTGGAAATACTTTGTATCATTGTTTGAACATGCCTGGCCCCACTTAGGCACCTGCCTGACTATTCCCGTCTCTCATTTCAATTTTGTTTTGTATTCAATGAAATAATCTGTCCAACTTTTGAGCTAAGATCATGTCTGTTCATTTACTAAGTATATAATGTACTTGCTCATTTACAAAGTATAATGTACTGATCATTTACAAAGTCTATAATGTACCTGCTCATTTACAAAGCCTATAATGTACCTTCTCATTTACTTAGTATATAATGTACCTGCTCATTTACAATATTTATAATGTACCTGCTCATTTACAAAGTCTATAATGTACCTGCTCATTTACAAAGTATATAATGTACCTTCTCATTTACTTAGTATATAATGTACCTGCTCATTTACAAAGTATATAATGTACCTGCTTATTACAAAGTATATATTGTACCTGCTCCTTTACAAAGTTTATAATATACCTGCTCATTTACAAAGGATATAATGTACCTGCTCATTTACAAAGTATATAATGTACCTGCTTCTTTACTAAGTATATACTATACCTGCTCCTTTACAAAGTTTATAATATACCTGCTAATTTACAAAGGATATAATGTACCTGCTCATTTACAATGTATATAATGTACCTGCTTCTTTACTAAGTATATACTATACCTGCTCCTTTACAAAGTTTATAATATACCTGCTCATTTACAAAGGATATAATGTACCTGCTCATTTACAAAGTATATAATGTACCTGCTCCTTTACTAAGTATATACTATACCTGCTCATTTACAAAGTATATAATGTACCTGCTCATTTACAAAGCATATAATGTACCTGCTAATTTACAAAGTATATAATGTACCTGCTCATTTACAAAGTATATAATGTACCTTCTCATTTAATAAGTATATAATGTATCTTTTCATTTAATAAGTATAATTGTACCTGCTTAATTACAAAGTATATAATGTACCTGCTCATTTAATTAGTATAGATGTAGCTGCTTACTTAAAAAGTATATAATGTACCTGCTCATTTACAAAGTATATAATGTACCTGCTCATAATGAACCTGCTCATTTACAAAGTATATAATGTACATTCTCATTTACAAAATATATCATGTACCCGCTCATTTACTTAGTATAGATGTAGCTGCTTACTTAAAATGTATATAATGTACCTGCTCATTTACAAAATATATACTGTACCTGCTCATTTACAAAGTATATAACGTACCTGCTAATTTACTAAGTATATAAATGAACCTTCTCATTTACAAAATATATAATATACCTGCTCATTTACTTAGTATAGATGTAACTGCTTACTTACAAAGTATATAATGTACCTGCTCATTTACAAAGTATATACTGTAACTGCTCATTTACAAAGTATATACTGTACCTGCTCATTTACAAAGTATATAATGTACCTGCTCATTTACAGAGTATATAATGTACCTGCTCATTTACTTAGTATATACTGTACCTGCTCATTTACTAAGTATATAAAGGTACCTTCTCATTTACAAAATATATAATGTACCTTCTCAATTACAAAGTATATAATGTACCTTCTCAATTACAAAGTATATAATGTACCTTCTCAATTACAAAGTATATACTGTACCTGCTCTTTTATTAAGTATATACTGTAGCTGTTTACTTACAAAGTATATACTGTACCTGCTCATTTACAAAGTATATAATGTACATGCTCATTTACAAAGTATATAATGTACCTGCTCATTTACTTAGTATATACTGTACCTGCTCATTTACTAAGTATATAAAGGTACATTCTCAATTACAAAGTATATACTGTACCTGCTCATTTACAAAGTATATAATGTACCTGCTCATTTACAAAGTATATAATGTACCTTCTCAATTACAAAGTATATAATGTACCTGCTCTTTTATTAAGTATATAATGTAGCTGTTTACTTACAAAGTATATACTGGACCTGCTCATTTACTAAGTAAATAATGTACCTGCTCATTAACAAAGTATATAATGTTCCTGCTCATTTATTTAGTATAGATGTAGCTTGTTACTTACAAAGTCTATAATGTACCTGCTCATTTACAAAGTCTATAATGTACCTGCTCATTTATTTAGTATAGATGTAGCTGCTTACTTACAAAGTATATAATGTACCTGCTCATTTATAAAGTCTATAATGTACCTGTTCATTTACAAAGTATATAATGAACCTGCTCATTTACAAAGTATATAATGTACCTACTCATTTACAAAGTATATATATTGTACCTTCTTACTTACAAAGTATATAATGTACCTGCTTACTTACAAAGTATATGATGTACCTGCTCATTTACAAAGTATATAATGTACCTGCTCATTTACAAAGTATATAATGTACCTGCTCATTTACAAAGTATATAATGTATCTGCTCATTTACAAAGTATGTAATGTACGTGCTTATTTACTATTTATAAAATGTACCTTCTCATTTAATAAATATATAATGTACCTTCTCATTTAATAAGTATAATTGTACCTGCTTAATTATAAAGTATATAATGTACCTGCTCATTAACAAAGTATATGATGTACCAGCTTATTTACGAAGTATATACTGTACCTGCTCATTTACAAAGTATATAATGTACCTTCTCAATTACAAAGTATATAATGTACCTTCTCAATTACAAAGTATATAATGTACCTGTTCATTTACAAAGTATATACTGTACCTGCTCATTTACAAAGTATATAATGTACCTTCTCAATTACAAAGTATATAACATACCTGCTCATTTACAAAGTATATAATTTACGTGCTCATTTACAAAGTATATAATGTACCTTCTCATTTACAAAGGATATAATGTACCTGCTCATTTACAAAGTATATAATGTACCTGCTCATTTATTTAGTATAGATGTAGCTGCTTACTTACAAAGTCTATAATTTACCTACTCATTTACAAAGAATATACTGTACCTGCTCATTTACAAAGTATATAATGTACCTTCTCATAATGAACCTGCTCATTTACAAAGTATATAATGTACCTTCTCATTCACAAAGTATATAGTGTACCAGCTCATTTACAAAGTATATAATGTACCTTCTCATTTACAAAGTATATAATGTACCTTCTCATAATGAACCTGCTCATTTACAAAGTATATACTGTACCTTCTCATTCACAAAATATAAAAATGTACCCGCCCATTTGCTTAGTAAAGATGTAACTGCTTACTTACAAAGTATATACTTTACCTTCTTATTTACAAAGTATATACTGTACCTGCTCATTTACAAAGTATATACTTGACCTGCTTATTTACAAAGTATATACTGTACCTGCTCATTTACAAACTATATACTTTACCTGCTTATTTACAAAGTATATAATGTACCTGCTCATTTACAAAGTATATAATGCACCTTCTCAATTACAAATTATATAATGTACCTTCTAAATTACAAAGTATATACTATACCTTCTCATTTATTAAGTATATAATGTAGCTGCTTACTTACAAAGTATATAATGTACCTGCTCATTTACAAAGTATATAATGTACATGCTCATTTACAAAGTATGTAATGCACTTTTTCATTTACAAACTATATAATGTACCTGTTCATTTACAAAGTATACAATGTACCTTCTCAATTACAAAGTATATACTATACCTTCTCATTTATTAAGTATATAATGTAGCTGCTTACTTACAAAGTATATAATGTACCTGCTCATTTACAAAGTATATATTATACATGCTCATTTACAAAGTATGTAATGCACTTTTTCATTTACAAAGTATATAATGTACCTGCTCATTTACAAAGTATATAATGTACCTTCTCATTTACTTCGTATAGATGTAGCTGCTTTCTAGCAAAGTATATAATGTACCTGCTCATTTACAAAGTATATAATGTACATGCTCATTTACAAAGTATGTAATGCACTTTTTCATTTACAAACTATATAATGTACCTGCTCATTTACAAAGTATACAATGTATCTTCTCAATTACAAAGTATATACTATACCTTCTCATTTATTAAGTATATAATGTAGCTGCTTACTTACAAAGTATATAATGTACCTGCTCATTTACAAAGTATATATTATACATGCTCATTTACAAAGTATGTAATGCACTTTTTCATTTACAAAGTATATAATGTACCTGCTCATTTACAAAGTATATAATGTACCTGCTCATTTTCAAAGTATATAATGTACCTTCTCATTTACTTCGTATAGATGTAGCTGCTTACTTGCAAAGTATATAATGTACCTGCTCATTTACAAAGTATATAATGTTCCTGCTCATTTACTTAGTATAGATGTAGCTGCTTACTCACAAAGTATATAATGTACCTGCTCATTTACAAAGTATATAATGTACCTTCTCATTCACAAAATATTTAATGTACCTGCTCATTTACAAAGTATATACTGTACCTGCTCATTTACAAAATATATAATGTACCTGCTCATTCACAAAGTATATAATGTACCTTCTCATTCACAAAGTATATAATGTACCTTTTCATTCACAAAGTATATAATTTACCTGCTCATTTACAAAGGATATAATGTACCTGCTCATTCACAAAGTATATAATGTACCTTCTCATTCACAGAATATATAATATACCTGCTGATTTACATAGTATATACTGTACCTGCTCATTTACAAAGTATATAATGTACCTGCTCATTTACAAAGTATATAATGTACCTGCTCATTTACAAAGTATATAATGTACCTTCTCATAATGAACCTGCTCATTTACAAAGTATATAATGTACCTTCTCATTCACAAAGTATATAGTGTACCAGCTCATTTACAAAGTATATAATGTACCTTCTCATTTACAAAGTATATAATGTACCTTCTCATAATGAACCTGCTCATTTACAAAGTATATACTGTACCTTCTCATTCACAAAATATATAATGTACCAGCCCATTTGCTTAGTAAAGATGTAACTGCTTACTTACAAAGTATATACTTTACCTGCTTATTTACAAAGTATATACTTTACCTGCTCATTTACAAAGTATATTCTTGACCTGCTTATTTACAAAGTATATACTGTACCTGATCATTTACAAAGTATATACTTTACCTGCTTATTTACAAAGTATATGATGTACCTGCTCATTTACAAAGTATATAATGCACCTTCTCAATTACAAATTATATAATGTACCTTCTCAATTACAAAGTATATACTATACCTTCTCATTTATTAAGTATATAATGTAGCTGCTTACTTACAAAGTATATAATGTACCTGCTCATTTACAAAGTATATAATATACATGCTCATATACAAAGTGTGTAATGCACTTTTTCATTTACAAAGTATATAATGTACCTGCTCATTTACAAAGTATACAATGTACCTTCTCAATTACAAAGTATATACTATACCTTCTCATTTATTAAGTATATAATGTAGCTGCTTACTTACAAAGTATATAATGTACCTGCTCATTTACAAAGTATATATTGTACATGCTCATTTACAAAGTATGTAATGCACTTTTTCATTTACAAAGTATATAATGTACCTGCTCATTTACAAAGTATATACTGTACCTGCTCATTTACAAAGTATATAATGTACCTTCTCATTTACAAAGTATATACTGTACCTGCTCATTTACAAAGTATATAATGTACCTGCTCAATCACAAAGTATATAATGTACCTGCTCATTTACAAAGTTTATAATGTACCTGCTCATTTACAAAGTATATAATGTACCTGCTCATTTACAAAGTATATAATGTACCTGCTCATTCACAAAGTATATAATGTACATGCTCATTTACAAAGTATATAATGTACCTGCTTATTCACAAAGTATATAATGTACCTGCTCATTTACAAAGTATATAATATAGCTGATTATTTACAAAGTATATAATGTACCTGCTCATTTACAAAGTATATAATATACCTGCTCATTCACAAAATATATAATGTACCTTCTCATTTACAAAGTATATAATGTACGTGCTCATTTACAAAGTATATAATGTACCTTCTCATTTACAAAGTATATAATGTACCTGCTCATTCAAAAAGTATATAATGAACCTGCTCATCCACAAAGTATATAATGTACCTTCTCATTCACAAAGTATATAATGTACCTGCTCATTCATAAAGTATATAATGTACCTTCTCATTCACAAAGTATATAATTTACCTGCTCATTCATAAAGTATATAATGTACCTTCTCATTCACAAAGTATATAATTTACCTGCTCATTCACAAAGTATATAATGTACCTTCTCATCCACAAAGTATATAATGTACCTGCTCATTCATAAAGTATATAATGTACCTTCTCATTCACAAAGTATATAATGTACCTGCTCATTCATAAAGTATATAATGTACCTTCTCATTCACAAAGTATATAATTTACCTGCTCATTCACAAAGTATATAATGTACCTTCTCATTCACAAAGTATATAATGTACCTGCTCATTCATAAAGTATATAATGTACCTTCTCATTTACAAAGTATATAATGTACCTGCTCATTTACAAAGTATATAATGTACCTTTTTATTATATAATTTACCTGCTGATTTACAAAGTATATAATGAACCTGCTCATCCACAAAGTATATAATATACCTTTTTATTATATAATTTACCTGCTCATTTACAAAGTATATAATGTACCTGCTCATTTACAAAGTATATAATGTACCTTTTTATTATATAATTTACCTGCTCATTTACAAAGTATATAATGTACCTGCTCATTCACAAAGTATATAATGTATCTTCTCATTTACAAAGTATATAATGTATCTGCTCATTTACAAAGTATATAATGTACCTGCTCATTCACAAAGTATATAATGTACCTGCTCCTTTACAAAGTATATAATGTACCTTCTCATTTACAAAGTATATAATGCACCTGCTCATTTACAAAGTATATAATGTACCTGCTCATTCACAAAGTATATAATGTACCGTCTCATTTTCTTAGTATAGATGTAGCTGCTTACTTACATAGTATATAACATACATGCTCATTTACAAAGTATATAATGTACCTGCTCATTTACAAAGTATATAATGTACCTGCTCATTATGTACCTGCTCATTTACAAAGTATATAATGTACCTGCTCATTCACAAAGTATATACTGTACCTGGTCATTCACAAAGTATATAATGTACCTGCTCATTTACTAAGTATATAAATGTACCTTCCCATTCACAAAGTATATAATGTACCTGCTCATTTACAAAATGTATAGTGTACCTTCTCATTTACTTAGTATAGATGTAACTGCTTAATTACAAAGTATATAATGTACCTGCTCATTTGCAAAGTATATAATGTACCTGCTCATTTACAAAGTATATAATGTACCTGCTCATTATGTACCTGCTCATTTACAAAGTATATAATGCACCTGCTCATTCACAAAGTATATACTGTACCTGGTCATTCACAAAGTATATACTGTACCTGCTCATTCACAAAGTATATACTGTACCTGGTCATTCACAAAGTATATAATGTACCTGCTCATTTACAAAGTATATAATGTACCTGCTGATTTACAAAGTATATAATGTACCTGCTCATTTACAAAATATATAATGTACCTGCTGATTTACAAAGTATATAATATACCTGCTCATTTACAAAGTATATAATGTACCTGCTCATTATGTACCTGCTCATTTACAAAGTATATAATGTACCTGCTCATTCACAAAGTATATACTGTACCTGGTCATTATGTACCTGCTCATTTACAAAGTATATAATGTACCTGCTCATTTACAAAGTATATAATGTAACTGCTCATTATGTACCTGCTCATTTACAAAGTATATAATGTACCTTTTCATTCACAAAGTATATACTGTACCTGGTCATTCACAAAGTATATAATGTACCTGCTCATTTACTAAGTATATAAATGTACCTTCCCATTCACAAAGTATATAATGTACCTGCTCATTTACAAAATGTATAGTGTACCTTCTCATTTACTTAGTATAGATGTAACTGCTTAATTACAAAGTATATAATGTACCTGCTCATTTGCAAAGTATATAATGTACCTGCTCATTTACAAAGTATATAATGTACCTGCTCATTATGTATCTGCTCATTTACAAAGTATATAATGTACCTGCTCATTCACAAAGTATATACTGTACCTGGTCATTCACAAAGTATATAATGTACCTGCTCATTCACAAAGTATATACTGTACCTGGTCATTCACAAAGTATATAATGTACCTGCTCATTTACAAAGTATATAATGTACCTGCTGATTTACAAAGTATATAATGTACCTGCTCATTTACAAAATATATAATGTACCTGCTGATTTACATAGTATATAATGTACCTTCTCATTTTCTTAGTATAGATGTAGCTGCTTACTTACACAGTATATAATATACCTGCTCATTTACAAAGTATATAATGTACCTGCTCATTTACAAAGTATATAATGTACCTGCTCATTATGTACCTGCTCATTTACAAAGTATATAATGTACCTGCTCATTCACAAAGTATATACTGTACCTGGTCATTCACAAAGTATATAATGTACCTGCTCATTTACTAAGTATATAAATGTACCTTCCCATTCACAAAGTATATAATGTACCTGCTCATTTACAAAATATATAGTGTACCTTCTCATTTACTTAGTAAATATGTAACTGCTTAATTACAAAGTATATAATGTACCTGCTCATTTGCAAAGTATGTTATATACCTGCTCATTTACAAAGTATATAATGTACCTGCTCATTTGCAAAGTATATAATATACCTGCTCATTTACAAAGTATATAATATACCTGCTCATTTACAAAGTATATAATGTACCTGCTCATTTACAAAGTATATAATGTACCTGCTCATTCACAAAGTATATAATGTACCTTCTCATTCACAAAATATATAATGTACCTGCTCTTTCACAAAGTATATAATGTATCTTCTCATTTACTTAGTATAGATGTAGCTGCTTACTTACAAAGTATATAATGTACCTGCTCATTTACAAAGTATATAATGTACCTTCTCATTTACTTAGTATAGATGTAGCTGCTTACTTACAAAGTATATAATGTACCTGCTAATTTACAAAGTATATAATGTACCTTCTCATTTACAAAGAATATAATGTACCTGCTCATTCACAAAGTATATAATGTACCTGCTCATTCACAAAGTTTATAGTTTACCTGCTCATTTACTAAGTAGATAAATGTACCTTCTCATTTACAAAGTATATAATGTACCTGCTCATTTTACAATGTTGATATTGGGATTATGTCAGTTTATATACATTAGAGAAAACGGAGTGTGCTGGTAGAAATAAGCCACCATAGTATTGTAATAATATTTCATTTGCCAGTTCAGTTTTAAAAGTTATTTGTGAAGCAAAAATCGCAAACTAGCAGTGTAAAATATTGCTCTATGGATCGTGTAACAAGAGAGATCATTCTTGTTGACAAATATATTAAGCAATTATGAGTTATTTCCCTTTTCATATATTGTGACAACAGTTGCTATAACTTTAAAGGCATAGTACCACCATTGGAAACAGGAAATGCTTCTTGGGGGGTAGTCGCATAATGGAGGTTATAAATTATCTTTATTTCTTCTTCTTTAAATAAGCACTTTCCTTATTTTAATTCTCAATTTTTATTTGAATGGCATTATTGATGTATTTTGAAAGCATTGTCATGTTTGAATTGTGAATTTAGAAAATAAAATTGAAACTTGGAAATTGGGGTATGAATACATGATTTCAGAAGTCTACTTTCACTTTGTTAATTGTGTACACACTGAGCAGAAAAAAAATCTCTTACAATTATGATGCATGACCCCTACTTTCCTCATCCTATTTTGGTAGTGCAGAGGTTGACAAACAATAAAATGCAAGTTTCACTTCTTTCATTTGGGCTTCTCTATGAATGACAAGCCTTCAACCATTTTTTAATTGACTAGAATAAAGTAAAAAAATCAATGGTGGGCTTACACCTATAGAAATATAATGATAATCAATTACCTGGGGTCATCCAAGGCTGAGTGAAATCTCAAGATCACATACCTCTCACCACGGAGGTTGTGGAATGTTTTCCCAGCTCAGTGTATAAACTTCATGTGGGAAAGTTTGTCAAAATTCTTGTGCAAGGATGGTTGTACTTTCCTTCCAGGAAACCAGAAAATGAGTGGTCAGGTTATGTGGTTGTCTGTTAGCCATCAATGGCATAATGATGATGCTTAATCTTCAAACGAAAAACAAAACATCATTAATATTGAGTGTTCTAATAATATATAACAGGTACCAGTAACCTTTACATACCGATTAATACTGGGTTCTAACCAGGGAACTGACTCGGAATGATACTTTATATGTATAAACTAAACAAATTTAATGAAAAGGCACTTGTTTCCCCATTGCACTAATGGGACGGACATTGATCTAAATGCAACATAACAAGTAACTTGCTACTATTTCTTTTAGCTTTAAAGCATGCAGTTGCATGTATCAACCTGAAAATGCAGAAATATAGAATATTAAGCTGGTGGTTGACAGACTATCAGTTTACCTAACCTCTCTTTCCTGGGATCCTGGAAGGTTAACCAGTGCGTGAGCATACTCATCTCTGCAAGTTACTGATGTCTCCAACTTGAATCAGTGGTTAGGAATGAATGAAATGAGATGCAATGTTGCGTATCATCAGATGGACAGACAAACTTGTTACCCCAGGATTGATATTCAGATGCACTATTGACTGAGTTCGGGTTATTAATTAAAACTGACTCTGTATTAACATATTACAATACAATCATATTGCCTATTGCAATACAACTTATTATAATGATACGCCAGGCCCAATTAGCACAGTCGGTAATGCATGATGATTGATATACGACATTGTGTCTCATTATCATTCACTGATTCAAGTGGGAAAGTTATCAGTTACTCACGGAGATTGGTCTGCTCGAGTACTGGTTAGCCCTCGATGGCATAAAAATTACGTTAAATATTCAATCAATATAATGGTACATGTATATTATTTCCTTCCTTAAATGGAGACCGTACAAAATTATTGATTATAATTCAAGTTCTAAAATTTTAAGAAAAAAGATCTTTTTGAATAGGAAGCCTTTTTAATGGGTAAGTAGGGAGACAGCAAACGACAATATTTCAGTTTTGGCCTAAATATTCATGATTTTTTAAAAACAAACATACTTCTTTGTTATCATTATAGCAATTATAGTTTCAGGTAACACTTGGAAGTTTTCCACAGCAGCAGAAGTATGAATTTCGACAGCTTCTCAAAGCCACCAGCAGGTTCCGGAGGAGCAGGCGGCCAAGGACAGGTAGATCCAAAGGTGATGGAGTTTATCCAAACACAGCAAGCAACAGAACAAATGTATCAACAGGTAGAGCGTCTGTCAGAGATGTGCTGGGACATGTGTGATATTAGCCCTAAAGACAAACTGGACGGCCGACAGGAGACCTGTTTAACAAACTGTGTTCAAAGATATTTTGATACGGCAAACTATGTGGCTAACAGATTTATGCAGAAAGTACAGCAGAGTCAGCAACATTGATAATAGCTAAACAACCTAGGAATCACATTAACATTCATATTCAATTCTGAAAAGGTTATTTCAGGGTTTGTTTGCAATTTCATAAAAGGGAGGTAATACAAAGAAAGTGAAATAGATATTTGACTGATCAAGCAAGGGAGGTAATCAAGAATAAAAAGTACAGTGATAAAATTTAATGTTGCAACATGAACAATGAAGGGGGAGTAATGATGAAATCTACAATAATATAACATTGTGTACTTAAAAAATGTCAAATAACTGTCTTCCTGTAGATTATAGTCGAAATTTATCGGTAAATATATAAGAACAATTTTTTTGTGTATTGATGTATTTTGAGTTGTGGGATAGAGTGGAATTTAAAAAGTAGTATTAATCATTATGATTACCTTTGATGGATATGTTTACACAAGTGGTAACAGACTCGGGATAACCTGGTCGGAATGGTTCGCTATAAAAGACACTGGTTTACATAATTATTCAGATGTATAGATTTATATTTTAACCTAACTATTTGGAAGTATACACTAATGCATTATTTAAGATATAGTGGCTTTTTCAGAAAATAATGACTGTGTCATGTCGTGAAAAACCACGTTCAGACGTACATGATAGTTCATTGAACAGAAAAAAGTCCAAACAACTGTGTTATGTCATGAAATACCGCATACAGATAAACATGCTAGTTTCTTCTACAGAAAATAACTTTAAAACAACTGTGTCATGTCATGAAATACCGTGTTCAGACAAACATGCTAGTTTCTTCTACAGAAAATTCCTTTCTACAGTCATGTCATGAATAACAGTGTTGGGGCATATATGATAATATCATGTCATAAAATACCTTGTTCAGGCAGAAAATAATTTCCAGACATATGTGTCATGTCCTGAAATACCGCGTTCAGATATACATGGCTTATTTAGAGAATGTCTTCTTCTTAACTGGAGACATGTCACTTAACGTCACTGTAACTTGGTATTAAATGTCTTAATATGGAAAACAGTGCTGGTTGCATTATATAGTCATGTACATGGATTGAATTGCCTATGTTTTCATGGAAATTGCAGAGTTACAGTAATTGCCAAGTATTTGGGTTTGAATTATCCATATTTTCATTGAAATCACAGCGGTACATTTATTGCAAAGTATATGGATTTATCCGTGTTGTTTTCATGGCAATTACGGTGGTACATCAATTGCCATTCTATGACGAGAGTTGAGCCCGGTCAGCTCAGTCGGTAGCACACCTGATTATCAATCCATATCAGATGTTGTTTTTAAAGCATCACCATGCTGTGGAGTTGATATCAATTTTCTTTTACATTAAATGCAAAAAAATGTGAACTTTATATGCATTTATGTATCTTAATATTTTACAAAAAAAATTTGGATGTTAAAATGGTAGTCGAGTTTTTATTTTAACCATTTCTTGAGGATGACTACTAAACATTATTTGAACTTATTTATTTTACTTTGATTGTGAAACAAGTTATTACAACTTAGACAAATCACACCCGAAGTCTTCCTGGTAGAATCAGTACTAAACATATGCGGAAAAGGTGTCTTGCTCAAGGACACCACACATAGCCATGGAGGAGATCGAACACATGATCCTTGGATCATGGGTTCGGTGATTTACCACTGAGCTACGCGCTTCACAACTAAACACGACTGCTAGATATGTGTGGTTATGGGGTCATCCCTTTCAAAATGTAAGCTGCTTGACTCCTACCCTATCAGAATGTAGTCACTCAAATCATTTTTAGCTCGACTATTCAGAGAATAAAGAGAGCTATTCTACTCACCCCAACATCGGCATCACACCTTGATTAAAGTTTTGCATGCAAGTCCCTATCTCAGTAAGCATTGCATGTATTGGCTTGAAACAACAACATTCCCAGTCATCAACCCTACTACAATAATTAAGTAAGATAACTCTCGCTTGAATATAATGCAAATTATTGCCCTTGTTTAACTTAGAAATTCTGGTTAAAGTTTTCCGTCCTAAGTACCATCAAGTCCACATCTCACCAATCACTGAATCTATTTGATTGGAATTTTACACAAGCCTTCCCAGTCATCAATTCTGCTACAAGAACTAAGGTTATTAACTCTAGTATGAATATAATATAAATTATTGCCTTTGTTTGACTTAAAATGTTTGGTTTAAGTTTTGCGTGCCAATACTGTCAAGTCAATATCCCACCAACCACTCAATATATTTGATTGGAACTTTACATATGACTTTTTAGTCATGATACCAACTAAATTAATCCAGTGCAACAACTCTTGCCAGCTTTTTTTTTGCAAATTAGGGCTTTTATTTGACATAGTACCGTCAGGTCCATATCACACCAACCACTCAATGTATTTGATCGAAACTTTACATATGGTTTTGTAGTCATGGAACCAACTAAAGTAATCAAGTGGGATAACTTTTGCCAGATCTTTTTGCAAATTAGGGCCTTTGTTTGACTTTTTATAACTAGGCAGTCACTGCATGTATTGGATTGGAACTTCATACAAGGTATTGTCAATTTTGTAAGTTGATATTATTTGTTTTGATTTGTCATCAGTCTCAATCAAATTTGTGTTTTTGTGACAAATATACAAAATATACGAAGGGTCTGGCGCGCTGTTCCTCCGACAACTCTTTTCTTCAATTCTAGTGGTCCTGTTTTATTAATTCCTTGCAAAGAGTGTAGACCAATTACAGGCAAATTTAACAAAGATAAAGAACTTTAATCTGTCAAAATTTTTTATCAAAATAAACACCCAAGTAAAGGTTGAAAGGCATACAGCTTATTCATGACTGCTTCTACCCACTAAAGTAAAAGTTTACAATCTTTCTTAGAAAAAGAAAAAGTTATACTGGTTGAACAACCAATTCCTCTGTAAGTGACTTTTTCCTATTTCCTATGCTAGACTATGCTGGCAGGTTTTTCAGTGTCTGAACAGTATACAAAGGGAGACTACTCTGTGGCATTTAAGTCGTGGCCAGGGATACCTCAAAAGCGTGTATAATTGCGCAGGTAATACTTTGTGGCTACTGTTGCTTTCTGGTCAGATGCTGTTGTGCACGTAGTTAGTGACTGAGAGGCTGCTGTTGCTTTCTGGGCAGATACTGTCGTGCATGTAGTTAGTGACTGAGCGGCTGCTGTTGCTTTCTGGGCAGTTGCTGTTGTGCATGTAGTTAGTGACTGAGAGGCTGCTGTTGCTTTCTGGGCAGATACTGTCGTGCATGTAGTTAGTGACTGAGCGGCTGCTGTTGCTTTCTGAGCAGATACTGTCGTGCATGTAGTTAGTGACTGAGCGGCTGCTGTTGCTTTCTGGGCAGTTGCTGTTGTGCATGTAGTTAGTGACTGAGAGGCTGCTGTTGCTTTCTGGGCAGATGCTGTCGTGCATGTAGTTAGTGACTGAGCGGCTGCTGTTGCTTTCTGAGCAGATGCTGTTGTGCACGTAGATAGTGACTGAGAGGCTGCTGTTGCTTTCTTGGCAGATGCTGTCGTGCATGTAGTTAGTGACTAAGAGGCTGCTGTTGCTTTCTTGGCAGATGCTGTTGTGCACGTAGTTAGTGACTGAGCGGCTGCTGTTGCTTTCTGGACAGATGTTATTGTGCACGTAGTTTGTGACTGAGAGGCTACTGTTGCTTTCTGGGCAGATGATGTTGTGCACGTAGTTAGTGACTAAGAGGTTACTGTTGCTTTCTGGGCAGATGCTGTTTTGCACGTAGTTAGTGACTGAGAGGCTACTGTTGCTTTCTTGGAAGATGCTGATGTGCACGTAGTTTGTGACTGAGAGGCTACTGTTGCTATCATGGCAGATGCTGTTGTGCATGTAGTTAGTGACTGAGAGGCTGCTGTTGCTTTCTTGGCAGATGCTGTTGTGCATGTAGTTAGTGACTGAGCGGCTGCTGTTGCTTTCTGGGCAGATGATGTTGTGCATGTAGTTAGTGACTAAGAGGCTACTGTTGCTATATGGGCAGATGCTGTTTTGCACGTAGTTAGTGACTGAGAGGCTACTGTTGCTTTCTTGGAAGATGCTGATGTGCACGTAGTTTGTGACTGAGAGGCTACTGTTGCTATCTGGGCAGATGCTGTTGTGCATGTAGCTAGTGACTGAGAGACTACTGTTGCTTTTTTGGGGGAAAATGCAGTTGTACACGTAGTTAATGATTGAGAGGCTACTGCTGCGTTCTGGGTAGATGCTGTTGTGCACGTAGTTAATGACTGAAATGCTGCTGTTGGTTTCTGGACAGATGTTGTGCACGTAGTTAGTGACTGAGAATCTGCTGTTGCTTTCTGGGCAGATGCTGTTGTGCACGTAATTATTGACTGAGAGGCTAACTTTGCTATCTGGGTAGATGCTGTTGTGCACGTAGTAAATGACTGAGAGGCTACTGTTTCTTGGCAAATGCTGTTGTGCACGTTGTGAGTGACTGAGAGGCTACTTTTGCTATCTGGGGAGATGCTGTTGGGCACGTAGTTAGTGACTGAGCGGCTATTATCGCTTTCTGGGTAGATGCTGTTGTGCATGTAGTTGGTGACTGAGACTGTTGTTATCTAGGCAGATGCTGTCGTGCACGTAGTTGGTGACTGAGAGGCTACTGTTGTTATCTAGGCAGATGCTGTCGTGCACGTAGTTGGTGACTGAGAGGCTACTGTTGTTATCTGGACAGATGATGTTGTGCACGTAGTTGGTGATTGGAAGGCAACGGTTGCTTTCTGGACAGATGATGTTGTGCACATTGTGAGTGACTGAGAGGCTACTTTTGCTATCTGGGCAGATGCTGTTGGGTACGTAGTTAGTGACTGAGCGGCTATTTTCGCTTTCTGGCTAGATGCTGTTGTGTACGTAGTCAGTGACTCAGAGGCTACTTTTGCTTTCTAGGCAGATGCTGTTGTGCACGTAGTTGGTGACTGAGAGGCTACCGGTTGTTATCTGGACAGATGCTGTCGTGCACGTAGTTGGTGACTGAGAGGCTACCGTTGTTATCTGGACAGATGATGTTGTTAACGTAGTTAGTGACTGAGAGGCTACTGTTGCTTTCTGGAAAGACGATATGCACGTAGTTTGTGACTGAGAGGCTACTGTTGCTTTCTGGACAGATGTTGTTGCACACGTAGTTAGTGGCTGAGAGGCTACTGTTGCTTTCTGGACAGATGCTGTTGTGCACATTGTTGGTGACTGAGAGGCTACTGTTGCCTTCTGGACAGATGTTGTTGCACACGTAGTTAGTGGCTGAGAGGGTACTGTTGCTTTCTGGACAGATGCTGTTGTGCACATTGTTGGTGACTGAGAGACTACTGTTGCTTTCTGGACAGACGATATGCACGTAGTTTGTGACTGAGAGGCCGCTGTTGCTCTCTGGACAGATGATGTTGCACACGTAGTTAGTGGCTGAGAGGCTACCGTTGCCATCTGGACAGATGCTGTTTTGCACACTGTTGGTGACTGAGAGGCTAATGTTGCCTTCTGGGCAGATGCTGCTGTGCACGTAGTTGGAAAGTGAGAGGCTACTGTTGTTATCTTGGCAGATGATGTTGTGCATGTAGTTGGTGACTGAGAGGCTACTGTTGCTATCTGGGCAGATGCTATTGTGCACGTGGTTAGTGACTGAGAGGCTAATGTTGCCTTCTGGGCAGATGCTGCTGTGCACGTAGTTGGAAAGTGAGAGGCTACTGTTGCTTTCTGGACAGACGATATGCACGTCGTTTGTGACTGAGAGGCTACTGTTGCTTTCTGGACAGATGATGTTGCACACGTAGTTTGTGACTGAGAGGCTACTGTTGCTATCTGGACAGATGATGGTGCACACGTAGTTAATGGCTGAGAGACTACTGTTGCTATCTGGACAGATGCTGTTGTGCACATTGTTGGTGACTGAGAGGCTACTGTTGCTTTCTGGACAGACGATATGCATGTAGTTTGTGACTGAGAGGCTACTGTTACTTTCTGGACAGATGTTGTTGCACACGTAGTTAGTGGCTGAGAGGCTACTGTTGCTTTCTGGATAGATGCTGTTGTGCACATTGTTGGTGACTGAGAGGCTACTGTTGCTTTCTGGACAGATGATGTTGTGCACGTAGTTAGTGAATAAGAAGCTACTGTTGCTTTCTGAACAGATGATGTTGCACACGTAGTTATTGGCTGAGAGGCTACTGTTGCTTTTGGACTGATGCTGTCGTGCACGTAGTTAGTGACTGAGAGATTACTGTTGCTTTCTGGACAGATGATGTTGCACACGTAGTTAGTGGCTGAGAGTCTACCGTTGCTATCTGGACAGATGCTGTGTCGTGCACGTAGTTGGTGATTGAGATGCTGCTGTTGTTATCTGGGTAGATGTTGTTGTGCACGTAGTTGGTGACTGAGAGTCTTCTGTTTCTGGGCAGATGCTGTTGTGCACGTAGTAAGTGACTGAGAGGCTACTGTTGTTTTCTGGGCAGATGCTTTTGTGCACGGAGCTGGTGACTGAGAGGCTACTAATGCTTTCTTGGCATATGCTGTTGTGCCCGTAGTAAGTGACTGAGAGGCTACTGTTGCTTTCCGGACAGATGCTGTTGTGCCCGTAGTAAGTGACTGAGAGGCTACTGTTGCTTTATCGACAGATGCTGTTGTGCAAGTAGTTGTTGACTGAGAGGCTACTGTTGTGTTTTGGGTAGATGCTGTTGTGCACTTAATTAGTGACTGAGAGGTTACTGTTGCTCTCTGGACAGATGCTGTTGTGCACGTAGCTATTGACTGAGAGGCTACTGCTGCTATCTGAGCAGATGCTGTTGTGCACGTAGTTAGTGACTGAGAGGCTACTGTTGCTTTCTGAGCTGATGCTGTTGTGCACGTAGTTAGTGACTGAGAGGCTACTGTTGCTATCATGGCAGATGCTGTTGTGCACATAGTGACTGAGAGGCTACTGCTGCCTTTTGGACAGATGTGTTGGGCACGCAGTTAGTGACTGAGAGGCTACTATTGCTATCTGGGCAGATGCTGTTGTGCATGCAGTTAGTGACTGAGAGGCTACTCTTCCTATCTGGGCAGATGCTGCTGTGCACGTAGTTGGAAAGTGAGAGGCTACTGTTGTTATCTTGGCAGATGATGTTGTGCATGTAGTTGGTGACTGAGAGGCTACTGTTGCTATCTGGGCAGATGCTGTTGTGCATGTAGTTGGTGACCGAGGGGCTACTTTTGCTATCTGGGCAGATGCTGTTGTGCACGTGGTTAGTGTCTGAGAGACTAATGTTGCCTTCTGGGCAGACGCTGCTGTGCACGTAGTTGGAAAGTGAAAGGCTACTGTTGTTATCTTTGCAGATGATGTTTTGCATGTAGTTGGTGACCGAGAGGCTACTGTTGCTATCTGGGCAGATGCTGTTGTGAACGTGGTTAGTGAATGAGAGGCTAATGTTGCTTTCTGGACAGATGCTGTCGTGCACGTAGTTAGTGACCTAGAGGCTACTGTTTCTAGTCTGATGCTGTCGTGCACGTAGTTAGTGACTGAGAGGCTAATGTTGCCTTCTGGGCAGATGCTGCTGTGCACGTAGTTGGAAAGTGAGAGGCTACTGTTGTTATCTTGGCAGATGATGTTGTGCATGTAGTTGGTGACTGAGAGGCTACTGTTGCTATCTGGGCAGATGCTGTTGTGCACGTGGTTAGTGTCTGAGAGGCTAATGTTGCCTTCTGGGCAGATGCTGCTTTGCACGTAGTTGGAAAGTGAGAGGCTACTGTTGTTATCTTGGCAGATAATGTTGTGCATGTAGTTGGTAACTGAGAGGCTACTGTTGCTATCTGGGCAGATGCTGTTGTGCACGTGGTTAGTGTCTGAGAGGCTAATGTTGCCTTCTGGGCAGATGCTGCTTTGCACGTAGTTGGAAAGTGAGAGGCTACTGTTGTTATCTTGGCAGATAATGTTGTGCATGTAGTTGGTGACTGAGAGGCTACTGTTGCTATCTGGGCAGATGCTGTTGTGAACGTGGTTAGTGAATGAGAGGCTAATGTTGCTTTCTGGACAGATGCTGTCGTGCACGTAGTTAGTGACCTAGAGGCCACTGTTTCTAGTCTGATGCTGTCGTGCACGTAGTTAGTGACTGAGAGGCTACTGTTGCGTTCTGGACAGATGCTGTCGTGCACGTAGTTGGTGACTGAGAGGCTAATGTTGCCTTCTGGACATATGCTGTCGTGCACGTAGTTGGAAAGTGAAAGGCTACTGTTGTTATCTTTGCAGATGATGTTTTGCATGTAGTTGGTGACCGAGAGGCTACTGTTGCTATCTGGGCAGATGCTGTTGTGAACGTGGTTAGTGAATGAGAGGCTAATGTTGCTTTCTGGACAGATGCTGTCGTGCACGTAGTTAGTGACTGAGAGGCTACTGTTTCTAGTCTGATGCTGTCGTGCACGTAGTTAGTGACTGAGAGGCTACTGTTGCGTTCTGGAGAGATGCTGTCGTGCACGTAGTTGGTGACTATGAGGCTACTGTTGCTTTCTGGACAGATGCTGTTGTGCACGTAGTTAGTGAATGAGAGGCTAATGTTGCTTTCTGGACAGATGATGTTGTGCACGTAGTTAGTGACTGAGAGGCTACTGTTGCTTTCTGGGTATTTGCTTTTGTGCACGTAGTTAGTCTTGAGAGGCTGCTGTTGCTTTTTGGGAAGATGCTGTATTTCACGTGGTTAGTGACTGATAGGCTACAGTTTGATTTCTGGTCAGATGCTGTTGGGCACGTAATTAGTGGCGTAGAGGCTGGTGTTGCTTTTTGGGAAGATGTCGTGTACATAGTTAGTGACTAAGAGTCTACTGTTGGTATCTGGGCAGATTCTGTTGTGCACTTAGTTAGTGACTGAGAGACTGCTGTTGCTTTTTGGGAAGATGCTAACGTGCACGTATTTAGTGACTGATATGATGATATTGCTTTTTGGGAAGATGCTGTTGTGCACGTAGTTAGTGACTGCGAGGCTACAGTTGTTATTTTGGCAGATGCTGTATTTGCACGTAGTTAGTGACTGTAAGGGTTCTGTTGCTTTCTGGACAGATGTTGTTATGTACGTAGTTAGTGACAGAGAGGATACTGTTTATTTCTGGACAGATGCTGTCGTGCACGTAGTTAATGACTGGGAGGCTACTGTTTCTAGACAGATGGTGTCGTGCACGTAGTTGGTGACTGAGGGGCTACTGTTGTTATTTTGGTAGATGATGTTGTGCACGTAGTTGATGATTGAGACGCTACCGCTTCTATCTGGGAAGATGCTGACGTGCACGTATTTAGTGACTGAGATGATGATATTGCTTTTTGGGAAGATGCTGTTGTGCACGTAGTTAGTGACTGAGAAGTTACTGTTAATTTCTGGACAGATGCTGTTGTGCATTTAGTTAGTGACTGAGTGGCTACTTTTGCTTTTTGGGAAGATGCTTTGTACACGTAGTTAGTGACTGAGAGGCTACTGTTGCGAGCTGGGCAGATGCTGTTGTGCACATAGTTGGTGACTGAGAGGCTGCTGTTGCTTTTTAGGAAGATGCTGTTGTGCACGTAGTCAGTGGCTGAGAGGCTACTGTTGCTTTCTGGGCAGATGATGTTGTACACGTAGTAAGTGACTGAGATGCTGCTGTTGCTTTCTGGGCAGATGCTGTTGTGCACGTAGTAAGTGACTGAGATGCTGCTGTTGCTTTCTGGGCAGATGCTGTTGTGCACGTAGTAAGTGACTGAGATGCTGCTGTTGCTTTCTGGGCAGATGCTGTTGTGCACGTAGTAAGTGACTTAGATGCTGCTGTTGTTTTCTGGGCAGATGCTGTTCTACACGTAGTAAGTGATTGAGATGCTGCTGTTGCTTTCTGGGCAGATGCTGTTGATCACGTAGTAAGTGACTGAGAGGGTACCGTTGCTTTCTGGGCAGATGATGTTGTACACATAGTAAGTGGCTGAGAGGCTACTGTTGCTTTCTGGGCAGATGATGTTGTACACGTAGTAAGTGACTGAGATGCTGCTGTTGCTTTCTGGGCGAATGATGTTGTATACGTAGTAAGTGACGGAGAGGGTACTGTTGCTTTCTGGGCAGATGGTGTTGTACACGTAGTAAGTGACTGAGATGCTGCTGTTGCTTTCTGGTCAGATGCTGTTGTACACGTAGTAAGTGACTGAGAGGGTACTGTTGCTTTCTGGGCAGATGATGTTGTACACGTAGTAAGTGGCTGAGAGGCTATTGTTGCTAGCTGGGTAGATGTTGTTGTGCACGTAGTAAGTGACTGAGATGCTGCTGTTGCTTTTTGGGCAGATTTTTTTTTTCACGTAGTTTGTGACTAAGAGGCTACTGTTGCTTTCTGGGCAGATGCTGTTGTTCACGTAGTTAATGACTAAGAGGCTACTGTTGCTTTCTAGACAGTTGCTGGTGTGAACGTAGTAAGTGACTGAGAGGGTACTGTTGTTTAGTGTGCTGATGCTGTTTTGTACGAAGTTAGTGACTGATAGGCTGCTGTTGCTTTTTGGGAAGATGCTGTTATGCTCGTAGTAAGTGACTAAGAGGCTACTGTTGTTAGCTGGACAGATGCTGTTGTGCACGTGGTTGGTGACTGCGAGGCTGTTGTTGCTTTTTGGGAAGATGCTGTTGTGCACCTAGTTAGTGACTGAGATGATGATATTGCTTTTTGGGAAGATGCTGTTGTGCACGTAGTTAGTGACTGAATGGCTGCTGTTGCTTTATGGGCAGATGCTGTTGTGCACATAGTTAGTTACTGAGAGGCTACTGTTGCTAGCTGGGTAGATGTTGTTGTGCATGTGGTTAGTGACTGAGAGGCTGCTGTTGTTTTTTAGGAAAATGCTGTCGTGCACGCAATAAGTGACTGAGAGGCTGCTGTTGCTTTTTGGGAAGATGCTGTTGTGCACATAGTTAGTGACTGAGAGGCTGCTGTTGCTTTTTGGGAAGATGCTGTTGTGCACATAGTTAGTGACTGAGAGGCTGCTGTTGCTTTTTTGGAAGATGCTGTTGTGCACGTTGTTAGTGACTGAGAGGCTGCTGTTGCTTTTTGGGCAGATGCTGTTGTGCACGTTGTTAGTGACTGAGAGGCTGCTGTTGCTTTATGGGTATATGCGGTTGTGCACGTAGTTAGTGGCTGAGAGGCTACTGTTGCTTTATGGGTATATGCGGTTGTGCACGTAGTTAGTGACTCAAAGGCTACTATTGCTTTCTGGACAGATGCTGTTGTGCACGTAGTTAGTGACTGAGAGGCTACTGTTGCTTTATGGGTATATGCGGTTGTGCACGTAGTTAGTGACTGAAAGGCTACTATTGCTTTCTGGACAGATGCTGTTGTGCACGTAGTTAGTGACTGAGAGGCTACTGTTGCTCTCTGGGCAGATACTAGTGCATGTAGTTAATGACTGAGATGCTACTGTTGCTATCTGGGCAGATGCTGTCGTGCACATAGTTAGTGGCTGAGAGGCTACAATTGTTTCTAGGCAGATGCTGTTGCGCACGTAGTCAGTGGCTGAGAGGCTACTTTTGCTTTATAGGCAGATGTTGTTGTGCACGTAGTAAGTGACTGAGGCTACTGCTGCTTTCTTGGAAGATGTTGGTGCTCGAAATAAGTGACTGAGAGGCTACTGTTGCTTTCTGGGCAGATGCTGTCGGTTTCATCACCAGGGAACAACTGTTTGAAGATCTGTGTCCTTTGTCCGTCAACACGTCTGTCCGTTAACATTGAGGTTATATGCTCTCGATCACCTATATGTTTTATTAAAACTTCGCCAAACTTACAGTACTAAGCATATTTGCAAAAAGTGCATTGCCCATCACACATTGATGTAGCCTTGGGGAAGGATCGAATCCACGACCCTCCGATCATGGGTTCGATCCACTAGACCATTCGCTCCACCAATAAAAGATTTTGATACTTTGATTGTCACATATAAAAGTTTCATGAAGATAAAATAAAGTAGATATACAATTGGAACTTATATAACCGGCCGCTTATTCCGATCTACTAGACAATAGATTATTGAATACCAAATTATATAATTTCATTATAAAGCATAAATATACACGATGTCTTAATATACGTTTTATTTTAAATACTTTAATGTTGGAATATCACACTAATTGCTAATTTCAAACAAACATACAAGACGTAAAATTTGCGGAGACAATTAAAACGCAATAAACGTTTCATTGTCATTTATAACATCAAAGCAAGTTTGATGATAAAAATGTAATTACTAGTTTTTTTATTACTTCACTGTTGATATTTATGGTCATTGCTATACGACGTTGATAGGAGGAACCTTTTTTTTTCTTATTTTCAATCAAACGAAAGATGATCGCAATTACCTAGACAGTTGATATAAAACAAAAAACAACACCCCAAAAAACAATAACAACATCATCCCCACCGAAAATCAAACAAAAAATAGCAACTTATTTTACGTTCCCACAAAATGAAATTTACACAAATTCTAATGTGACAATGTTGCAGTATTCCTTTTAATTATTAACTATTATACATATTATAAGTTGTCATAGTAACGAATGTGCGCATTCGCGGGGAAGTCTGAAATGGTATGATTTAAAGACTGATTCAAATCTAAATAATTGCAGTGTTTTGTGTAACGCAGACGAGAACAATGTTTGATCATGTTGTTACGCTGACAAAGTGTTCAGAGGACACTCGTGTTTTAATGGCATCGGTGGTATAAAGACTGATTCAAGAGGACCTTGAATGTGATACAAGCAGATTGCGTGAAGAACACATAGATGTAACGTCAATTAATACATTTAAAAACATCTGTCTGAGACTTACTATTTCAGAGAAATGTGAGTCAACGGGAATTTGTGAATAGGACTGTTGGCCATATTGACAGAAACATAACTATTCACACACAGGTAAGTTCATAGCAGCAACTGACCCATCGTCATCATAAGTGTAGTTCCAGTTTGAGAAGAGGTGACCAGGCATGTGACTGCTGACGTATATCAAGAATCACTGTGACGCCGTACGCCACAAATATGCTATCCTGCAGATGGTTCAAAGTGATATATATTTGGAAACTTTCAATTTTGAACAATTGTGTAGAAAAAAATTAATTTCTATGCGTGGATATATTCTATAAATGCTATTTCTCCATTTTTGAGTTATGACAAAAGTGTACGTAATTCGTAATCAATCCTCGTAGTTTACGTACTTTCAAATACTTTAAAAACAAATGCCAATGCGCCTCTATCAAATACAGTGACTATATATGATTAAAATCAATTACATATATGTAACATGCTTCCCCTTTTATGAAAACACCAATAGAAATGTTAACATGAATTGGCGGCATTGTACCACCGATGTTCTCGAGAAGAATTTGTTTTTCGCTTAAAGCTTTGTGAATTAATTCGTAACGTAGTCTGAGTAAAACGCAAAGTCTATAAAATGTATTTCATCTTCTATTGCACGAGTATAACAGTGTTTGCAAGTACGGAAAAGTGGTTAATCTTAGTCACATGCAGTATTCGACATAACAAACGAATTTCGTTACATACCGATAACTTGGATTTTCCATTTAAATTAATGCCAAGAATTGAAAACTTCCAGTTATTCTTTTAATGGGATTTAATGCCACTTTCATAACATTTTAGGTTATATCCAGTTTATTTTGGTGAAGAAGGATCTAAGAATGAATCTGAGTAGAACCACCGTTAGTGTAACAAAATCAATGTTTGTTAGCGTAAAAAAATATTTTTTGACCCTAAGGGGCAATATGTGACAGTGTTGCCATATGTAACACAAATTCAGAAATCCTCTCTGTATAATATCATAATATACATATTATGGTAAATTACAAAATTTATAAAATTTACCTGTTTAATACTGTTTCATGTCGTTTGTGTAACCGACTTGAAATGGAGGAGGGGATATAGTGTTACCCATGTTCGTCCGTCGTACCCTCCGTGTGTCCTTCCTTTCGAACGTCAGAATTTTAGGTCAAGGTCAATGTCACCGTTACTAAAAATAAAATCGCTGTCAACTTTCTACCGGCATAATTTCCATCCAATTCAAGTTGATGAAACTTCATACAGATGTTCAGAACAGAGATACTTCGGATGGGTTTGCGTTTCACGATGTTTTCGTGTCAATGTCATCGTTAGTAAAAGTAGAAAATCACCGTAACCGCTGTTCCGCCCTGATTTTTAGTCCAATGTTGATGAAACTTCATATAGGTGTTCAGAACCAAGACACCTCGGACGAGTTTGCCTCTCTGGATTCTGGGGTCAAGGTCACCACTAAAATCAATAAGTAGACAGGGCGGTGCATTCATGTCGTTTCGATATTGTTCATTTTTATCGTGTTCATTTCAACTAACAAATGTGATTGTAAATATATTGTGGAATATCGGCATAATGATTATTTTAATACAAATATAAAACGTCATAAAACCAAAAAAATATTTCAACAAATGTTTTGTTCATTTGTTTATTTTTCTTAACCAAATCACATTCACATACACTTATTTTGTTACAGTAAGGGTTGCGGTTATAAATAACCCTTAGTGTAACAAAACTATACTTATCATCGGAATAAGATTTTCTTCCCCACACCACATCCACATAAAACTTACCCTTAAGTGTAACAAAAATACTCAGAGATGTTTGACATTTATCTTAACCTCTGGTAAATAGTTTTTTTGATCAAATATGAAGTGGACAATTAAAAAATAAAAAAATTATTTCATATTTTATTGCTGATTATTTATATTTTGTAACGATGGTGATACAATGAAGCATACTATTAGAACCAAAATAAAACTAGAGCGGGCTATGCAACTTTCAAGAGCTCCAAGAAAACAAGTGGTGAGTATGTAACATTATTTATGCACTGTTCTAATTTTGGTGAAATATATCTTGACCTCTTTCCTCCTAAACATCGAACCTCATCCCCAAAACAAAATGAGTATTCCATTTCTGACAATCATAACTCTAGATACCGCTATTAATAAGATAGCATTATTCTATTTTGTGGTATCAATTACCTTGACATAATATAAATTGTTATATTGCACAAAAATCCATTTTTTCTTCTTTCTTTTGATAAAAATGTGTGTGTAAATTCGATATGGAAGCATACTGGAAGCACTACACAACAGGATGGACGGACGGGCGAACATGGGTAATACTTTATACCATCATTTCATAGCAGGGACAAATAAATTTCTTTTTGAAAAAAATTGTAACACTAATAATAATAATCAAATGTCAATACATGTAATAGGCTTAGTGCAACAATTGTTACACTAACGATCGCAACCGTAACCATTAGTGTAACAAAACCCATTGAGGGTTGTAACAATTGTTACACTAACGATCGCAACCGTAACCATTAGTGTAACAAAACTCATTAAGGGTTGTAACAATTGTTACACTTACGATCGCAACCGTAACCATCAGTGTAACAAACCCCATTAAGGGTTGTAACAATTGTTACACTTACGATCGCAACATTATTCATCAGTGTAACAAACCCCATTAAGGGTTGTAACAATTGTTACACTTACGATCGCAACCGTAACCATCAGTGTAACAAACCCCATTAAGGGTTGTAACAATTGTTACACTTACGATCGCAACCGTAACCATCAGTGTAAAAAAAACATTAAGGGTTGTAACAATTGTAACACTTACGATTGCAACCGTATCCATCAGTGTAACAAACCCCATTAAGGGTTGTAACAATTGTTACACTTACGATCGCAACCGTAACCATCAGTGTAACAAACCCCATTAAGGGTTGTAACAATTGTTACACTTACGATCGCAACCGTAACCATCAGTGTAACAAACCCCATTTAGGGTTGTTACAATTGTTACACTTACGATCGTAACCGTAACCATCAGTGTAACAAACCCCATTAAGGGTTGTAACAATTGTTACACTAAGGGTTGCAACATAGCCTTCTTTATTTCATCCTTACCTGATACGCCTTAACGTACTTAATTAGTACTCTTTTCATTCATATCTTTTGACCTCTGATACAGAGCAATATGTTAAATATCAATAAATCACAATTTGTCTTTCTTGACATCCGACAATAATTATTAATTAGAATACGCGGAAATTTTTCATATCCCAGGTCATAAACGATGTATTCTCATTAAGAGTCACTATTTCAATAAACAGTGTTTTATGTCTGTCTACAATTACAGCACACCCAACTTAATGGTCTAACAATTACCGGTTACGACCGGGATATGTCAAATTATTGTCCATCACAGCAAATTAACTCTATATAGCACCTTCAGATGTGGCTGAGACAAATATTTGAAGTTGGATTGATCAGATTAACCAACTAAAATTATTGTCTCGTTCTCTTTGTCTCCCATTCATTATGTATGTAAAAGTTATATAACGGAGAATGGAGGGGCAAAACAACATCCCCGCTGTTTGCGCTTTTTGTGATAATGATTTAAGCCAAGTAGTTTGATTTATCAACTATACATTCTTTACTCTAAAACAACCAAATGTAAAATTTGTCATGGATGGTAATTTGTCTTGTGGAAAGAATTTTATCTGTTGAAATAAAAAAGAAGTTATGTTAAAATCCGTATTCGAACCAGTTCAAATTCATTTGTTTTGGTTTACATTTGATTATCTACTAAAACAAGATATTCAATGATTTATTCTAGACAGGTAGCATAGGGGGGGGGGGGGGGGGGGGGGGGGGGGGGGGGAGAGAGAGAGAGAGAGAGAGAGAGAGAGAGAGAGCAAGTAACTAATAACTTTCTCGGCGGCGGCGAGAGACGAATGACACTGAGCCACCACAACGTCGTATATAAATTATCACGAGAATTTTAATATTCTTTTTGTTATTATCTTAAGCGTGTCAACATCGTTATATGTGACTCCTTATAGGTTCTTGCAAATTAAGAGATGTTCAGGCATGATCTCGATACACGTTTAACCTCATCAACATTCGACAATATTTTATAGTTTCGTCAGAATATTTGCAAAGCAATTTAAAATCGTCATAACAATTTCATTTGGTTAGGACATGGAAGCTTAAAAACAGCTTAACTTGGATCTGTAAAAAATAATCATATCTTTGCCTTTGAGGATCTCAGAATAGGTTAAAATTGTAATTTTCTTAAACAAAAACATTACCAAGTACCATCCCTTAAATATGGTCCTTATTTGGCAAATGAATTAATTGGGAGTCGTGTCAAGTTTTAATAAAATAAACCCCGGGGATTTAATATAGAGAAAAAGGGGAATTTATTATGTTAATTATATATTTTCATATTCAACTTGTTTAAACTTTGTCTTTGATCGACCTGAAGCTCACATTTTTTTGTTAATTGTGGACTTTCTGTATGTTTTGGTTATTTTATAAATGGAACAATCCGCAGTGTCGCCGTGGCAGTTTTGTTGGGATCTGTTTCATTACTGTTGGTTCGGTGTCGTAGCAACAAGAAGATAGATAGCAACTGTCTAAATAATGTTTTTCTTATTATTTCGGTAATATCATCACCATCTACCATTGCATCTACCATTATTATAAAAGTGAACACATTATTTGAATACTTAGCGTCTTTTTTATGACACCGGGGGCTAACAGACGATCACTTAACCTCTTTTCTGGAATCCACGAAGATTAAAAAGTTCTCGAGCTCACCTATCTTTGCAGTTAACCGATACCTATCCTCATTTAATCGTCGTTGAGAGATGAATGAAAATGAGACGATATGTCCGATATGAATCAATTACAAAGAGTGACCGGTCGGGGATTCGAACTCACGACCGCTGGATTGATAGTCAGACGCGTTACCAACTGAGCTTATCGGACTTGGCTATCTGCAATATGAAATAAGACGTGTGTCGCGGACTGTATTGGACAGAAATAAGACATGTGTAACGGACTGTATTGGACAGAAATAAGACATGTGTAACGGACTGTATTGGACAAAAATAAGACGTGTGTAACGGACTGTATTGGACAGAAATAAGACATGTGTAACGGACTGTATTGGACAAAAATAAGACGTGTGTAACGGATTCCGCGTTTTACAATGCCTTAAACAGTAATAGTTAGTTAGACAAATATATTGTTTAAGTATTAAAAAAAGAAACACGCATTACCTACCCACCACCGATTCCCAATTATATGATACAAAGATAGCACGGACACATCTTTGATTCGGCCTTGTATATAATTGTATTATAATGAATGACAATAAAAGTTCAAGTTTCTGCTCTGCTTGGCTGGCTCTCGGACAAGTATGTTTTATTTATAGTTAATCTCTCTCACGATTGTCGTTAAATTGTCATTCATTTCCTTTTAACTTAACACACCATTAAATTATAATCATTTACCAAGGTGGAATATATATTTTAATAATTAATAATAGTTAATTCAGGTGGCACTTAATAGCCTTACATCAAACACACGTCTATCATTTCAAACTTATATTTTTGTTTATCTTCTGTTGTTTTGTATACATTGTTGTCTATTTATATTCGCGTTTCGACTTAAATAATGTATTACAGTTTAGCGCATATAGTGTTAATTTACATGATCAAAGCAACTTCTTCTGAATAAAATGACAATTTACCGTGTTAGATATCCTCACATTTTTCCGCTTAAATTTTTATGTGGACGTTGTTAAGAAACATAAATAACATTAGAATCCGCTGTGGTGTAAACAATTTACTTTGTTATCAATTTCAAGTTGTCTATTCAGGTTTGTCAATCCATCCATCCATCCATCCATCCAGTCATAGTCTGACATGCACGTGTTGTATGGTGGACTACATTTCACAATTAAAAAGCGTTTACTGAATGTATTACCGACATTAAATGACAAAGGCAAAACACCAAGTACTGTGAAACGGCTATACAGTTTTTATGTTCTATTTGCCAATTAATCATCCTTAACATAAACAAGAATGCAACCGTACAGGATTGTGTGCTGGGAGGACGAGATGGTCGGCATCAAAGGTAATTTGCACGAACGTGTTTAGTTGTCATATGTCTTCGTTGTGTAATGGTGTATGTATCAAACACAAAAGAAGAATTGCTCCCTAAGCAGAGGCGGTGCTCATGAAAATTTCATGTGACCGTCTTGGACTAATGGCACACTGTGAATGACTATTATGAAATAATGCGGGGATAAGCTAACTTCATCTTTATCGCATACTAGTACTGTGGTCATAAAACCCACTTGATGATTCGTTCCCTAAACAGGGGGTAGGGGTGCGGGTGGGGGGGGGGGGGGGCGCTAAGAATACATGTTGGTGGAGAAATGAAACATTCTGTAAGTGACTGTGCAACTATATTGAAGATCATCGTCGGATACCCAGGGGTGTCAATTCCGATACTCTCCATCCATCACCCGCGGGAAACACGGTAGCTCGCGTCAGGTCAATTGTCCGCACACATTGAATTCAAAAGGCAGTTGACAAGGTAACTCTGTATTAATAAAACTTCGTGCGCGCTAAACAAGTTTTTTTACTTTGTTTTACTATTATCGGTACGGTGACAAGAAATGCAGAAATATTCTGATTATGAAACCCATTTAGGGACTTGTACCTGCACAATTAACGTGTTCATCCTGGACCATTGTGTCGGACTGTAACCTACTATTCCATAATGTCTGCGATGTACTGACAAACTAACTTAGTATTTATGAAAGGTTATTTTTTTTAAATATCCTTTCTTTACATACAAGTATGGTGGGAATAAGTAAAGTTTAATTTGAAAAATTGAAAACAATATGAATTTGATAGGCCAAACGTTTCTAAAGTGTATTGTACCATTCTTGTCCGATATCTAACATTTGAATTGTTATGTTTTATATTTTGTTGTAAGCTTTTAAATCTAAAGATATATAATCAAGTTATTAGCTGTTACGTTTATTATCTATTATTTATATCTTAGTGTGTTATGCTCGTATTGTTACGGTGTCCCGTTAGGGCCATCGTGCTATCGCTTTGTCAACAAGCACACGCGATGCCACGATAGCACGATGACACGATGGTGATGACGCGATGACACGATGACACGATGGTGATGGTACGATGACACGATGGTGATGACACGATAGCACGATGACGATGACGCGATGACACGATGACACGATGGTGATGGAGCGATGCTACGATGACACGATGACGATGACGCGATATTACATCGCGTCATCGTCATCGTGCCATCGTGCCATCACCATCGTGTCATCGTGTCATCGCGTCATCGTCATCGTGCTATCGTGTCATCACCATCGTGTCATCGTACCATCACCATCGTGCTATCGTACTATCGTGCCATCACCATCGTGTCATCGTGCTATCGTAGCATCGCCTTCCTGTATTTAAGTGGGATTCTTATAATAGTATCGGAAGGTATAGTTATGTGTTTATATTTAAGTATGTACATGTTAGTCATTCAACTCGTTTTGTGTTTATGTGTTTAAATATGCATATTACTGCAACTTTGTACTTTGATGAGAAACTGTGTATAGTCTTATTCTCCTCCTCCTCCTTTTACTTCTTATTCTACTTCTTCTTCTTCTATAACTAGAAATGGAAAATCAAGAGGAACGCTTACTCGTGTACTTTATTTTAACACGACAATGAATATATAAGAAAATAATTAATGTATTTAAATGAATTCCAAAGTTTTAGTCTAGTTGTCTAGACGGTATTAGGTTCGGCATGATACTCATGTGTGCCAGCACTGAACAGTTGTTGAAAACGACAATAAACACCCAACAATACAATACAATATACATTCAGTCATATGTCACTTGAACAATGAACTTGTTCACTTTTCTCTTACCATTTGATTGTTGAGTTGAGTGTTTAGCGTAATTGTTATGCTATCGAGAGCTAGCAGAGATCAGAGTGTCGTGGGTTTGATCCCCCGCCACGGTTATGTGTGAGACGGACACTATATTCGTATATGCTTAGTACTGTTACTACCCAAGAATACACCGAACGTGATTTATAATAATAACTTGTGTCACATCAATGTGAAATAAATACATTTAAAGTAAGTGTTAATAGACAATCAGTTAAACTCATTTGTGCAACTAACTGATATCTTTCCAGTTTTACATGGTACAGGAAATAATTAATTGGGACAACTTGTCTTTTGATGGGACGAGTTGTCTTTAAATAGGGGACAAGTTGTCTCGAAACTTGGGACGAGTTGTCTCAAAATGTGGGACGAGTTGTCTTTGGGGCGACTTATCCATAACACTTTTGAAACAGTGGTTAGAGACGAATGACAATGAGACTGACATTTTTTTATTAGTCATCACGGAGAATGTGTTGTATGTTACTGGTGGGTATTCAAACTCATGACCCCTGGATTGACAGTTAGACACGTAACCAACTGATTGAACAGGGCCCGTCTTTACCATGTATGGCCAATCCACTTTGAACAGTGCTCACTAATTCCTAATTGGGTGTTTAACTACCAAAATATTTTTTTTACTCAACACTCGACTTTCTTGCTCAATACTCAGTTTTCTTACTAGACACTCGTCTTTCTCACTCGACACTGAACTCTTTCACTCGACACTCGACATTCTTACTCGACATTAAACTTTCTTTCTCGACACTCGACATTCTTACTCGACACTCGACTTTCTTACTCGACATTCAACTTTCTTTTAAGACACTCAAAACTCTACCAAAGGTGACATATCGCCCAGCCATAGTCTCTGTGATGATTGACTGATATACGGCATTGCGCCTTATTGTCATTTGTGTTACATCGCTGATTGAACTGAAAAAGTCATCAGTTACTTGCAGAGATAGTCGTGCTCGAGTACTGGTTTGCCTCATAGGATCCCAGGAAAAAGTGTTTAGGTAAACCGGTCGCCTGAAGGAACGAACAAACGAACGAACGAACGGACGGACGGACGATGGAACTAACGAACGAATGAACACATAAACAAACAAAAAAACAAACAAAAACAGACAGACAGGCAGGCAGGCAGGCAGGCAGGCAGACAGACCACTATGCATCGGTATTATACACCAACTATTTTATCATTTAAGATTTTGTCTGTTGTTTACCGGATCGACATCAACTTTTTTGTGAATCTGTCGAAAGGACTATAATCATAATATGTACCTTCTCAATAATTTACCATTCACGTAATAACATATTTGCACGCATAAATAACTCACATTTAGTGATTATAATATAAAAAGAAAACATATGACTGTGTATCTTATATGAATTTCCCTTTTCAGCAGCATTTGTGTCTCAGGGTTATGTATAACCTGACACAAAATAACCCCGAATATTTGAATGCATGATGTGTTCCATTATTATTATTTTTCGCATGTCTTACAGGAAGGCGATGCTACGATAGCACGATGACACGATGGTGATGACACGACAGTACGATAGCACGATGGTGATGGTACGATGACACGATGGTGATGGCACGATGGCACGATGACGATGACGCGATGACACGATGACACGATGGTGATGGTACGATGACACGATGGTGATGACACGATGGCACGATGACGATGACGCGATGTAATATCGCGTCATCGTCATCGTGTCATCGTAGCATCGCTCCATCACCATCGTGTCATCGTATCATCGCGTCATCGTCATCGTGCTATCGTGTCATCACCATCGTGTCATCGTACTATCACCATCGTGTTATCGTACTATCGTGTCATCACCATCGTGTCATCGTGCTATCGTGGCATCGCGCATGCTTGTTGACAAAGCGATAGCACGATGGCCCTAACGGAACACCGTATATTGTGCATTTTTGAAAACAAGAATGCGCTAATTGGAATGTGCCGTAACTTTTGATTTGCATTGTTTAATATTGTAGTTGTTGTATGGTGCTTAGCGTCGCTTTCAACCATTTTTCAGTCATATCGCGACGGTGTCTATTCTAAGCGCTGTCACACTGGAGTATCATGCCGCAGACACATGGTATGATACCCCACCTAGTCACATTATACTGACACCGGGCCGACCAGACCTAGAACTCTCCTCTAAATGCTGAGCGTCAAACGAGGGAGCTTCTAGTACTATTTTTAAAGTCTTCGGTATGACCCGGCCGGGGATTGAACCTACGACCTTCCACATGCGAGTCGGAAGCTCTACCACTAAACCACGCCCCGGTCTTGCATTGTTTAAACGGAGATAAATATATACACACACATGCATGTATGTGCATTCTAATTGTTAACTTACATTCTTTTAATCACGTATTTTGTTTCGAGGTTGTTAGTTGGTTATAGCTAAAACCAACGCTGAGTAGGAGAAGAAGCAATGCTTGTTTCGACAATTTGTGTAAACCGATCAACTCTTTCGTAACAAAACACGATACTTTCCAATAATGTTAATTGAAAAATAAAAAAGATGAAACTTACAACCTATTTTCATGTTCTTGTATTTAAGTGTATAGAGCATATATATTAGTTTTATAAGAAGAAAGTGAATCATACACTATAAATGTACATTTGACAAACTTGTTGTAAAGCAAGGACCATGAATATAAAACATAAACTATTAAATTTGACAATTAAAATATGTAACAGGCAACACGATTAAGATATAAGAGCATAAATGAACTAGATATTGAACAACAATAACACGTAAACAATTGGAACACGTTTAGCCTGCCAGGCTTTCGTTTTGAAATTTATCGCCGGTTACTACGCAATGCAATTGACAGTATGTAAGGATTCATATACTAAACCTTTATTCTTTTTGTAGTATATACAAATAATATAGATGCTAATTACATATAATTATGAAATAAAACCATAGTTATGTAAATATTAAGTGACTTCTTATTTTGAAATGCAAATGAAATCTTATTTACGGTACAAAAACCAACATAAATCAGTCAGAAACCTGCACAACGTAGATATACACTGACAAATAAAATGTTAATGTGACAAAACTGTGGTTTATATTATTTAATTATTACACAGTCTTTGTAAGCAAACTTCATTTAAGTTTATAAAGAACAGTTTTCATAGCCTCGCCATAAAACGGAGGGAGATGTACGGGGAGGTTGGGTCGGGGGTTATATAGTTTTGAACGTGTCCGTCCGTACGTCCAGGTTTCAATACACTTGTGGTTCATCTTGCCGATATGAAGCACTATTTACTTGCTACATAGCTATGGTTTGCTGTTAAAGACTTTGGATTTCTGGTGCGATTTTTTAATGACTAAATGGCATATTTAACGATTTAAAAAACTATGTTTCTCTTGTAACTCTAAAGATTCAAACAAGTAAATCGCATATAGAGTTTTATTTCCTGATTTTTATAGAGAAGGATTTAAAGGCGGATTGATACATACAATGTGATGTTGTTTACATTACTTAAACTATTAGATTTTGTGCTCAATGAGGGTGTTGCTTAAATATTCTCCCATTTACCGACTTAATAAAACTGAGCGCACTATATTTAATAGTTTACTCTGATGAACAGGCTAAATAAAACCGAGTTCATTATTTTTAATTCATTTTATCACATGAACATACTTATCAAAACTGAGTGTACTGTATTTTAATTCATTTTCTCCCATAAACAGACTTATTAAAATTGAGTGTGCTGTATTTTAATTCATTTTCTCCCATAAACAGACTTATTAAAACTGAGTGTGCTGTATTTTAATTCATTTTCTCCCATAAACAAACTAAATAAAACTGAGTGTGCTGTATTTTAATTCATTTCCTCCCATGAACAGACTAAATAAAACTGAGTGCGTTGTATTTTAATTCATTTTCTCCCATGAACAAACTTATTAAAACTGAGTGTGCTGTATTTTAATTCATTTTCTCCCATGAACAGACTTATTAAAACTAAGTGCGCTGTATTTTAATTCATTTTCTTCCATGAACAGACTAAATAAAACTGAGTGTGCTATTTTGATTTCTTCGATGTGTTCCGTGCTTCCACGGGATCCCAGTCGGGTATTATAAGACGTGTTAACAATACAAAACTATGCTTAATTGAAAGTATTAGTTTTTTGTTCAATAAATGATGTAAGTTTTATGACACACGATACGTTTATTACGTTGTTTATATTCCGTTGCTTTCTTCTGTGAATCCACAACTCGTAAATATCACTGATTTACGGAATAAAACAACGGGAAACTATGTAGCAAACTTACTATGCGTCGTACAATATTACATCATTAATTGAACAAAAACTTATACTGAAATTTAAAATACGTTAATTAATGAGTGTAATAAACGTTAATTAAGAAACAATTAAAACTGTACCAATTTGAAGACTTAGGGTTGTCTGTCGCTTGACTGATATATGTTTAGGCATTGATCAGCTAAATAATAAGTGTTGTACGGAGGGCAATGCTAGAATAATACCAATGACGGTGACACTTGTGTAACCTCTAAATAATTGTCAGACGTGTGATACAGTTTACATGTCCCTTGTTTTATCATTTTCTTAAGTTTTTACACTGAGAAAAAATATCTCCTTGCACTAACTTCAAGTGCACAACATGGTTATGTAATCAGATTTATATTAAATATTACTAAAGAGTTAAAATACACATTTTCCTATTTCACTCTTCTTTATTTTCATATCAGCTGTCTACAAAACTTACGTGTGTACCACCTAGACCGGGAGATATATCAACGTGTAGCACACATCTAAAAAACGAATAGAATCAGCAGGTTTAAGTTATGTTATACTAAGTATGTATTCACTTTTCTTTAGTCGATATTTTGCGTAAGGTTTTATGCTATCAACTACTGCTGAGTAGATATTTAACATGTAACAAAGAATATTTTCATTTCCTTATGTACCGTATTGGTCTGACTTCTTTGAATCCGCCCCATTTCAAAGTGTTGGGACAATGGGTGTAAGTATATTAATAAAAATGCTGTACAAAGGCAATGTTTGCTGCATTATAATGGCTACATATATGATAATATTGAACTCTTTATTGAGGAAACATTCGGCTTACCAGCCCATGAGTACTGGTACTCGTCTTCTAAACTACATTTATATTTTTGATTATTAACTTTAATATTGTGGCCTCGCCCCACCTATCAACTTCACTTTCAAATCTGTGAGAAGATACCCGGAGTTTTGAAAGTATTTGTTTTAATATAATAATATTCAAATATGGTTGAAAACGAAAAGAGAAATACTATAATAAAATAGAGTCCTACTTGATTCGCTTAATCTGGAATTACAAATTTGCACAAAGTTGTCATTCAGTCTCTGCTTAGGAATTCTGCAAAATGACACACTTTGTTGGAGCCAATCATTTTGAAATCGTTACACACAGCAGATTTCTTAACATTACTTCCCCCATTTGGCGCATTTCGGTTAATATCATAATTTCTCAGCATATAATTATATACATACCCGATTTACTTAGTCAGTATTACAAACAATAACTTAAACGTTAAACGATTACTTTATTAGCTCGCCTGGACGAAGTCTAAGGAGAGCTATTGCCATGACCCCGGCGTCGTCGTCGGCGTCGTCTGTAGACACCCAGGTTAAACTTTTGCGTTTAAGTTTAAGATTTGTATGCATCCACTCATTGGATGTGAATGAAACTTCGCATGTTTGTTCACCATCATCAATGGAACACACAGAGACAACAACCATAATTCTACATTGCATTTTGGCAGAGGTATGACCCGTTTTGTACTTAGACACCCAGGTTAAGCTTTTGCGTTTAGTTGCGTTTCAGTTTAAGATATCTATGCAACCACTTATTGGATATGAATGAAACTTCGCATGTGTGTTCACCATAATCAATGGAACACACAGAGACAAGAACCATAACCCTGGTTTTCTGATAGTTATGAAATGAGATTCAAAGCAAAAATTCATAAAGGCCGTATGTTCTGAGTTTGTGTATGAATGTCATATGCCACGAAAGTGTGAAAAATGCTATTTTGGCTACATTTAACATTTTAGAATAATAGCAAATCTCACTGAATTCTCTCCTATTTATTTTCCTTCTAACTGCTTTAGTGAATAAAATATATTTTTTTAAATCTTGTCATTCATAGAAATACCAAAATTAAAAAAGGGAAACTTACGTTTTATTATTTATTGACACCAGCAGTGCCAAATTATTGTAATAAAATAATGGTCATGTTTCATCCAAGATATTTGTTTTCTGTTCAGTTTGAACAATGTTGACAAAGTGAAAGTAGAATACTATTAGAAATCACAAAATGATCATTAAAGCAAATATTTATACAGAGGAGGTAAAGCAACTAATTGAGATGTTATGAATGCTCGCATATTCACGCAAAATCTTAAGAAAGCTCGTCTTCAAATTTTCGGAAATACAAAGCAAATTTCTATTCGTACACAATAAAAATCGCAATAAAACCGTTCCCAGCGTATCGTGTTTAAAATTGTGTTAGTACTTATGGTTAAAAACATTGTACACTGTAACTAAAAAAGTATGTAAAGTAATTAAAAATTTACTTCAAACTACTATATTCAAGCGCACATTTCATATTCAAAACAGTTTAAAACATGTAGGGTTACATAAAGCCTACACTTCATGTTCATGTATATGACATCAATTATCTGTGAAATAGGAATGATTAATTTGACGAAATGTTAATCATTCGCGTGCTCTTTTATCAACATTTAGTAGAGAGATACAAGGTTCCTATACTTCTAAATAAGACCATGTTTAAAGTATTTATGATAATAAAACAAGGACCATTCATCACCGCCTTTATACAACTACCTCCGTGAAGTATTTTCTGTTCCAATGGAGGCGTTATGGTTAAAAAGGGATTTTCATAAATGAAGTGTATAACATGTCATTATTTGTGTTAAGATTAACACATCATACAACGTTACTAGAACTAAAATAGACTTGTTATATCATGAAAACCACATATTAAGGAAATTACAAAGATGCATACCGTTTTTTTACCTAGACTGTAAATATATGAAAACAGTTAAAATCCATCTTTTAACCAATATATTGCAATGACACAAACAAACATTTAAAACAAAGCGACAAATGATGGAAGAGGGTATGATTGCAAAGGGCAAACCACATAAACAATAATACATATACATGTTATGCATAAAAGTGTAGACTCCACCAAATGTTTGAAATAAAATGACAGTAACAAACACCTTATAAGTATAACGCACCCACAGAAAACAGGACATGCTTTACTTGGGTAGTTGCAAAATGGCGGCGGGAAATGATCATTGTTACTTAAAAATACGTGTTCCTCACCTAAATGGTCATTTTGTGAATGGTGCATTTTGAATAGTTTGAAAGCGTTATCATGTTTGACTTGTGAATTTAACAAAAAGATGCTTTAAAATAAGGGTATGAATGATTTTTCCTGATGACTACTGTCACTTGAAACGTGATATTTTGGGCAATCGACAGCAAACACTTATATGCAAACTTCCCTTCTTTAATTTTGTCTTTCTATAAATGGCAAAAGTGATTTTTCAAAATGCTAATTGTATGTAAAATAATCTTAATTTTTTACACTTTCGTGGTCTTAAATGTTAAAATGGAGAAATTTCCTTAACGAAAAACACACTTTGGCATGTTTATACTTTAAAAAAAGTTAAGTCATGCATATTTACAAAAAAAATTGATATTACATAACTGTAGCAAGAAATTAAAGTTGTGTAAATCGATTGGGCATTATTAATAAGAAAATGCTTAAAATGGTCGTATTTGTTTTGTACATATGATATAAGTTGACACTGGGTACTGTTGGATGAAGATATAGCAGTTTAAAGACGCTTGGTGATACACTGCAACAGTGTGCAGAATTGGCAAACTGAATGGGTGTCATCAAAACATCGAAATTTTGAAAAAGCAATCACGTCAACCCCATGTATTCCCTGTATATTTTGACTAACAGAGGATCATCTATGAATACACGACACTTTTAGAATCATGGGCAAAATGCATTTTTATATAATTTATGTAGGACATTGCAAAATTAGTTGGTGTATGAAACGTTCTAGGCATAATACATCCATTGAGTAGAAAGAAGAAACTCTTCCGTGGGGTATGATAATGGCGGTGATGAATAATCTTTTGAACATTTAGAAAGTATCGACATGTTGACCTGTGAATTTGGAAAACAAATACATTTGGAAATTGGAATATGAATACACGATTTACGAATTCTACCTTCACATTGTCAACAGTGTAAAAATTGAACAGAACAGATGACAGTAGATGTTAGCAAGTAATATAATGTAAGTTTCCCTTCTTTGATTTGGACATGTCTATAAATGACAAGCTTTAAATATATTTCATTAACTAAATTAAGAGGAAAATCAATAGACATATACGAATTAGTGGTTATGAGGAAATAGAATAAGTGATGGGTTCCTATCCGAGAGAAATCACGAAAAAGTGACTTGGAGCGTAACTGTTCCTTTATTCGACAGAGAGTCATCTATGGCCGAGTGGTCTAAGGCGCTGTTGTCTAATGACACTTGTCTCTTACCAATAAACAGTTTTACGTAGACAAATATAGTGTACAAACAAGTCAAAAGCACCGTTTCCGGACCACCGTACTTTATTAACGATGGACCTGTAAAATTTATCGCTGCACTGTTAAAACAGGCTATGTCACCGCTATTTCACATTATATCCAGAACACTTACCAATCACCACTAAGGTCGTAGGTTCGAGTCCCACTCGCTCCAAAAACATTGTAAGAGAAAGTTTCCAGTAACTTGCGGAAGGACGGTGGTTCTACTCGGTCTGAGGTCTTCCTCTCCACAACTGGATATGCCATATATAACTGAAATGTGTTGAAAATGGCGTTAAACCCCATTAAAAACAACAACAAAAAATCGAACAACATTATATTTAACAGCGTAACCAAATTACGCTCATATAACCACCATTTTGCTACACACTTTTGAATCGCTGACGAGATATACAAACGTGATATAACCGCCGCATATAGTATTTTCAGCATACAAAATATTTGATTATATATAATAGTAATGGTTTATTGTTTATTCCAACAGCTAACAAGACAGACTGATTGACCGTTAGCCCGGATGTGCTTATATATGAAAAAAAAAACATATGTTATTCGCTACTAATTTTACTATCATAAACTTGTTGCTTTTTTATCATTACAAAGTTGTGGTAACAAATATAATCGGAAAGATTTCAACATAAACATGCGACTGACTGAAGCATTTGACAAGGTTTTGAAGACGTATGACGTCATCACTATACCCACAGCGCCGTATAAAGCTCTATATATTCCAATACATCTTCAAGGTTCGAATCGATACTTTTATTGTATAATTTTATGTTTCATTTTTAAATAAAACAATAATATTTCACAAAAAGTGTGTAGCTTTAAACACATATCATAAGTGTGACATCGGTTGCAGACAGCCTTCATATCCAATGAGAAAAACCCACACAACTTGTAAGATTGATTGAGTGTGCAATAAATTATTTTGCGTTTCTTTGCATTCCCTACTCACCTGGCAATTTAAAGTTTTATATTCACAAGGCTTAGACTAGAAGGCGCTTGGTATTACATTTTTATGTTGGAGATTTGCATTTTAGAAAGGGTAAAGGAACACCAGGAGAATTTCAGAGCCACATTTATTTATTCAAGATTCAAATTCTTTATTCAGCAATCTAAACATATAATGTTTGTCATTACATACAAATTCAGATAATAAATGTAACACATGACACACATATAATAGATCAATATTATGTTAGATTCTATTAAATTAGAAAGTTATGTTATTTAAATACATATATTTTAACAGTTTGGACAAATATAAATTAAATATTTAATTACTTTACAATAATATGATTTAATAAAGCTTTTACGGATATCCCGATAACTAGAACATATTAACACAAAATGGTAGTCATCTTTTATGTCGTTTAAGTAACATAGAGTGCAATAACGGTTACGTTCAATTCTGTTCTGTGCATAAAGACCTGTTTGAACTTCCAACTGATGTGAAGATAATCTTAATCTTGACATAGGAATTCTTAATTTTCTTGGAAGCATATCTTAATATTTTTTTAATTCTCAAGTAGTTTTTAACATTTTATAAGTACATAGTGAACGACTGTTTTCGATTTCATTAAATCATTTTAGTTAAAAATCATCTAGTACTCTCTCTTTAAAAACAATATGGAAGTTTAACAAATTTGCATCATCAGTACTTGACCATATCTTCCAGTTTTTTGATGTTTTTTTTACACAATTCTTACCATCTTTATTACTATCAATAATAAATGAATTATATAAATATTTAACTATAATGTTATCAGATTTAACAATTTTAGTCCACTATTAATCATACGAAAGTATATACCAAACTCCCCATATACACCCATGTTACTTGTCGAGGTTTTAACATTGTATAAAATTTCAAAATGTCAGATGATTTCTTTCGATTTCTTTTAATTTAGAAAATCTCCATATATCGCAAGCGTAAATTAGAGTTGAGCCAACAAAGGCATCAAATAATTTACAGATAACTTTAGGTTTCAATGTATTTTTACGAGTATTTGCCAGTAAATTTGCAGTTTAAGACCCGTTCCAGCCAATGCTTCCTGATTAAGAGTATAGTTACTGGTATAATTGAAATCAGTGCCCAGATAATTATCATTCACTACTAAGTCCAATTTTCATCGCTTTTTAAAAGTCACCATTTTCGAAATACAACACTCTTGGTTTTAGCAGTATTAACTTCTAACCCCCAAGTTTCTCAATATTTATGTAAAAGATTAATACTGTTTTGCAGATCAGTCGTTTTTGTTTTACCTAATATCACCATATCATCAGCAAAAAGCTTTAAAATAAATGAAATGTCATCCAGGTCAATGTCACAGTTTGGATCTTTGCACAAGTATAGTTCTAGATCTTCCAAAAATAATGAAAACAACGGAGGAGGAATAACTTCCCCTTGCTTTAAACCGATAGTACATTAAAAAAACTCGGAATTGGAGTTACATCCCTTAACAAATACTTTCGCATTTGAGTACATGTCACGAGTAATTCGTAACATTTAACCATAAACACCCAAAGTTTAAACCATAAACCATTTTGATAAACACTATCAAAAGCTTTCCTTAGGTCTACAAATGCACAAGCTAAGCGGTCATTTTTTAATAATACTTTTTGTATAATTGAATTAAGTACAAATATTGCATCAACTGTCGGTCTTCCACGTCTAAATCCAAACTGAGCGTCACTCACAATATTATTATTTTCAATCCAAGTATTAATTCGCTTAATCAAAATACCCGTAAATATCTTTGATAAACAACTGACTTAGCTTATACCTCTGTAATTATTGACATCGTCCGGGTCGCTTTTCTTATAAATAGGCACCGTAATCGCTTCTGACCCATTATCAGGAAAATAACCAGAATTAAAATACCATTAAAATATCAACAAGATGTGAAGCCAATATATCACAAGATTAATAAAATATTCATTTAGTAGTAGGTCACCAGCAAATGCTTTATCTTTATTTAAACGTTTTATACAATTTTCTATTTCAGATACAGTAATTGGTATATCGAGTTCTTCAAAAGAACAATTACTTGAATTTAAATCATAATCATTACAAAATGTGTCAGTATCAATATTTGATGCGCTTGGCATCTTCTCATTAAGATTAGAAAAATATTCATAAAAAGTTTCATTACCAATATTATTACTTTAACTAGATTTATTTTTAATTGAAAAAGAAACTTCCAAAAGTATGTTAGTTTACCATGACATAAGCTTTCAATATCGAGGCCCTCCCAGGGGTTTTGGAGATCTGGAGAACATGGCCATTTATTTTAAGAGATCAATGGGTAACAATGGCCTTTACTTTCAGAGATCCAGGGATCAAAGGTCTAATTTTAGAGACCTAGGGATATTGTCCTTAAAAAACGGAAAAATTACCGAATTTTATCAATTTTATCAGAGACATATATCCCTTGTATACCTAATACCGCGACATACCTAATACTGCGAATGCCCGTATAATAACAATTTGGGAAGACATGCGGAAAGTTCCAGTTTCCGTTAGCGTCGGCATTTGTTTGCATTTCGTATCGGCAACTGTTTTTTTTTACTCAGCACACAAAAGTAACCTTATTACTGTTAAATATTAGTGCCATTCTTTACATGGTTAAAATGTTTTAGTCTCGCATTAAACAGCAAGTCCGTAGCTAAACCTTAAAAAAACAGGGAGGCCGATTCTAGGGGTTGGGGAGTGGGTCTGGAGCTATGCTAGTGCAGAACTAAATCGGGCAATGATGCCATTTCTTGCGTTTTCCTACATTTCAGAACCTATTTTGCCCATTTGGAGGTATTGATTTTGGATACTTTTTTTAATATCAGGTCCAAAATCTGGGGTTTTACAAATAATCACCAAATGACAACAAATATAAAAAGTACAAATATGTCTTATTTATTAGATCTATACTCTCAACATATTTTTTAGCAAATAAAATGAGTTGATACATGCAAATGTAATGCAATGTGCGTTCGTGCATAAAGATTCACAAAAGTGTAAATTGAACAAATGTGTAGCATAAGTCTTAAAATCAATTCTTTGAGGCTGAAATTCAAAACATTTAAGTATTAGACTAAGTATTCACCAACGTCTATCTGACAAATTGTGACAATTTGCTAATTATAAGTCGAACATTAGATAATTGATGTTATCAAAGGCATACAAACACAGCAATAGTTCATATAGTCATATTTAGTATCTTTCTTAAATATATTATGATGATAAAATCCAAATGTTCAATTGAATATGCTTAATGTTTACTTTTTATTCCAATTTCTTAATTCTAAATGAATTGTTCAAACATGCATGCCAAATGTCTGATTCTAGATACTTGATTAGCATTGTATACGATTTGTATACTGTTTTATTCTTAATTTCTATTTCTTAGTTCTAAATGATGCATTCTTCATGCCAAATGAATGGGTTAATTCTTTATGTTTACTTAATGGTAGTGGTATGTTTATGATGGTGGAAGTAGTGGTGATAGTGTTTGCAATAATGATAATGGTAATGGTATCGGTAGGTGTAGTGGTAGTGGCAGTGTCATTGGTAGTGGCAGTTAATATTGTAGTTGTTGTGATGGTGGTTGTAGTAGTGACAGTGGCAGTGGTTGTGGTAATATTTATAATTATGCTAATATAATATTAAATGGTGTTCATATTAGCAATGGTAGTGATAGTGGTAGTGGTAGTGGTAGTGGTAGTGGTAGTGATAGTGGTAGTGGTAGGAGTGATTGTAGTGGTAACGGTTATGGTGGTAGATAATTGCTAAAATTCAATATCAATAAGGAGTTGCAGAATAAAAAGAAACACTTTCATTTCAAAGATGAAAAACAAGTCTTCCAATATGCACTGTAAATTCACATAGTAAAACAAGACAAATATTATATAACTGTTTACAAGTGCAGACGCTTACATGGTTGCTGGGCCAGCACAGCAATGGAAAAAGTCACAGATCTTATCTCTTGGCAAACTGAATATTTTCTTCTTTCTAGTGAAAATTTATCACCATATATCTTCTTTAATTTTGTTTAAGCGCGTGGTCCGGTGGTAGAGCACCTACCCCAGGATCGGAAGGTGGTGGGTTCGATCGTGCCTACGGCCATGCATGGTTTCCATGAGCAATACACCTTTTCCGCATATGCTTAGAACTGGTTAAACATAGGAAGACGTAGTTTGTATAAATAATAAGAACTTGAAGTAAAATAAATCAGTTAAATCTGCACGTGTTGTATATATATACGGAGAATATTCACATTATAAATCATTACTCCCATCTAAAAACAGGATGTTTTATCCATAAAAACAGGATGTTTTCATCGAATCCGTTTCTAAAGGATTCTGGGAATTTGAAAAAAAAATCAGATACGCTTGGTGACATTGCAATACACATTCAAGTATCACGTATTTATGCACGTACCCATGCAAGCACATGTTTTACAATAACTATATATCACGGAAGTAAAGAATCATGGCAGCACTGCATGTAAATGTTGTTGATAAAAATATATACGTGAATAACAATACGTATAATTATGCGAAATGTAAATACGAGAAAAAAAACATATATCAGGTTGACAACGTAATCAAAATTATGTATGTTTTGTTATCTAAAATAGAAGCTATAGCATTTGTATACAATATGTTTTATGTTTTTGTATTTTAATATAAAAATAAATTTCATATCAACAATATGTTAAGATGTGTTTATTTCTAATATGATTAAACCCCACGTCCGGACAGCCCACAAATCTAAGCGGCTTTAGAAAGTCGTTTATATCCATATAAGCGTCAGTATGAAATATAAAGTTTAATTATTGATGCATTAATTTTATGTAAACTAACTAATTAATCATGTTTTGATTATCCAGTCCAATATTACAAATAGTGTAGCAAAACCTAGGACTGCGTTTCAGTTCGGTTAAACGTTAGCTAACATATTTTTTTCCTGGATACTGGCTCAACCTCAAATAGCACACAACACGCAACAAATCATGGGAACCAGATATTAAACTTGTTTGCTGTTTAACGGTGCTGAACATAGTCTAGTTTCTAAAATACTCCTGGAAATTTGTAAAAAAAACCAGTTAAGCTTGGTGGCATTGAAGTATACATTCAAGTATGTATTGCCACCCATATAACTAATTAGATACAATATCGAGATGTAGTGAGGCCGAAAGAACGATACTGTCATGTTAAAATGATGTTGATGTTTTAACTTTCACTGCAAAACAAACCCCCGAGGTTTCTGGGGAATTCGTGTAAAAAAAATGTAAAAACGAAAATGACATACTCCTAATCAATTTTTAAAACATTTGTTTTAGATATTCTTGAAAACGTTAACTGTAAAGATAGTAGATATGTACATTCATGGCAGTTATACTATATTGGATAGGAATGGGAGTGGGGAAAATACCATTTTATATAGAAGTAGATATTGGGCAACCAAATGATGCTTTTCATGTCCGGTCTAGTTGTCAATCCACTTATTACAAACCAACAGCTTAGGCTGTTTTGTTAATCGCGTGCAATTTTTTATTATTGTTTCATTTTATTTCAAATTTTCAACACATTATCACATGTTTCACAAATTGTATTTTCAGCATGTATGATAAAGCTTTAAACAGTTATAAAAAAAATTGTTTGGTCTCATCTGAACCATCCTTCAGTAACACTCAGGTGATTTTCGGTTATCTCCGATACAAAAAGACGCTAAGCTGATTGGATGCACGAAAGATTCCGAACCGTTACGTTATATTTATATATATATATATATATATATACGTACTCCTGCCTGCGACAACAGCGCCCACAGAGGTTCAGATTAACTTCTTGTGGTTCTGTTGTACTAGGGAATACTATAGTAATACTGTATTTATTTAGTTTTACAATGCAACAAAAACATTAAATATAGTGCCTCAAATATTTCCGTACCTAGCACTAAAAACAGGGAGGCACCGGCCTCAGAGTAGCTACGGGCCTGGACAGAGATAGGCAACTGGAGGCACTTGTCTAAATTTCAGGTGGCACATTTGGCGTTTTCTAGTTTAGTTTAAACTTATTTTACTTCGATTGTGAAACAAGTTCTTACAACTTAGACAAATCACGCTCGAAGTCTTCCTGGGTATAACCAGAACTAAGCATATATGGAAAAAAGTGTCTTGCTCAAGGACACCACACATAGCTGTGGTAGAGGATCAAACCAACGTCCCTCCGATCATAGGTTCGGTGCTCTACCACTAGACCACGTGGCGTTTTCTAAATCATGGAAACAAAACTCCTCCAAAATTAAACAACATATCTTTTGTGATTATGGTATCATACGAAGGGGCTTGATTGTAAATTTGGGAGATTATTTTTTCTTTTTTAAATTTAAAGAAATGAAGAATTTGTATGCTTAATGTAATTTTTTTGTGATCATTTTCTCTTTTTAACTCACTTTTAAACTTTTTTCTTTATCTTTCGACATACATGTATTATATTTCTATTTTTATTGTGTGTTGTTTAATAAACATTTTTGTTAAATCGAGACTATCTTCTTTTCGTGAAAATGTCAACATATTTCGTTTTCAATCCGTAATAATTCAAATTCAGAAGACATATATTAAATAATTGGTCATTTTTTATCAGCTTTACTTTTGTACCAAAGTTATTTAATTCAGACAAATATTCGAAGAGTTATTAAAGAAATAGTAAAAATGCCGCGCACATTGTATTGCTATTAGCAATTATCTGTAATAAGACACTGATTTTAAGTATACTTTCTATACTTGATCATAATTTACTTTTAAAATGATGTTGACTGCTTGAAACAGCTTTTGATAGCTTTGGAGGTTTCTGGCAACGTGTTAGTCTGGGACCCTGCCCAACTTCATTCCATAATCGTATGTACCCGAAAAAAATCATTGATGATAATTTCTAACAAAAATATATTAACAGTTTTGATGGTAACAGACAGAATTGTGCAGTGGTTATTATCGTCGATTTCGGATCGTAAGGACTGGCGTTCAATCCCACTCGGCATCTAACTATTTTTATCTATTAGATCGTGTTAACACAATAAAGTCAAAGCTGTTATTTTTTTTGTCTCTTCTGTCCTTCCCTCGATCCCTTCTCTGGCTCTACTTGCCAAAGGCCAGCAGGGCTTATGTCGTGGTAAGTATCCGTCGGTAACCTTTTTCTTGTAGATGCGATAGCACCCCCACGTCATTTTTCAACGAATCTTGACCAAACTTGCACATCATTTATATAACCACAAAATCTTGGACAAGTTCTTGATCCAGCGTGATTGAATCACAAATGCCCGCTGTAATAGGACTTACAAGCACAGTTTTAAGGAAACTTAAAAAACACATTTTCTCTGAAAGTTCAAGCCATAAACCGCAGATATTTTACACGAAGCAAGCATAATCATTGATTATTATTGGGGTCCTTCTGAAAGGGTTATAGAAGTTGTGTTCCCGGCGTCAAATTTGGGTATTTCACATGAAGATATCCTATGTGTCCTATCTAGTGAAGTCAAACACGACTTCATTGAACTTGAAGATGAGGATTACATACATATTCAAACAGCCCTTGTCAAGACGTTTGACATACAGAGACAAGAGATGCAGAGGGCGAACCCTTATCTGCCTGCAGAAAGGACAAGGAAAAGAAGTGCATGGATTTTGCTTATTATGATGATGTGTAAATAATAGTAGAGAAGACTAAAGTAAACGCTTTTACTTAAGGGAACACTATTTGGTACTTTCAGAGAACTATGATTAAAACTTTTGGAGATCTAAAGAACAGTGGAAATATTTTTAGAGAATTGAGGAACATGAATAAAATACTTTTGGGGAACTTTGGCAAATACTTTTGGAGATCCTGGGAACAGGGCACCCCCTGGGAAGGCCTCAATATCTTTATTTTTTATATTCGTAACAGCGTATTTTCTTTTTAATAAGTGTCTTATAAGTTGACTTTAAGTTACACAGTTCTATACTTTTTTTTACTTTTATAATTATCAAATTTATTTCATGAATGAGTATAAAATAGATTCCTTGCTAACATTTAAAATCAAACCAATCAGCTTTCTTGCTAAACGACTTAACAGTACACAATTCATTTTTCATTATTATATTTTTACTAAACAATGGCTGTGCATTGTCATTTATCAACTCCGAAAAGGATGAAACATCGATTATTAACAATTTCTCTATTGCTAAAACCAATTGCGATTGAATCCGGAAGATATACTGGTGTCGAAAGACAGAATAGAATTTGCCAAATGTCTACGAACAATACTATTCCGAATACCATTTTTTACTAATATGTCCAAGATACTACGATTTACGTTGTAAAGTATTCCTCGGAACGCATGGCCTACGTCTAATAAATTTGTAAATTTATTATCCACGAAAGGACGAAAACTACTTGTTACAGTTTTTTTTACTGTTTCTCATCTATGTTATCTATGTTATATATGCTATGATACTTAAACAATTCAAAATGTATTGATTGTAATATATGTTATTGTCATGTCTTTGCCATATGATTTAAAAATATTGTAAATGGCCAAAGGCATAAATTTGCTGATAGTTTGCCAATGAAATTGAATTGAATTGAATTGCTAAAATCAACACCCCCTTTGGTAATTGCATTTAATTGTTTATGGTTTTCATAAAATCTTATGAAATATGAAGTTATATTATATATATACATCATATAACAAATGTGTACATCTGTAAATATACACATACGTGCATAATATATATATATATACACCTATAGACTTATACTATGGTATGTTGAACATGTTTAAGTGTTTACATCAATCCAGAATGCTCATATATAGAGTCCACATGTTTTCGAATTTTTGTACTTCTAAGTTTTTCTGAGCGATACATCCTCCTATGTTGTATTGTGTCCTAATGTATTTCTTGAACAGCGTCATCTCTGGCTCTGTAATCTTTTAATCTTTGTTTAAATATATAATACTTTGCAGATTAACAGTATATTATTAATAACATCATCAATGTTTTTGTTGCCCAAAACTATATCAGTATCTTTGCCATTTTATATCTTTTGTTGGGCATTTTTTATTTAAAAAGTGTTCAAGATTGTCCCAAAATAATTTTGTGATCCCTACATTCACAGAATAAGTGTTTAATTGTCTCACAATGTAGTTTGCAAAGTAAACAAAGGTTGGAGTTACTAATGTTCATTTTTTTCTAAAAGATGATTTGTACCCAATATTCGATTTTAAAAGGGATATTAAATCTCTTAGTTATGACCGATTCTCCACTAAAGTTAAATTCTTTTGCTCATTTTTTGGATACTAATGGAGACCATTCACAAAATAGTTCAAAATGGAAATCATCAATACATATAAAATCATGTTTATGTTATAATAAATAATCATTTACACCTTGATCTCATATAATGAAGCATAAGTATAGGAACCAATAAATGGTCGTCACCAAGTCTATCATTAACAATATGTAAAGCACTTGATTTACACAAATCTAATAGTTTCAACCCAAATGAATAACATGTATTGTCCATAGACGCACAATGGAATATGTGTGTTAAGTTATTTCATCAATGGTTTTGACAATACTAATGATCATAATGAGATTTTTTTTTCATTTTAATAAGATACCTTTTCATGCAATTTTTTTATTATGAACATTGCATAAATAGTAAGAAAATGTGGCACTAAACTTCACCAAGGCGTTTCTTTATCATTTCAGTATAGCGTAACGGTACCCCATGTTGATACTAACAAATAAATGCACATAGATGCACTTTCATTTGTAAAAAGCTTACGTATAATTAAAACACCGCTTGATAATTAATTTTCAAGTATATCCATAGTTTATAAGAATGAGCAGGTGGTTGCATTAAAACGATTACATTGTTATTGCTTGTGCAATCATATTATAAATCAGAACTAAGACCTTTCTTTTCATTTACGTTTGTTTCATTGATGTGTTTTCTATAATAATCTCTCTCTCTCTCTCTCTCTCTCTCTCTCTCTCTCTCTCTGATAGTTAACTTATGTAACTGATAAAGCCTTTTGTTATCTTGTCGTTCCTGCGAATTGCTGACACGTCACCACGACAGCTTAAACCTTGCGTGTTGCAGTGCTGTCATTAATAAGTGCACCGACACGACAACGACACACAAAGGAAGCCAAAACAAAAACTTGAAATTGACTACACGCCACATAAACAACCCCTGTTGCTGTCTTTTGTAACGTCTTGTTGGCAGCGTGTTCTCGTTCTGTCACTTGATGGATTTCGAACATGACAACTGGAAATGACAGAAATTAGCCTAGCCATCGTAAATCTAATCTTTGTTCAGATAAATTACAAAATTTAATGTAAAATTGATTAAAGGTGAAATAATACTGGTACCTAACTCAGCTAGACTACTCTGTATATACTGGTACCTGACTCAGCTAGGCTATTCTGCATATACTGGTACCTGACTCAGCTAGGCTACTCTGCATATACTCGTACCTGACTCAACTAGGCTACTCTGTATATACTGGTACCTGACTCAGCTAGGCTACTCTGTATATACTGGTACCTGACTCAGCTAGGCTATTCTGCATATACTGGTACCTGACTCAGCTAGGCTACTCTGCATATACTCGTACCTGACTCAACTAGGCTACTCTGTATATACTGGTACCTGACTCAGCTAGGCTACTCTGTATATACCGGTACCTGACTCAGCTAGGCTATTCTGTATATACCGGTACCTGACTCAGCTAGGGTACTCTGTATATACCGGTACCTGACTCAGCTAGGCTACTCTGCATATACTGGTACCTGACTCAGCTAGGCTACTCTGCATATACTGGTACCTGACTCAGCTAGGCTATTCTGCATATACTGGTACCTGACTCAGCTAGGCTACTCTGCATATACTCGTACCTGACTCAACTAGGCTACTCTGTATATACTGGTACCTGACTCAGCTAGGCTACTCTGTATATACTGGTACCTGACTCAGCTAGGCTATTCTGCATATACTGGTACCTGACTCAGCTAGGCTACTCTGCATATACTCGTACCTGACTCAACTAGGCTACTCTGTATATACCGGTACCTGACTCAGCTAGGCTACTCTGTATATACCGGTACCTGACTCAGCTAGGCTATTCTGTATATACCGGTACCTGACTCAGCTAGGGTACTCTGTATATACTGGTACCTGACTCAGCTAGGCTACTCTGTATATACTGGTACCTGACTCAGCTAGGCTACTCTGCATATACTGGTACCTGACTCAGCTAGGCTACTCTGCATATACTGGTACCTGACTCAGCTAGGCTACTCTGCATATACTGGTACCTAACTCAGCTAGGCTATTCTGCATATACTGGTACCTGACTCAGCTAGGCTACTCTGCATATACTGGTACCTGACTCAGCTAGGCTACTCTGCATATACTGGTACCTAACTCAGCTAGGCTATTCTGCATATACTGGTACCTGACTCAGCTAGGCTACTCTGCATATACTGGTACCTGACTCAGCTAGGCTACTCTGCATATACTGGTACCTGACTCAGCTAGGCTACTCTGCATATACTGGTACCTGACTCAGCTAGGCTACTCTGAATATTAAGTATATTGCAACAACAACAATAATAATGTGTTTCTCTCAGACATGCATATGCAAACATGAGGTATGAAAAAATGAATATTCATACATATATTCGAGTAAATTACAATTGTTATGCTAATTGCCAAAATCTTTCTTTCCTTTTTCCTGGGGTCACTTTTACTGATATACAATTTTTATCACAATAACAGGTTTACCTTGCTCATTTTTTAAGAAATATGTTTTCATCTTGGTGATTTTTTTCTCTATTTGTTCAGTCTGTTGACCATGGGGTGGTGAAAGGGTTTTCTATTAACTGTACAAACAGATTAATATTATTTTAGGACCTTGTTTCGAGATCTGAAAAACTACACGGACCATTTAGACGAACATATGTAATATTCACTGTTATGTCTAAACGGTAGCTGCCTCATTGAATATCTACATGTGGTTTATAGATAACTGATTGAGACAACGATACGATTTTAATTTTTGCTTCTCCTATTTCAGAGAGTTTGAACAGCGCCCTGGACATGCTCGGAAAAAACACTGCACCATTTGATTCCACTGGCCACCATGCCCTGACCTATAAACGCCGGTATGTCGGTTGACACTCAATCGGTATGACGATTGTTGGGTAGAGTTTTGACGAAACTTCCGTTCTGCAGGTTGCGTACGCATACGAGAGCGTACAAGATAGTAACATATAAACAATGATTGATTGATTGAATATTTAGCGTCATTTTTTTGCCATCGAGGGCTAACAGACGATCAGTTAACCTAACCACTGTTTCCTGGGATTAACCAGTACTCGAGCACACCCCGTCTCCAGTAACTCTCCCACTTGAATCAGTGATGAGAGACAAATGATAATGAGACACAATGTCGTATATCAATCATCACGGAGACGGTTGCCAGGCGGGGGATTCGAACATACTTTGTTTAGTAAATTTTCTTATGTGTATTATTTGTCCTTTTCCAACAATCACGTGGGTTCAGTTAGTTCTGTTGAGAATATAGTTCTGTTACATATCGCGATAATGTTTTAACTCTCCTTCTTAAACACAAACAGTTTTGACATTTTGTACACAAAGAATGACATGGAGGAGGACTGCATACCGAAATAAATACATAACCTTTCCGCTGATGAAAGCATAATATCATTATAAGAAACTATGGTGTCTGTTTCACACAATTAGAAACATTGATATCCTATTCCCATTAGGAGAAGAAGAAGTTTCCAGGACTTTGTTATTCGTAGGAGTTAAAGATGATCAAGACTAAAGCATTAAAGACAATCGTTTTGACAGTTTGAGTAGAAAAATATTTGAATCAGGAAATAAGGTTTGAAAGGCTAAGACAAACACACCTCCACAACGGTTTGAATAAAATTAAGAAATATATATTAACTATCTGAACACCATTGCAGATAACTTGTTTAAGCTACTTCTCAAATACAGAACATCAAATAAGCAATATCTAAATACAGACATAAACGTAATCTATTACAGATGACGAAATATCCTGGAAATCGCCAAGGTACTCCGATTGTTCGAATCAATCAGAAACAGTATGAAGGTTTTATTTCAATTTTGTTCAAAGACAATGATATTTAAGAACTGGAACGCCGAAGATGATTAAGACTAAGTAAGGTTGTGTTCTTAACTGGAAATCGATACACACATACACAATTAAATCGGGGTGTTAAGTCGGGGTGTTGAATCGGGGTGTTAACTCGGGGTGTTGAATCGGGGTGTTAACAAGTGCTGCAAATGTCATACATTTGCATTGGAATACTTACGGTATATGTACACTTGAGTCGCATCTCTGTAGCGGCGATTTTGAATAATTAACAACAACGAAATGCAACTAAAGACGGCACTGGTAACTTCAGAGAGATTGAATCGATAACCACTTCCCACATCAAATAGTCATTTGTTTCGAATCCCTTTTCTCTATAATCATGAACATAAATCATATGAGAAATGAAATATGTTTAAAACATAATTCAAGTACATGAAAATAAAACAGCACCTATTAAGTTGTTTCCATAGAGATTGTGTTTGACTACATTGGCCAGGTATTGTTAAGAAGTGAATTGTTCTTTCTGAACGTTAGTTTAAACATATTTTGTTTCAATATCTATGTTACAATACAATAATATGTAATATTTGTATACTGTAAGAATGATACACAAACTGAAAAAAATGATTGAATTGCAAGCATGCTGATGTAAATCCGCTCCATGCTTAAACAAATACAATAATGGCAGACTGTAGTAAAATAACCAAGAGCCGACAACTCACGAGGGTAGAATACAAGCATACTCAAAATAAAATTTACAATTTATAATTTTAATTTTACATGAATAAAATTAAGAATATACAATATATACAATATATACAAATTAAAGCTAATTAATCAACAAAACAAACACAGCTGGTTTAAAAATGTCCTATGATGTAAATAACACTTTTTTACACAGTTCTTTCTCATACACGTTCCGTATATCTATATCGCGATGTTCGTAATGGTCGTTCCATTGGAGTAGATGAAATTCCAGGGGAGGTCCTAAAGAATGAAATAGTTATAAGTTACCTTCATAAGTGTTTTAATATATTTTTGAATACAGGTAAAGTTCCTACTGTGTGGGGTAAGGGTATTATTACTCCTATTCCAAAATGTACATCTAGTAATCCAAGAGACCCTTTGTCGTATAGAGGTATAACAATTACATCTACAGTCTATAAAATTTATTGTAGTTTATTGAATAATAGAATTACAAATTTCATCGAGCAAAACGATATTATATTTGAAGGTCAAAATGGGTTTCGTAAAGGTCGCAGTACCATTGACCATCTTACATCTCTAACAAACCTAATAGATACTAGGAAAAAAATGAAAAAATCTACTTACTGTGCTTTTATTGATTTTAGAAAGGCATATGATACTGTAATTAGAGATATTCTGTGGAAAAAATTAGATAAGTTAGGAATTCGGGGGAAACTTTTAGAAGCCATTCAGTCTCTCTACAAGAATGTATTATGTTCTATTAAGTTAAATGGTTTTAACACGGACTGGTTTAGTGTAAATACGGGCTTGAAGCAAGGGTGTTCTTTATCACCGATACTGTTTAACCTGTATATTAATGATCTTGCTTTGAAAATAAATACATTACAGAAGGGTGTTCTGATAGATGACACTCTAATTTCAGTTCTTTTATATGCAGATGATATTGTTCTAATAGCAGAAACACCAGAAGATCTACAATATATGTTAAACATGCTTAAAAGTTGGTGCATAAATAATTATTTGTCAGTTAACTGTACCAAATCCAATATAGTACATATTAGAAATCCATCATGTGAACGTTGTAATGTTATATTTAAGTGTGGCAATGATGTAATTGAGTGCACGTCACAATATAAATACCTAGGTCTTATATTGACAGAACACCTAGATTTTGCAGTGACTGCAAAAATTGTTGCGCAATCTGCAAACAAAGCGTTAGGCCTACTTATTGCAAAATCAAAAGCTTTCGGTGGTTTCCCATATGAAGTTTTTTCAAAATTATATGATAATCTTGTTTTTCCAGTTATTGCGTATGGGGCGGGAGTTTGGGGTACACATAATTTTAGTAGCATAAATGCTGTCCAGAATAGAGCGGCTAGATATTTTTTAAATGTGGGTAAATACACAGCAAATT